>CM045772.1:87677776-88027776 GCA_025200525.1 Camellia lanceoleosa | reverse complement strand
GCTAAAATGTAAGTTCAAATTGGAGAAAATATTCAGAAAATCACATGGGATCCAACTCCATTCAGGATATAGAAGAAGATGGGTATACAAAACAATAACTGACTCAAATTACTAAACAGTTTAAAATACCACACACATTGACAAGTTTGATGAAGTTTGGTGACCCTATGGTCCACATTTCATCTCTTTTCGATAAAGTCCTAAAATCCATAGGCCTAAATCGCTAATTTCAAAAAATTTCCTTATTTGGGAGAAGTTTATCTAGTGTAGCTACCATCTGGTATGCTAAATTAGAAGACTCATTAAAATAGAGTTTGGAGAAATTAGCTAAGGTTTCATCACCTAATATGTATAACATCGATTGACAGTAACCACCAGGATTTATGGACAATATCGCCTTAAGCCTGGCCAAAAGAGTTTTGTAGCTATTACGGGATGGAGGGCAAAAAGCGACTCATGATAACAAATAGGCACGTTGCAGAAAGATCAAGTTTGTATGGTTGTTAGAAATCTACATGGAAAAACTACCGCAAAAATAATAGTTCTCTCTTTAACTATGAACTCTATGAAATTGGGGTTCAAAATGAGGATGCCATCAAATAAGGGATCATAACGAGAAGGAAATGAAGCCCATGAGAAAGTTATTCACTTCCGATACTATACTTGTATTGTAGTACGTAAGTCAACACAATCACCGCCACCACCGCCAATCCTTCACCAACTCTAGCTCACAACCAACCACTTCAACTTATACCTTGAAGCGAAAAGTTTCACCCACTCTCCACATGTCTCCAATGGTGATGCCATAGGCCTCTAGTGGAAAGGGGACACCTCAAGCTCCTTGGATCCACAATCCTTTTTAATCCACTTCGCCGCGTCAGCCATGATCCCCACCTGGGGCATCTTGTGCCATTCACAAACAACACGATCATGATCTCAATGACCGTTACTTCCAACTTCATGCGATTAGGATTCAACATCTTATTGATAATAAGATCATAGCTCCACCCCAAAGAACCTAGACTACCTCGACCCTATTGCCACCGCATTTATATGCAGTCTCACACAGCTTTTCTGCTCTCAACCTTATCCATACACTACCACCCACTTTCAACCCCCAGCGATATGACACACTTCCTTATTTGCCTAAGCCCGAGATGCTTGTCAAAACCTTGGCCCGATTCATGGTAGGTACACCTGTTTGATCTCAACCAAAACTTTAAAACTTATGGTGGCGAGATGATGCGGAGCTAGAGTTGGATATTAGTCGATATTCTTATGGGCGTGCACTTCCTTCTTTATGGTTTCTTGAGCCATAGATTGGATCATGCAACAAAGAAGCACTAAAGAAGTTAAGATGGGTGCGACATTGGCTGAATCTGTGATAGATTTTGAAACTAGCGCTGGACTAGTAAACTTTCTGGGTATATTGTGATCATTGGTCTTATATGATGGGGATGGACCACTGCTAATGATTACTGGAAATTTACTGTTACTATAGACGTGGTGGATGGCACACTATAAAGTAGCAATTTGGGAATGCTTTTATTTTTACTTTCTGAATTGGTTGTTGAAAGTTCGTATGCCTCGACTTCGTCAAGTTTGTGGGAGTTGGAATCAAGATCGAGTCGATAATCCTATGAGTCGAGTCTAGTGATTTCGAGGTTATAACGCCTAGACACCATTGTCTTATTTGCGTTTGTCTTTTCACTTTGTTTTGAATTTCTATTTCAATCATTAAGCTAAAAAGTTCTGAATAAAAAGATGCGATAATTTTTGGCTACTTCTTTATGCTACTGTCAAATCATTGCATTAACCATAATTTTCAAAAGCTTTTCCAAAACTCCAAGGAAAAGCGAAGAGAAAAAATTTCATCCAGATGTGAAATTTGATCTATTGAGAAAGAAGAGAAATGTGCTAAGCCTTCTATGGATGAGATCATTTCAGTTAATATAGCAATGAGAAGGATCTTGATTTGGTCCAAATTGGTTCTATATTGTTGTCGAGGAGCACGAGCAACTAGTCAGGTTTATTAAAAGATTTCAAAAATGTTTTTACGTGGTCCTATGAAGACATGCTTGGAATTGATCTTGAGATTGTATAGTATATGATCCCTTTCAACTTGAGGCTGAACCCCTAACTTTCAAATTTTGATTATGAGTGTTCACTAATCAACCAAAATATGAGACGATCGGATTAGAAGCAACCTTAAAACTAGGGCAATAAGGTTGGATGTGATTGGGAACTCAAACTCATCACCCGCCTAGTTAGAATGAATAACTAGTTTGCCAACTCTATGACAACCCTAGCTTCAGTGGTGGATATACCGTCGGGATCAAGATGCATCTAATCCTCGAGAGTAAATGATAGCCTATGAAGAGGTTGAAGATGAAAATCCTTGGTATCATGACATTCTCGAAAATGACCTCGCTCACAAGGCGCAAATACTAAGGATAAGGTATCAACAAATGATGCCAAATCTCAAAATTTGAGAGAAGATGATTTGATGTTGAAAGGCGTCGAACTTCTATCCAAGTTCCTAGGGCAAGTTCAAAGTCCCTACATCATCAAATTTATCCAGTAAAAAATAATAATACTAATAAAAATAGTAATTCTCATGGATTTAGATGGCCTAGAGATCTTACAACCAATCAACATGTGCAAGCTACAAAGGTACTACCCTTGAGAGGCTCGTTAGGCCAACAACCTAGAAGGGTAGCCCAGAAAAAGTTGAGCAAATAAATAAATAAATCAAATCAAAAGTAAAAAATGAAATAAATAGGAAAATGAAAAAATAAAGAAAAGCTTGCAAGGTCAAAAAAAAGCGTAGAAGGCGATTTGGGTAAAATTAGAGCACAAAAAAGAATGTTAATACTTGAGTGAGCCTTACCGAAACTCGTAAGGCCTTATTCTTATCTTTGGGATCGTAGGCGCTTCATCTTGAAGTTCGCCCCAACCATTTTCAATTCACTCATCTGTCTATGTTTCATTGGTGTATCTTTACTTGACTCAATGTTCTATCCATTTTGATTGGCTCATTTATGTTCTATCCAATTGTCCTATCTTATCTCTATGGCAAATTCATTCTGAGGTAGATCAAGTTCGGATTTGAGTTTGTGCATCTCAAAGGTTTCCATGTTGGTCAAGTAGTGGCCATTTGCGAAAATAGATTTTGATGATTTTTAATGAAGTTGACTGATTTTCTAAAAAATTATTCCATTTAGGCAAAGCCACACCATCCATTGGACCCAAAAAAAAAAAAATAATTTTTTTTGTGCTCACAGTTTGAATTATATGATTTCAAAACGGAGAGCAGAACAAGCATGTTAATCTAACTCTCACATTGATCAAAATCTTTTTACCAGAAAACAAAAAAAAGAAAAAAACAAAACAATGAACTTGAAGCATAGACGAGTCGAGAATTCTGTCTTCTCCACGCACTTTCGAGTCTCATGCATATTTTAGTGGCTAGCTAACAATTCAATCGATCATCAAGTTTGAGTTGACTCGTGTGTGTTGGTTATTGGTGGCCGGCCATTTATTTAGCCGACCGCCAATTTTTAACCTGTTCATTAGTTTGTTCAATGGTCGGTTAATGAATTAGTTGGCGTCAATTTTTAGTTGGTTGGACAACAAATTAGTTAGTGGTCAATCAATCGGCCGGTGGCGATTTTCAATATCATTCCGAATGGAAAATTGCAAAATTTACATAGGCTCAATGGTTTGTCCTTCGTGTTGTGTTTTGAGTGCTGTCGTTCGACAGAAGTGTAAATGGGTGTGTTTGATTTGTTTTTGCTTTGTTTTTCTTTCTTTGAGTCGGGTTTTTTTTTTTTGAGTGAAGGTTCAAGGTCTAATTGAGCTCATTGAAATTCGATCATTCTCGGATTTAAATGCGAAACAAAATATTTTCATGCTTAAGTGTTGTGCCATTCATGCCATGATATGCAAACAATAAAACTCATTTTATTAAACTTTAGAGTAAAGCCCTTTGATTACAGCATTACAGAGGAAAAAGAGAAGAAATTTTTGAAAAACAAGAAAAAAGAATGAATTATCTAAAGCATTGGTGCTCCTTCCTTAAGCAAAAATAGAAAGGCAAAACAAAAAAGAAGAAAATTTGAAAAAAAGAAAAAAGAAAAAAGAAAAGAAAAAAAATTGAAAATTAAAAAAAAACAAAAACAAAAACAAAACAGAGAGGGACTTTTTCTCAAATTCTGACAGCAGCCCGACGACAAAGGTACAAACTAACTTCATTTGTAGGCAACTTTGTTGCTCGATTCTATCATTAATTTCCTCGCCACATCTTCACTCTCGGGAAACCCTTGAAGACTTGACCTCAGCATTGGTAGAGCTCCCAAAATGGATTACTTCCCGCCGATGGTCAAATGAGGAGCACCAAAGAAATCTAAATTGAATTGAGAGGTCACCTGTCGTTTCAGCTCCTTGTTTTGTTTTTTCAAATTGCTAATCTCTTGCGAGTATCCTTGTACCTACGTTGGAGCAGGGAGAGTTGTGCATTTAACCGGTGTACTTCACTTGTTCTACCATGCAACCGGCAGGACAAATTGGAGACCGCGGTCATGGTTTCGATATCAGACTGTGCTGCCATTAGTTGCTCAACTAATAGCACAGGGAAACTAAAAACAGGAGCAGGGGCACTCTGTCGAGGCTTAGAGGAACTAGTGTTAGCATTCTCAATCAGGAAAGTGTTAAGGTCTAGGAAAAGGGAAAGAGGACGGCAAGAATGAGCCATGTCAAGAATGAAGCTCTTTGGGGTATGGCAGAGTGTGTATTTTTACAACCTTTCGTTTCTGCTTAGTTTAGCTATCTGCTCTGCTCTCTCACAAGCCTCGGTTTAAGAAGAAGATAGAAGAGACAAAGAAGCCAAAGAAGAGGGATTGCTGAGGCAATCTTTGACAAATGAAGGTTGGTCCAACTGCTGTTGGTTAGGCGCCATGATTATTGAAATTGCGCGCCAGACACAATGCTCCATGCAGCCAAAAGAGGCAGCCAGAGACAGAGCCAGAGAGACAGAGTGTGTATATAAGATGTATATGTATATGTGTCTGTATCCGTGTGTTTGTGTATCGATATGTGTACGTATGTATATAACATGTATAGGTATATGTATATAGTTTGTCTGTGTGCATATGTATATGTATCTGTATTTTGTATACCGTATGTACATATATGTATGTGTATATAGTGCATTTGTGATAAGTATTTTGTGTATATAGTTCGTACGAGTATATGTGCGACGTGTGTATGTATATATAGTATGTATATAATTTCAAAAAAAAAATTCAAAAAGAAATTTACAAAAAATATATATATACAAAAGAGGGGAAGAAGAAGAAGAAGAAGAAGAAGAAGAAGAAGAAGAAGAAGAAGAAAATTTTGAAAAGAAAAAAAAATCATTTTGTCCATTGTGCATCCATCATATCATCACATTGCATATTGTATGTCTCACATTGTCTTTTCATGTTTTTGTATTCACCATCACACTTGCACTATCTATTACATCTGTCATGCATGATTACAATTATCACACTATTGCATCACTTGGCTACAATCTATTCACATCAACATTTGATTACAACATTTTTCATTGGTCAATACTGTTCTTCCTTTTTGGGTTGACGGTTAAAACCACTCGGTTAATACTGGCCTATCTTCGAGATAACGATACTATCCCTTTCTTAAGTGTCAATTCAAACCACCTTCGGGTAATACCTTGCTTTTCTTAGGTTGTTGGTTAAAACTATCCATTGGTTGCAACCTTTTTCATCAGTTAATACTGGCCTCCTTTTTTGAGTTGAAGGTTAAAACCACTCAGTTAATGATGGCCCCTCTTTGGGATGATAATACTATCCCTTTCTCGGGTTGTTAGTTGAAACTATCCATCGGTTAATACCTCTCTTGTTTTGGGTTGGTGGTTAAAACTATTCATCGGTTATATCTCATTCTTTTAAGTGGGTGTATTTGGATTGTACCCCTTGTTATGCTTTATATCATTTGAATGAGGCTTGCCTCACTATTGTCATCCTTGCATATTACTTGTTGCATTGCATTGCATGAACCATGAACTTTCAAAAAGAAAAAAGAAGGTTGTGCAGTAGCACGTAAGTCCAACTTTCACTGCTTATGCGAAAGCGCGTAAGTCCAACTATCAATTGCATTTTGAGCATATTTGTTTTCATGAGGCTTGCCTCACAGTATATTACATATTGCATTGCATGAATCATGCACTTTCAAAAAGAAAAGAAAAAAAGAATTCAACTTTCAATTGTGTATCATTTGCATTCTGCCCCTAAACTACGCTGGTTTGATTCTTTGTAAAGGGATACGTAGGCAACCTTTGAGTTCAACCAGCTGTATTCACATTTTGTTTTGTTGCCCAAGTCTCATGGCCTTGTCAAAAGGGTTATCTTCGGGCTTTGACATTCACTCACGTCAAGAAATGAGTTCGAGATTACAAAGAGAGGCAACTGTGGACACACTATTTTGACCGGCCCTAAGACTTGGGCATTTTTTTTTTTTTTTGAAAGAATGTGTTTCTCGCATAATTCTCAACAAGAATGGAATTTGTGCTTCATTCCTAACCCTAAGCCTGTTTTGGCCAAGTGTTTAAAGTCTCGTTCAAAACTCTCTTTCGAAATTTTCTTTTCGTGCTTTTTGAATATTTTCGTAATGTTTTGGAGCTCATTTTTTAAACTTTAAAAGAAGACATTTTATGAGGAAATTGAGCAAAAAAACAATGTGGAAATAGGAGGAAATGATGATAGTTTTGTCGAAAAATTTTGTTTCGTGCAAACTAGTCAGGCCACAGCCAAATGTTTGGCTGACCAGCTAATTTTGCCCAGGAATAGGACAGTTTCTACAGAATTCTTGTTGAATGCGTATGGATCAAGCCATTACAGTTGTTATTGATAGATTCAATGCACGAGATACACACCTAACCTGCTCCATTATCCTCAATTGTCTTCCATTGTCAAAAGAGCTTTTGTCTCTTCCAAAAAGAGGGCATCCAATTAGGGATGGCCATTTTAATATGATTTGCGGGGGCCTGCCCATACTGGCCCAAATGGGGCATATTTTACCATACGACACTTATGTGGGTGGGAGTGGATTATGTTTTGATTAGCATAGGGGGTGGGACGTGTATTGCTTCCTCAATCGATACCTAACCCGATATTATTAATAATATATAAACAAATAATATTTGTATGTATATAATATAATAAGATATAAGAAAATAATATTAAAAGTCTATGATATTGTTTAAATATAAATGAATAATAATCTTAAAATTCTCACTGGTAATATATATGAAAATAAAAAATTATTTAGTGTGCTAAGAATTTAAATGGTTTTTAATTTTTTTGGCTATTTGAAATGTGGTTGGATATTTGCGAGTATCCGCAGGGGTGGGGACGGGGGTGGGGTTGAAAAATTCCACCCGTTGCGGGGGTGGGGTAGGGTGGGGCGGGGGTGGAGTTTGTTGGCGGGGTTAGGGGCAGGGAATGGTAAACTCGCCCGGTGGCCATCCCTACATCCAATTCAACCACCATTGTCACCCCATCATCCTAGTCTCCTACCTTGACTCCCACCTTCTCCTTGATTGAGCTGACTTGCATTGTTTATAGAGAGGATTAGATTACGAGATAGGGATAAAAGGAAGGAACGAATAAAGAAAAAGGAGAGAGATAGAGAGAAAAAAAAGAGTTGTTTAAGTTTTGAACCAAAATTTCTATATACACTGAGAAACACTGATATCCCATATTTATATATATCAAAACCATCCCAGAAATTATGAGAGAACCAAATTCTTGAGCTTTGATTCAACAGAGAGTGAGTATTGTTGACAGGAAAAAAATAGAGAGTTGAACAACTCCCCCCACACACACTGTTAAACAACCCAAAAACACCATTCCAATAAGAATTTTGAATTTTTGAACTTAAACTTGAGGGTGATCAAAATGAAGTTTACAAATCAAATCCTTTCCCTAGAAGGTGGATTTTGCACACTTTCGTTTCCTTGCATTTTCTTTGCTAATTTGAGCTTCTTGCTTTAGTTTCATTTCATATTGTAAACCTATTATACTCTAACTGGGAGTGGTTAGTTAAGCCACCAACATATTATCTACTCGTTTCTGTTTTGGTGTTGCAAAAGTAGAAAATAGAGTTTGGCCTAGCCTGATTAGTTGGCCGGCCAATTTATTGGCTGGCCGACCAATTAATTGGTCGGTCGACTAACTTTTTGGCCTACCAGCTCATCTTTTGGCCGACCAGCCACTTTCTTCTAGAACAAAATCCAGCAGCCTTCCAGCAATGTGTAAAACAGTCTCCAATGGTTTGCGAGGCCCCCTAAAGCTCCTATTTTCTTTTATTTTAGTTAGAGAGAGTTGTGAGGATTTAATTTTGTTGTAATATTTTTATTCCTCTCCTTCCTTATTCGGTTTTGTAATATTAAAAGTGTTGTAATAATTCTCTGCCCCACTTCTTTCTATCTCGTTCTTTTATTTGCTTTCCATATTCTGTGAATATGTATCTTATATTGTCTTGTCATCATATCCATACTCTGCCTTAAAGTCAAACTAAATTTGCATTTGTGAAGTTAATCAAATATTATGTGATTTTGTGTTCTACCTCATGTCTTGAGATGATTAACATGTTATATAGTAGAAGTCAGATCTTTATCTTTAGTTTCATTTCATGAGTGAATTGCATTAGGATCTTGTTATAGGATCATGCATATGTTTACTAATTTTGTTTTTGTACCTATTTGTGGGATGCCAGTAAATATGTAAGTTTTTGTGCTTTAGCATCCCGCCTCTGTGGTTTTTTTACTATATTTAGCATCTTACCATGTGGCTATGTGCTTATTTGATATAACTCTATGCATGCCGATGGGTAAAGGTTGAGTTGTTTAATTTGGAATAAAATTGATTTTCATGATTGTATTATTCAAAACATTTTTCAAAATATAGGAAATCATATTGTTCCAAAACACATGACACAGTCTATATTTGTTTGCTTCACATAGTAAATTTTAGGATTTATTATTAATAATTGGAATATGAACACATAAAGCAAATAAAATTTATATCATGGCTTAGTAGAGGCCGATCTTTTGATTGAGTGAGTGGGAGTGCTCAATTAATGACCTTTCCACTTCATACCTAAGGTTCTGAATCAAGCATCCTTGGTAATGACAAAAAATGGCCTTGGCATGAGTCATGGGTTTCCTAATTTTTTCAAAATATTGGATAGTGACTCTAAGATCTGGTGATGTAGTCCATTTCTGGCAAAGAATTTGTAATAAAATGGATTTTCTATAAACATTGCCAAATCTGGACTCTCATTTATGATCCATTTTTTACTTGTGAGACTAGATCGAAGAAATCGAGGGTCCAAACTATTTAGTGTGCTCAGGTACCCCTCAGGCGATGTTATAGTCGTCAAACCAAAAGAAGCCAGTTCATCTACTCCAATAAATTCGAACCACCCAGACTTTAGAAATTTTACTAGACAACAAATGGAGGAAGAAACTAGAAATTATGATTGTTGGAGAAGAATTGGATATTACAGTTATTTAAATAGATGATCATATGTTAGAGGAGGAACACCTAGTTATGCCAATTTTACGCCCAGACAGAAAATATTCTTAAGGGAAATATCATTAAAACCAATTAGTAATACCGATTACTTATTAGATATTATTTGTATGACGAATCTTAATGAAGTGTTAAAACAATAAAAAAAAAAGAGAGGCATGCACCATGTTCTAAATATTCACAAGAAGCGTACTAAGCTTTTTAAATTATATTGAACATGACTTCACAAGCATAGTAATAAGTTGGTACAACAAGCTGAAAGCAAGTGATATGTTAAATACATTTGTAAAATATATTGAGTATTAGTTTTTAGGAAAAGATTCAAATGAAGAAAAACGAGCAAGAGAACGGAGTAGAAAATTAAATAATATAGCAATATGTAGTATGAAATATGTATTAAAATTATATATGCGAATTTTCATATTACTATTTTCAAATAGGACAAAATATGAACCATTTATATATGTTTTTCTATAAATTACCATATCCTATATATATTAATGTGGAAGAAAAATATAAAAAATGGTTTAAAGAATTGGGAGATAACGTGCAAGACTCCTTAGGTCATAGAATTAGGTATCTTAGAGAATAGGTAAAACAAGAATGCTTAGAAATAAAACAAACAAGAAAAATGAAAAAAAAATATATTTACCTCAAGGTGGCAATCAACTAATTCATGGGGTTGTGAACATTCAAGAAAGAAAACATATTATAAGATATAGAAAACATTTTACAAAAAGAAAAGGTTTAATAAACAACGAGGAGAAAAATATAAAAGAAAATATTATTAAAAAAGACAATTTAATTTTAACAAACAAAGAAGATTTTTCAGGAAAAATAGTTATTGCCCAGAAGGTAAAAGGACTTGTAAATGTTGGACGTGTGATGAAGTAGGGCATTATGCAAATCAATGTAAAAATAAAAAGAATAGAAGCCTTAGGAAGTTTAGATTATATTGAACTAGAAGAAGAAGAAGAAGCATTAGAATTGGCATTAGAAAATAATAAACAAGTAGCAGAAATAATTGAGGAAATAGAAGTAGATGATGAAATTGAAACTGAATATTATAGTAATTCTGATGAAGAAATAAATTTTATGATGACTGAAGAAATAAGCATGGGAGAATTAAGAGGAGAACAATTCGTAACAAAAGATTCTCAGGAAAAAAAATTAAGATTGGTATTACCAATAATACATAAACAAAAAATATATCAAAAATCAATTTTTTATTTAAAAAATAAATATATATGTGAAAGAATAGAAGGAGACTTAGAAATTAGAGATTATGAATATGATGTAGGAGAAATAAATTTAATAAATTATGAAAATATGTTAAGATATAATAAAGACGGTAAATATTGATATCTATATAGTAGTGTACAAATAAAAATTATGCCATTATTCGATAAAGGACAAAATGTATATATATATATACATTTCTATGTGATATTAGACATAAATTTCGGAAGATCGATAATTAGTGGAATAAAAAATAACTATTTCAACTGTTTAATGGTAACAAAAAAATAGTTGTTCAAACAACAAGTATAGTAACAAATAACTAATGATGTGTGAACATTCACATCTTGCAAAATATATAATTATGTCCATATCTATATTCTAGCACTTATTTATCAAACTTTCAAACAATGTGAAATGTGAACATTCATACTGATTGACAAAAAAATAGAAATAATGACAGCAATAGAATTAGAAATCCAAAAAGAACTCAATCACTCTAAAAAGAAAAAAATATCACCCACATCCTCATCTTCATCGTTATCTTTATCATTATCACTATCATTAACAATCTATGCAATTTCACTATTTCACCAATCCAAATCAAATCAAACCAAACCCACATTTGAAGAATATGTTTGTAACAAAATTGACTAGACATAAACAAAGTTTCGACTTACAACAATGAAGAAACATAGAGTTTTGAACACAGAGCAATAATAGACGAATACAGAACTTCGAACACAAAGTGACAATAGAGGAACACAAAGCTTCACCGCAACAACAGAGAAACATAATATTATTTCACCACCATGTGTAAACTAGAGTTTCTAAACCCTACCAAATAGAGAGTTTTGAAACCCTAGCATAATGAAACAATACCACAAATGTGAATGAAACTGATTAAAAAGAAAAACGTGAATAATGATAACTACCAAAATAGATATAGTAACAAAAAGGAAATGTGTATATCATTTTTCTATGTAATACATATCAACAATAGACATAAATGTATAATATTCTAACAAACAATATAAATCAGGAAAAAAAGGATCTCATAGGATAAAAGTATAAATACATGGGATTTACTACGTTATAATTTTTCTTGGTGGACTTATTAGGTTAGAACACCTCTAAATGGGTTTTATCGATAAAAAACCCTATTTTTTTAGAAGAAATTAATATATATATATATACAATTTGACTTGTAATAAAATAAATTTTAAAGTTTTATTTGCTTTAATTTAAACCAATTTTTTTTTTTTATAATTAAGTAAGAAAAAAAATTTTAATCATTAAACTCAATGTAAAATGATATTTTAGATATGTTTACATTGAGTTTGATGACTATTTTTTTTTATTAGCTTATTCAACAGAAATAGGTTGATGGTTTAAATTGAAAATACATCAAAAGATTGAAATTTAAATTGACAAAATTAAAAATTAAAAATTTATTTTACTATAATGGTCGAATTTTGATTTTTTTTTTCTTTTAATGTAATTTCTCCTATTTTTTTTCTTTTCCATTTTTTTTTTTGGATAACTAGGTGTCCGAACTAGTTTACGTGCATTTCAACTAATCTTGGAGGACTAATCTCACCGCCCATTTCCAGGGGCCCCTTTTAAAGCCATGGCAAATGCTTTGTATGGACATAGTCCCAAATTTCGAGGACCAATCCCACCGCCCATTTCGAGGGGCCCCATTTAAAGCCAAGGCAAATGTCTTGTATGGACATTGTCCCAAATCTCAGAGGACCAATCCTATTGCCCTTTTGAGAGCCCCATTTAAAGCCAAGGTAAATGCCTTGTTTGGACATTGCCCCAAATCTCGAAGGACCAATCGCACCACCCATTTCCAAGAGCCTCATTTAAAGCTAGGGCAAATGCCCTATATGGATATGGTCCTATGGAGCTTTTTTTGCTAGTGGGTATTGAATCTGGAGACCTAGAGGAGCACACCCTATACCTAAAGTTTTGCCCACAAAGCCAACCCCTTGAAATTATTTCTCTCTTTTTATTATTACTATAATTTTACCTTTAACATAAAATTTTAATTTTATCTCCATCATTAATTTCTTAAATCCTAACTCTATCTCTACCCTCGTTTGCCCTCCTCAACCCCTCTACGCTATCCTTTTCATCGATGTTTCTTGTTCTCCATCTTTCTATCGATTTCCCTCTCTCTTTCTCTAACGAACTCTCTAACTCGCCCCTTGTCTCTTTATCGATGTTTCTTTATCACTTTCTCTCTCACTCTCTTTGTCAATCACTTTCTTTCTTGTTTCTTGTTCTTGCTGCAAGGGAAATAGTGTAGATTGGGGAGTGGTAGAAAAGGGAAACGAAGGTAAGGATGGATAAAAAGGGAATTGTCGGAGGTAGAGGTGCCAGATAATGACGTGAGTGGCTAGGAAAGGTATACGTGACTTAGGGGTTGGTGGATAGGGAGCTGTCGAAGAATGGGGTGGTAAGAGTGGGACTCTTGAGAAGTAAAAGTATAGTTCACACGAGGGGTATGTATGTTTGGATTGGTATAATTTAGGAGTAAACCAATAACCAAACAATTACTTCTGGTTCAATGAACTTTGAAACCACACCAAATTATAAAAGTTTTGGAAGGAAGCTAGACCAAACTAATAAAACACTATTTGATTCGGTTTGGAACCATAATTTTTAGAAATCTTGTGAATTGGTTGGTTTAGAGGCCGCTAATGAAAAAAATACCAAATCCGCCACTTGTAATCACATTTGCAATAGCTTTGTCACATCATTAGGTTTGGAAATTGGGTATAATTTTTGGACTTGTATAGCAATAACTACTATTAAATTATGGATCAAACCATGAAATACGGTTTACCTACTTTAAAAATTAAGACTGAACCGTACATTGAAAAAACCAAACCAAACTAAACCGTCCAATTTTAATCTAGATCAGACCAATTTGAGATTTTCTTGTTGTTTTGCCTAGCTCCAGTTGGGATTATGGTGGACATTCAGAGAAAAAATTGTGAGGACCAATTTTGATCGGTGAGAGTCCAAAAAGTAGGAGTTTAAAGAAATTTGGTGAGGCAAATAGCATCACTCTTTTCTTTATTCATGTGTATATATTCTATTTGTAGTTAATGGGATTCAAATATATATCAGCTTTAAAATATTTTGGAAAGATTACTAAATAATTTCAAGATTTGAATTTTATAGTAAAATAAGTTTTTAATTATATTAATTTAAACCTTAATATGCAAAGATATTTTAGTTATTATACTCAATATAGGTATACGGAAAATTTAAAATTCCATTTTTCATTGAATTTAATGACTAAAATATAATTTTTGATCAATTTTACTTAACAAAAATAGGTGGATGATTTAGATTAAAAACAAATCAAAAGATTTGGATTTAAATTGAAAAAAAAAATCATGATTTATTTTGTTATAAGCCTCAAACTCTAAATTTTTATTTTTATAATTTTCTAAAATATTTTTTAATTGATTTTAGAGCACTGTGTAACTCTTATTTATTTAAAAATTATATTGTGGGATATTTTGTATTTATTATACACTAATGTTGTGTTTGGTTGGGGGATTTGGGAAAAGATTTGGAAAGGGAAAGAGAAAAGATAGGTGAAATGTAAATAAAATATACTTACATTTCACCTAGTTTTACACATGTGTTCTCTTTTCATTTCCAAATCTCTCCCCAAATCCCCCAACCAATCATAGCGTGAAAAGACCTTTCATGGAGCCGAAGAGTTGAAGTGTAGGGTCTTAAAGAGAATGAAAAGAGGGTTGCGTTGAGAGATTAGAAGCCTTCTTATATTAAACATAGCGGATTTGTTCTTTGTCTATCATGGAAGTAGGCATATACCATGCCAAAATTTTTTCTTATATTGTTCACAATACATTTAAATCATCTAATTTGAAAGCGACACGTGACACGTAAAGGGAATTTTGTAAAATTTGATAAGATAGTGAAGAGTTCCACCTTCGAAAGTGTCCACGTAAATGCGTGTTTTCAACCGGTAAAGATGCTAAGCAACATGTGAGAGGCACGTGAAAAAGGAGTTAACAAAGGGTAGTTGCTAGCGGTTACACACGCATAAAGAGAAGATTATGTCCTAGGAAGTAGCAAGAATGGGGGAGATCATGGTAAAAGATAATAGCCTAACTGCTTCGAAGGCATCAGAAGAAGGCTATAAATAGATGAAAACAAAGACTAAGAGACCCCCAACCAAATCCAAACTCTACGTCTTCAAGCAATGGAGACTCGATCTGAAATACATGGGATTTCTCCATTTTTCTACCTATCGAATCGAGTCGGTGACATAATTTAAATCTCCATAAGGTTAGGAATGGGTTGACGGCCATCTCTTCATATGTTTTGGCATACTCAGCTAGTTCACGTTTCTCTCTCTCGAGTCCCCAAAGGCAACAATCTCAGGGTGATATGTTCTAGAAGCACATTTCTCTCTTTTCTAATCATTCAATTCTCTCTTCATTCACAACTTAAACCACACCATACATATACAAGAATTGGAGATACTACTCCATAGGGTTGAGCAACAGATACTACTGTAAGCCCAAAATGACATCGTTTTGATTGCCAAGCTGATTTCAAAATTTAATCAGTAGCATTGAGTTTCGAACTCTTGACCTCTCCAAGAGAGGCACAATAATAACCACTATGCTACTTTGTATCATTGTTAATAGTAAGGACATATATATTATTTATTATATTATTCAAACAATCAATATATATATATATATGTATATATACCCAAGTGGTGTCACCCAAAAAAAAAAAAAAACTATATGTATATAAATCTAACTAGGTGGATGTCATCATCTCACTTTACTATGTGGTTCTTAATTTCATAGTGAGAGAAGAAATAATGTCCATCCAATTCGATTTATATTTTTTATTAATTGGTGATGCCACTCAATTTGATTTATATATATATATATATATATTTGCACCTTTTCATCCAAACAAGAAGCAAAATGAAAAAAAATAAAAGAAAAAAAAATGACTACTTCAAGAATAAACAATACAATTTGTCAAATCAACAATTAAAAAAGAAAATAATTATCAAGTTATGCCAAAAACTACAATATGTCCATCCAAAATAACACTAAAAAAAAACACCAAGGTTCAAACAAAATTCTATAAAACCCATTTAAAATATTCAAAATATGTCTCACAAAAAATACCATTATCTATGAATCACGGTAAAAAAATAAAATAAAAATACTACATTTCAATTCTGTGGGGGAGGTTGTGAATGACTAAAAAATTTTAAAAAAAGTTTCATTATCTGAGAATGACTTGCCCCTTGTGGGATTGAGCTCTCTTTCATCAAATGACATCCCTTGGAAAAAAAAAATAAAAAAAAATTGAATAAGTGTGAGCGAATATATTAGAATCAATTTATTTATTTATTAAAAACAAATGGAGTTAAGAAAATTCCAAAACGGAACTGTTGCGCCACAGTTTGTAATTGTATATTGTATAAAAATTATAAGGTAATAAATAATATATATGTCATTAATATTAACAAAGACACAAAGTGACGCAGTGGTTCGTGTTGTGCCACTCTTGGAGACGTTAAGGGTTCCAAACTCAAGATCAGCAGTAGAATCAGTAGATCAATTTTTGAAATCAATTTGGCTATCAAAACGATGTCGTTTTTAGCGTGCGGCGATTCTTACTTGTATTAAAGACATCCCCAATTCCACATATTCATCCATTTATATTTACATACAATTTCTTAAATCTCAGATTGTGTTTCAGTTGTTGATCATATATATATATATATATTAGATATTCTGAATCTGTGTATATATGGCAGATTAATTTTTTTTTATTCATTTGAGAATGTGTTTCTTCTTTTACTTTAAAATAAGTTTCTTAATTAATTAAATAATATGTATTTGATTATGTTGTTGAAAGAAAAAAAAAATTGAGTGTGTATTTGGCTTTTGGCTATGAACCTTGTAAGAGAGAGAAAAAAAAAAAAAAACAAAAAACAAAAACAAGAACAAATAGGTCAAGGTGGATTGGGAAAAATTCAAACCCATTAGGGTATCTTCAACTGTTCATCAATTTTTTTTTTTACCAAATTTGAGTAAAAATTTGAGAAAAAACTCTCTTTGATATCAAGTGCTCCAACGACGGGTTTTGCGGCTTCATCAAACCACTAGTCGACCGGCCAATGCAAATTTTTTACAATTTTTCTTCTTCAGGTGGTCATCCGAGGGGTTGACTGGAAAGGATGACTAGTGTAATTTTTGCCTTGTGGTGGTCATCCGGGGGGACATCCGATAGTGAAAATCTAACGGCAATGGACAGTGATTTGATGAAAGGCACATTGGTCCTTAGTTTGATGAAAGAAAAGTGAAATCCTGGATTTGATACCTATTTAATGAAACCGTTGGAGCTGAAAAAGGAATCATTTTTCATCAGATTCAAATTTGATGATAAGTTTAATACATGGTTGGAGATGGTCTTAAGAGATAGAGAGGGTAGTCCCCATAGGGGATGAGAGATGGGAAATGGGAAAAAATTATAATAGGGAAATGGGAATTGAGAATTAATATCTGCTTCGTTGCCCCCAATTGTCATTCCTAGTCTTTATCAATTTCATTTATCTTTAAATTTCAGCACTTTATTGTTATGCATTACTCTTACATTTTGTAGCGATCCCAGTTTTGCCACTTCGCTGAGTATGTCGAGGATCGAGTTGCCCGGTGAGCTCGCTAGGGTCCAGGGGGCAGCACCTCTTGGTGGGTCTAAGGGCACGCCCTGGCAGGGTTGAGGGGTAGCACCCCCGAAGCAAAAATGCAAAATGCATTAGAAGTTGCTTGTCCGCTTAAGCAGCCGTTTATGCACTCGAGCAGAGAATGTTTGGTTTCATAAGTTTGACCTGTCTGCAAAAGCACTGGGAAAGTGTATTTGATGCTTGAGCGGCGCTTTCTACGCTCGAGCGGACCATGTTATATCAGTTCGTGAATCTGATATTTCATATCACTTTTGTATATATCTCTCTAAAAACCCTTTCCTCTCCCTTCTCTCTACATTTCCCTATGCCAAATTAGATCAAAACCTTGATTTCTCAAGATCCATTAGAGTTCTGCCATAAGTTCTTCATCAAAGTTGGTTAACTTCTCGAGGGCTTTGTTGTGTGCGGTGAAGATCGAGTTTTGACACCATTGATTTTGGGGATTTCATCTCATTTCTTCTTCAAAACTTGAGATAGGGATTTTCTTAGAGTTGTATATATATTTTTGCAAGATCTATATGATTTTCGAAATCATCTTTTGATAGCTTTGAAAATTGATTGTTGATTCAAGAAGTTGAGTGATTTTGAAAGTAGGTTTGTCTCTTGTTCTTTTAAATGATCTTATGGGTTTTGATCGTCATTGATTGAAGAAAAGATGATTTTGGAAAGTTTTTTTTCAAAGAATTTGAGTGGTATAGTTTTGGTGAGAAAACCTAGAATTTTGAGATTTTTTAAAAAGAGATTGAAAATCCATGAATGATATTGTTGTATTTATTTTGTGTGTCAAAATAAATGGATGTTTGGAAAATTTCTCATTTATATTTATATAAATGATAAATTTCAGGGAATATGAGAATTGTTGTTCATTTTGGAAATTATTGTTCAAAACGTTGAAATAGTCTTGAATTAGCTAATTGTTAAGGATACTTGAGAAGAGGGAATTGTATTATTCCTTGGATGATGAATTGGAATAAAAATATTTATATTCATCTTGTGTTATTGGCATGACAATTCATTTGATTACATTAAACTTTGAAAGTTGATTTGAAAACTTGCATTAAGAAAAGAATGTTGAGAAACAAGTTTTTATGAAAATGGTTTTGGGGTAAATATGTTGGTAAGTCTTGATAGGTGGTGTAGATGATATTGAATAAGTTGGCCTGAGAGTCCGCGGTGAAAGACTGAAAACCCGCTCGGATAGGTGTTGAGCCTTCTGGTTAATCCTGGTAAAAATGACAATTTGGTAGTACTTGTATAGTCTACTTGCAGACACTGACCTAGGGATTATCAGAGTCATATTTTCCGCCCTTGAAATAAATTTTTAAGTTTTGAACAATTTAAATTGCATGACATCATTGAGCATGATGGTTTTCAAAAGATGAAAATGTGATTTATCTTCAAAAAGGGGCATAGCATGGCATGTGCATTTCATCTCTTGAGACTTGTATAAAATGTATACACTTTGTTAAGGATTTCTTACTGGGCTTTATGCTCACCCTATGAGATTTTTGTGCAAAAAAAGATGTGGTGATGCCGCCTAACTAAAGCCGAGGAAATGTGTGTTGAGAGGACGAGACTCTCATTTTGCTGTGACTCTGTGTGTAAGCTAAGGGCTGTATGTGTGTAGATTTGAATAACCGTTTTATGTAACCAGGCTCGAGCCTTGGAAACTTGTAAACCATTGCGGGTATTTATTTGTTTATTTACTTGTTGTTGGATTAATGTATTGTTGCATGAAGAACTATTGTATCATGTAATGTAAGTTTGGAGATTTATATTCCGTTTTCCTTGAAAGAGCCATGATTGTTGTATTATCATTTGGGCTAGAAATTTGGGGCGTTACACATTTCATATGAGTAAGTGAACTTTGTAATTCCAAAACTTGTTCGATTTAAAGCTTCGAAATTGTGCTTTCTAAAGGTAACATTTTGTAATTGTTTATTCAATTAATGAATTACAATTTCTGCCTAGTCACTCCCTCCTATTCTGTTACAAATTTGCATTAAAATATTAGTTCATCTTTTGAACACAACACAGTAAAGTACTCGTCATTGAGGTTAGGAGAACCTTCACATAATTGCTTCATACAATTTATTATTTGTAAAGATTTTTCAAATTCTTACTGGCACGCTAAAATTATATTTCTAATATTTGAAATGCTAAAATTAGCCAACATATATCAATCTCAATCAAAATAGAGATAGTATTTGTTGATAAAGCATTTTATTTATTTATTTATTTATAATGCTATATTTTTCTAAGTTGAAAATATGTAATTATATGTATTTATTGTATACTAGTTAGACCCCCACACGCTTCGCTCGTGGGCGTTGTGCTATCATTGGCTACGAACAAAGTCGTGACGATTGCGCTATCATTGGCTAGGAATTATTGAATGAGACAAAGAAACGACAAATTGTCATTAAATTCTCTAAACTTTATTATATGAATTGAAAGAGGGGACAAAAAAAATATAGATCGACTAATCAAATAATAAAAAATGAGGTAATTATTAGAAGGCATGATACAGAACACAAGGATCTGTATAATTGGCCAACCAAAGCCTGACCCTCTTGACCTATATACTCCATTGATTTAATATAATTTGCTTTAGAGCTGAAAAATAAGAATTTTTTTCTTGTACATAGTTGAAATAAATGAATACATAACAAATTAAAACATCATATTGAGCCACGACACTTCACAATAAAAAATGTAAAGTTAAAAATCTAATCATTCCCAAAATTAAAATTTGTTAGATACCATATGTTCTAAGAATAAACTTATTAAGGAGATATAAGCCCCCAGTAGGGTAGCCCTGAAACCAATTCCAAACACTTGAGTTGGCTAATTGGATCAGCTTCTTCCCTCTTGGAGAAGTGTTAGTTGCAGTAGCCTAAAGAGATCAGAAAAAAGGCATCTAATGTAGCTTCTGCATTCTTTCTCAATAAATGCAATAAAATTTCAATGACAATAATCCATGAGAGAGAGAGAGAGAGAGAGAGAGAGAGAGTAAAAAAATGTTGGCCCAACCTTACAAGTTACAATTGCCAAGGATATGGACATGCACCAGGAGAACCATAATTAACAGCCAAGATATTAACATTGTCTTGTAATAAGACATTGAGAGAGGATATTGTGGAGAAATGGTTTGGAAATACTCTTCAGATCCTGGGAGACGCTAGTGATCCTCAGCTAGTCACCTGAATAGATATAAACACTCTGGTCGGGGGTGCCGGGATTAGTACTCAACAAACAAGTCAGTTCAGACACTCAAGATAGCTTGTTTATTAAGTTAAGTGAAGTGATTCTTACATACTTTTCTAAATCTGTGGTTCTTGTATTTATACTTGCTTTCTGGGCCTTGGGGCCTGAGCCTACTTTTATCCCATTCCCTTTTTATTTATTCGGAGCTACTGATCCCCGGATATTCGGCCTTCCTAACGTATTCGGCATCCTAGTCACGCAATATGAAGCCAAATAATAACTGATTTCTGGGGTACGCACCTTCCGACTTTTCTATTTATTCGGCTCCCATAGATATATGCATGCACAAGAACAGTGAACTTATGTCACAGTTTCTATCTATTAAGAAGTAGAATAATGCAGATGAAAATTAAATAATAAACAATAGAAAATAAAGTAGAACATACAATAAATAAAATTACACCAAAAAGACATATAACTATAGAAAAACAAAGACATGAAAATACATTCATTGAATAATCGTTATAATACTTTAATGGTACATCTCATAATTTTCGTAAAATACAGAAACAAGATAAATTGTTGTACAGAAACTACTTATGCACTCATGCAACAGAACAAGTATTATGAAACTTTTGAATTAACTCAAAACTATTAAAAATAAGGATTTATTGATGTATAAAAAACAAATCGAAGAAAAGACCGTGGACTCCACCATAATGCATTACATATCAAAAGTTCAAACTACCTCCTCTTGAATATTAATCAATCTTATGTGGGCTTCTTCTTTCCTGTTTCTATGATAAAATATATATATATATATATATATCATATTTTGTCTTTATTAGAAAACCTTATTGGCTTAAACAAAAAATCTACTGATACAAATTTGTAGTTATTCCAAATCAGTCATGGCAAAGAAACAAACAAATTGGTATTAAAGTAAACACACTCCACTACTTGAGCTATCAAAAGAAGGCCATTCAAGAACCAATTGGTACAATTTCTTAAATAAACCCAACTAAATCAAACTAAACCTTGCATTCCAATTTCTTGAATGCAGAAAAAAAATTCAAAAGATAAGGGAAGAGAGTACTTTAGTGCCAGTCAACACCATAAGTGCAAAAGGGCTGACTTGGGAAACCAACACAAAAAGTGATTCCCATGCTTGTTTAATTTCCACAAGAACTGAATTAGGAAATGCAATCAAACTGGAATTCCATATTTAGCCTAAAGCTAGTTGGGGTAGCTTTTGCCCATATGCTCTTTTCCAAATGGGGCTTTCAATTGTTTCCCATTTCAATGGTTTTTTTCATTCCACCCTGAGCAAATTGATAATTTCCCAACCGCTCCTCTGACGCAAAATAGACAACAAACAATACAAAAAGAAATTTCTTGGCCCCATAAAACAAGAACAAACATTGAGAACATATATAATAACTTTAATAAATATTAGATATAGAGTTGTGTAGCTTTGAATTCTATTGGTTGTAAAATTGCTTCAAGGAATCCAACAAACAAAAACCACACGCACACACAAAAGAAAATAGAAAAAGAAAAAAAAGCACATCGATCATTTTATCCATCTATGCCTTTGTTTTAGTAATTATTATAAAAAAAATAAAAACTAGAACAACAACAAACAATAAATAAGTAAATAACTCAAGGAAACTAAACTACTCAACAGATAGAGCACAAATCCAAATCCAATAAATAGCTCAAGGAATGATATAATTCTTAACAAAGTTATTTGCATAAACAAATAGCACAAATTGATTTTCAATTCCCAATAATATTTGAGAGTACACATTTAAAAATACATAATCTTGTTGTTCCTCAATGATATACTAATATTATTGTTGTCAAGAGGATCAAATTCATCTTCTAGATCAAAATAATTTTTTGTGAAGAGGATCTACCAATATTCTTGGTGGATTTAGTAATACCATTTTCCAAGCTAAAGGAAGACCATTTTCTTAGATGAAACCTAATTTACTTCGAAGTTGCTTTTAGAATCCAAACAAATTTAATCCATTTACCCAAAATACCCACCCATCAATTACACAAAACAAAACGAAGTTGGGTTGGGCATACTAATATTATTCGGTAGGAGAACAAACTAACAAAAAAGTAAGGTTGTCATCATCAATCAATAAAATTATGTTATTATTGGGTTGGGCATATTGTCAAACACATGGTGAGCACAAGATAAAATTATAGCAGAACAACAAAACAAAGACATCACATAGTTTGAGCCAAATATTAAATTGAATTGGGGCAACCGAACAATGAAATGAAATACATACTGTCAAACAAAGCACCCTAAAAAACATAAGATCTTTCACCAAGAACCCAACGTCATATGATCGAGCACATGGTGGACACATAATTAAACAGTTGTGAGGATCAAGAATAGAGCCCCAAATAGATAAATTAGGAATAATTTCATAATAGACAACAGGAAGAAGACACATCTCAGTTTCTGCAGGTTGTTCCAGCTCATAGAACATACACCTATTCAGTATGTATGGCCATAAATATACTGAACGTTCTGTTTCGGTTATGAGTTTGAAAATCCACTCAACTCTTAAAGATCTTCCACCGTTCCACCGATTGCACCACTCAACTCCTAAAGAGCTTATCGGCTGTGTCATCAGCTTATTGCTTCTTAAAGGTTCCTGCTTCTTGTGGTCTTCCTGAAACGGTGATAGCGGTGTATGCGTTTTGTGCAAGATTCCAAAAGGGAGAGCTGGTGGCCTCCGATTGGTTGGTCAATCAGTTGTAGATGTCGTGGCTATTGTCATTGTTAAGGATCGGGAGAGGCATAGCCAAGCACCAACGTTACACCACTGCGTTACACCACTGTTATATCCTTTTTATATATGTTATAGATGCAATCTATTACATACTGGTGGGGCCTGCGAGCACCTCCCCATGAGGTTTAATTTTGTTCTAACAACTTGCAGATCTTACTAACAAATTAAAATATGATATGCAAAACAAAGAATAACATACTTTATTTGAAGTAAGATTGTCACAATAGTTGAGACAAGAATAGGTTAATAAAAATCTTAAGATGGATCACATGCCATGCAAGACCGTTAGCAACCTTTAATGGAATTTTAGTAATTTTTGTACATCTTTTCAAAATTCATCATGATTAATATTGTATTTATCTTCTGTGTGATAATGTCCATTCAAATAAAAAAAAAGGAGATCCGTTACAACCCAAAAATCACTAAGTGTCCTAGCATTTCACTTATGTTGTGTTTGGTTCGAGAATTTAGGAAATGATTTGGAAAAAGGAAAAGAAAAAATAAAAGGTAGGTGAAATGTGAATAAAATATACCTACTTTTACACACCTTTTTCGTTTTCCTTTCCAAATCTCCCAACCAAGCACAACGTTAGAGGTTAAGGATTTGAGTTTTTTTTTCTTCCTATGGGAGCCGAAAAGAGGTTATACTTGAAATAGCAAACAGAGCATCCAAGCCCATCTAAGATGGGCCGAATAAAGCCAAAACTCACTGAACTACGTCGTTGCAAAATAGACGTTTGAATAAATGTGAAAAAAATTAGGGAGCACCGAATTCCGGGTACTTGTGCCAAACAACAGAGCTGAGTCTGTCAGGTGAGCTGGCACGACCCCATTAGGTGGGACCAGGTTGTCCCTTTCAAGGAAGTACAGTAGGGGGATGGGCCCTGACAGAATGATAATGAAGGGCTAAGCTGCATTGAGTAAAGATTATAGCATACAAATAAATACAATAACCCATCAACAACATTAATAATTAACAACGACAATAAAGTAAGTATCTTCTATAAATCTTAGTTATTTGTACAAAAGGGTAACATATACAGTATACATTCACAAGTTTAACCTGAATTTATAGCATATGTTACAACAAGAGATAAGCTATGAAAGTAAAACATATAATAAATGTCTTAAAGGCTTATAATTTCTGAAGATGGTACGTGGTTAAAACAAAAGTGTATTTAAATCCAATACAGTTAAAGGCCCTTGGCCTGCACAAAACATATTCAACATTTAACAAAAATGAAGCCCT
Organism: Camellia lanceoleosa; assembly: GCA_025200525.1. Classification (NCBI taxonomy): domain Eukaryota; kingdom Viridiplantae; phylum Streptophyta; class Magnoliopsida; order Ericales; family Theaceae; genus Camellia; species Camellia lanceoleosa. Next base: position 88,002,876 of record CM045772.1, on the reverse strand, counting down.
TGCTCCAAGTCCTCCCAAGCTATTGCCTTGGCGGAGGCATGTCATCAGCACTTGAAAATGTTTTCCCACAAAGAGTGAGCCAAAACCCAGTAGAAATACTTCAACACAGTATATAAATGTTAACAAAGATATAAGGTGTATGTATATGCAATGCTCGTGTCAAACCATTTTATATCTCTTTCCAAAACCATGCCATGCCAAATAAATATCATAGCTCATAAATCATTTCTTTTACAATAGAAACCAGGGCAGTGAATCACACTTTGGGAATTTCAAAAGAATTACAACCTTTCATGGAAATTTCGTCCGCGAGAAACTGTAAGCCGGCACCCATGTAAATGTAGGCTATATAATCACTACTATTTCCATTTTATGGATATTTCATCCGCGGGATTGACAGCCATGTATACGCGCGTTTTTTTTGGACTTTCACCATGGACACTCAGGCCAACTTATTTCAATGAGTCAACACATACTTCCTAGATTCGCCCATTTTCTCAAAACGATAAACATTTTCAGTGTATAACTATGAAATAATGCCTGAGGCAAATGGATAAGACAATAGTTTCAATTCTCCTAATTCTTATGCAATTTCTACAATAATCATAGATATCTTTCACAATAGCCCAAAATAGATATTTCTAAATAGATAAATAATTTTCAATAAAAATAAACTTTCCAAACTTCAAGAGGTGAGTGATAATGTATATCCAACTCCACCATCCTCTTCAATATCAATCCAATTTCACGATTTCAATATCAACTACATTATTTATACAAAATCAACAATTAAGACATTTAGGGCAAAATCCCTTTTTATTTCAAAATCAATCTGAACTATCAAAATCAACCATTTCATCACAACTCAACTTTATTTTCAACACCACAATTACTTCCAAGAATCCATTTGAAAACCTCTTTTTTGATTTTTACCCAAAACCCTAAGTTTATTTCAGAAATCCCCAAAATCACAATATTGTTTAGAAATAGCAAATAACTAAGTTAAAACTCATAGAAAGTGCGAAGAATCCCTATCTCAAGCTTAGAAGATGAGAAATAGAGTGTAGGAAACCCAAAGACGTTGAAAATCAACTTTGCTCTGATCAAAAGGAAGCCCACGACGTGCTCTACCTTCTTAACAAAGGGACACGGGTGAAGAACTTAATGGATTTAGGTGGATTTGTAGAGAGAAGTAGAGTTTTAGAGAGAGAGGGTGCGGATCTCGCGTTTTGAAAACTTTAGAGAGAGAGAGAGAGAGAGATGAAAAAGTGACTCAAAAGTGACTTTTCACAAACTGATATACGCACAGATCGTTTGAGTGCAAGAAGTGCCGCTGTAACGACCAGACATAATAAGTTGAGCCGCTCAAGCGCAAGAAGTTTTGCTCGAGTGAAGAGTATAAACTCCCAGAAGTTTTACAGATAAAAGATGAACGCTCGAGCGCAAGAAGGGACGCTCGAGCCAACACCGCTCGAGCGTAGGAAGCTTCGCTCGAGCGAAGAATACCATTTCCTAGTAGTTTTGTAGACCTACAATAGTACTGAGAGTTCACAAAGACCGCTCGAGCGCAATAAGTGACGCTCGAGCGAAGGAACAAAATTTTGGGCAACAACAGTTTGAAAAAAACAAACTACCTAACAAGCTGCCAACATGATCCAAACATAACCAACACATCCCAATCGCCAAACTCAAAGAGAAATAAGGGGACACAAGCCAAGAACAACTACATAAGGAAATGAAACCCGAATCCAAAACACCATATGGGTTGGGTTTGAACCAAAATCGCTATAAAGATCGAGGAGAGTGGCTCTATAAAAGAAGGAGGGAAGCTGGAGAAACATGTAAGTGAAAAAGAACCTTGAACCAGAAGAAACCATAAAACAACAATCTTTCTACATAGACTAACTTTCTTGTCAGAGTGCAAATTTCGGCACCACTGTCCAGAGCTTTATTTTCATTTCAAGTGATAGCTGTGAAGATCCTACAAGGGCTTGTTTGGATAGAAGGAGTATTCTATAACTACTTCTGCACACTTCCCAAACTATGATCTCTAATGTATTAAAAAATAAAAAGAGAAAACTTGAATAAAAAAAATTTCAAAGCCTCCATATGTAGTCTAATAAAATTGAAATGATACAGAAAAGAGAGAATCACCTTGTGTAAAATTTGTGGAAACCATTATCTGATTTTTACTTTTAACTTTTGGTAGACACCACAAATTTATACTGAGTCATTTGTGTTGGTAAGCGGGTTTGTTTGCCAAGTTAAGAGGGAGTTTTTTTTATTGGTAAATAGAAATTAAATTTAGAGCTTAAATTTGGGTGTTGAGTTTGACTGACCTTTAAGAATTTAATAGTCTTTCACTACACATCCTACTCTGTTTACGGTGATTGTAGTCACAATTAGCATGCACTAAGAGCATGAATCTACTCTCATTATTCAAAATTAGTAAATTGCAACTGCATGGGGTGGTGCAAGTTTGTGGTACCCTATCCTTGCTCCAAATCTTATTGGGGGCAGAGGTGGTCGAGGCACAATGGAACTAGGATGAAGTGGGGATGGGGTAATTTTGTAACCTTAATAGAAATGAGAGATGATATATTATATTTTGAAAAATGATTGATAAATAATATTTAAAATATGTAAGATGAAAGATGAAGAAATGGTATTGTTAGTGTTTTAATATTATTATATTGGGTAAATTATAAATACACCTCCTGAGATTTATTTAAAATATGAATTGCCCCCTTGTGGCTCTGTAAATTACATCTCGTCCCTTGAAATTTCTATTTTTATAACATTTGGCCCATTTTATTAATAAATCATCAACTTAATTAACAATTTTTAATGATGTCAGAAATTTATTTCAATTAATAATTCAAATAATTTTATTATTGTATACTAGAGTAGTTATAAATTTTATTTTCTAGGTTAATTCTGTTAAATAAAAAATTCTAATAAGGAAGTATTTATAATTTTCCAAACTGTGGGGGCAATCTATATTTTAAGCAAATTTCAAGGGTTGTATTTGTAATTTTTCCTAATTAATTATAGCTAAGTATTAAGGGCACTTGGGCCAAAAGTCCAAAATTAAATTTTCCTTGTCCATAGGTCCATGAGCTAAACAATAATGTCTATAAGGACAAACTTTTACAAAATGGCTAAACTACCCCTCCATAGCTTCCGTTCCTCTTATGCGTTGATTTATCTCACCCTCTCATGGCTCATATATATATATATATATATCTCTTTCTCTCTCCCTCTCTCCCTCCCTCCTTTCATCAAATCTCTCTCTCATCTCTTGCATCTTTATCTTCGCCATCGAGCCATTGCTTCTTTGCTGTTACTGCTCACCACTCCTCCGACCTGCCTAGTCTTTTATCTGCGTCGACGACTGTAGATGTACCCAAGCGCCTGATAGTTCAAACTTCCGATCTCCTGATTTGGTCTCATAGTGCAATGTGAAATAGAAAATAAGAGTCCAAATTTGGCAACTTTTATAGAAATCAATTTATTGCAAAATATGCCAGAAAATAGACTACATCACAAGATCTCAAAGTCATCACCTAATCTTTTGAAAAATTTAGGAAACCTATAACTCGTGCCAAAGGCCACTGTTCGTCATAACCAGAAATGTCTCAGTTTGGGACCTTAGGTATGGGAGAGGAAGTTCATGAATTGAGCACCTTACTTATTCGATCAAAAGATCAGTCTCTACTAAACCATAATATGAGTTTTATAAACATTATATGCTCATGTTCTAATTATTTATTAATGCTACAAATTACTATGTGAAACAATCAAGTACATACTGTGTTATTTATTTTGGTATGCCTTGATTTTATAAATTTTGAAGTAGCCTTTTCATACAAACTCATAAAGCATAAGAATCAACCATATTCCAATACGTGCAACACAACCTCCATCTACTGGCATTCAAATAGATATCTCATTTAAGCACTTAGCCTCATGGTATAGTAACAGCTATAATAAGGAACACATACATGCAATATGCTAAAACCGAAAATTCTCACCTAGCACTCTGGGGTGAGTTCCATGAAATGTTTCAATATATACCTATGCATGATCCTATGTACAACTGACTAATGCAGTACAAACACGGTATGCATCTAGAAGTCTGAATACTAAGATATGACTTGAATATCATCTCTGGACATGGAACAATGCATGTATTCAGCTTTGAAAATAATAAATTCCATAAATGTGAGTGAATCGGACTCAGATGCATAAAAATAGATGCAGTATACAGGCAGGATAAAATAAAATATGATAAAATATAGCGATCCCGGTCTTTTCCCATTTGATTATTGTATCCGGACTTATGTTCAGTGGATTTCGTTGTCATATTGTTGTCGTTGTTGTCCTTTGATTCCTTGTTCTTTGGTTATAGGATGCTTTGGGCAGGTTGATTGCAGGTTGGTTGGGTTTAGAAACCAATACTTGATGTTCAGTTTTTGGCTTGGTCGCTCGATCGAGCTTCTCTTCGCTCGAGCGAGATCCTTCTTTTTGGTTCGTCGCTCGAGCGAGCCTTTCTTGGCTCGGCGAGGTTGCGTCGATGCTAGCACTGAACGCAGATGTTTGTTGGCTCGGCGAGCTTCCCTTCACTCGGCGAGCTGGTTTGTCTTTGGCTCGGCGAGCTTCTCTTCGCTCGGCGAGGTCTGTTCTTGTGTCAGTCGCTCGGCGACAAGGTCTTCGCTTCAGCGAGCACATCCGATGTTAAAAGGCGCGGCCGGGATTTTTAGGGCAGTTTTTCATTCTTTTTGATCCCAAACCCTAAAGTCCGACTTTTCTTCTTCTCTAAACACCTTTTCCCCTAGGTTTGATCTAGTTAGGGTGTGTTTCTACCCTAGTTCCTTTACAAATAAGATAGAGGAGAGTGAGGGCTTTCATTTAATCGGAACAATCTTGGATTTGGAGCACTTTGAGGTTTTGGGCATCATCTTCATCTTCTTCTTTTCGAGCTATATCTTCAAGGTAGGGATTTCCTACTCCATTTATACGTTTTAATCCTAAGTATTGGTATTTTGGTATGTGGGGGTAGTTTGGTTAATTTGGGAGAAACCCTAGGGTTTGTCATAGATTAATTTATATAACCAATTTAAGGGAAGATTGTGATATTGGGTAGATTCATGAGATTGGGGAATTTAGTGATTTAATGTTGTATTTGGTTAGTTTAAATACTTACCTTGAGGATGTTGAAATTACATGTGTTGCTATAGTAATTTCTTGTTTAGAAATAATTGTTTTGGGCTATCGGTGGAGGATAGCCATGATTGTTGTAGACATTGCATGTGGATTAGGCAAATTGAAACTAATCATTTGGTTAAGTTGTTGAGTATAAAGGTTGGAATATTACATTGAATTTATGTATTGATTTATTGTGTATATGACTTTATGTTTATGTGCATTACTTGTGTATGGGAGGAGATAGGGGATGTACTCCACGGTTTAGGGGAAGATGGGGGATGTACCTCTAAACCGGTTAATGATTATGGGAAGATAGGGATGAACCTGGGTTGTTCTTGCTTATATGCGCGCCTATAGCAGAGATACAGCTCATATGCTTATCTAGTTGATATGATACATCACCAAAATGTGTATCAGTTGGGAAGTATGGAAGTGAATTTGATTGTGATTGATACAATACCAACTTGTGTATTTGTTATGTTATATGAGAGGTTTAACTTGATTTGTTATCCCTGTTGAATGGAAAGATTGTTAATAAGAGATGAAATCCCGTTGAGTTATTTGGGCTGGTTACGAGCCATAATTGGAAGGTGAATTATGCCATAGACAAAGTGTCATAGGCAATGTAGACATTTGTGTCATGAAATTGTAAATAGATTATTTTGTGTTAACCATGTATCGGATACTCGCTTTAGTTAATTATTATGCTTAGTTTAGTATTTCTCTACGGCCGTGGCTCACCCTATATAGAACTTCATTTTCGAGTTCGTGGTTCACTACCTCCAAAGACTTAGCTTGTGAGGATTTGGACTTGAAGACTTGTTGTATTTGGTTTAGTTGTTTATTTGAATTATGTAAACATTCAAGCCTAGGGCTTTATTTGTTTTGAGTTAGAACTCATGGAATTGTGTCCAAGTGTTGGCTTGGCAAGATGTAAGCCCATAGGGCATTTATTTTGATGTTTTATTTCGTAATACTCTGATGATTGAAATAATATAATGTTTTCTGTTAATAAGGCATGTCATGTTTTATATTTAATGGGCTTAATTTTGAGGGCGTGACATAAAATATAATATATATGGAAAGCAAGTAAATAAAAGGGATGGAAAGGCGTGGGGTTGGAAGTTATTACAGCAATTCAAATAAGAAATGAGGTAGGTGTGTGTGTGCATGCGTGCGTGTGTGTGTGTGTGTGTGAGAGAGAGAGAGGGAGATTATTACAACACTTTGAGTAAATAATAAAAGAGAAGAAGGAGGATTGAAGAAATTATTACAACAATGAATTAATTCATCCAAGTTACTGTTGAATCTAATAAATCATACTACACAATTAAAATAAACTATCCAGCAACTCTAGAACCACCCAGGGAGCACTCCCCATAAACTGCTTGCTTTGTTCTTGGGATGAGGCATTTGGCCAGACATATGATAGGTGGGTCGAACAAGAAAGTAGCTGGCCAAATTCTTTTTCCAGTTGAGATTTAGGTTAGTGTAGAAAGTCCAGAACAGAAGCTAAGAACATTTTCCAAGGGGTGCTCATCCCTTCTACCTCTCTCTCTCTCATAGAAAGCACTTAAAGAAGAGGTAGATAGGCCTCAACCCTTAAAAATAGTATACAATAGATATTTTGCAATAAATCAATAATTAAATGAATGAAAACCGAAAGCAAATTCAAGCCCAAGAAATGGATAGAAACTTACATCTTTTCTTTGTAAATAAGGGCTAATTAATACCCAAATCCATACTATTAAATGGACAGTGTAGATTAATGTAAATCATTTCTTAATGGAAGCTTTGCTTATTAAAAAAAGGGATTTATCAAATTTATTGAAAACTCCTTTTCTAGTCATAGAATAAGGATGGTTACACCCCTTTCTATATTCACAAATGATTGAGAGGGGAGGTTTCAACTTCCTTTGACCCAAAATCTCTTGTTTTACTTCCAAAATACTCAATGAGAAGGTAAAGACACACCTTTTTAACATCAAATCCCATGGATCACCCAAGTAATCCTATAAAACAACCCCTAGCATACATTGATATTGAGTAAGGAATTGAAACACATGGATTGATGGACTTGAGAGATAGGATAGGTGAAGAAAAAGACTGTAACAACAAGAAAAGCTACTTTACTTATTGAACTTGTGAATGGATGGCTAATGGTTACTCCCAAACCCATCCGCAAGGGTCCAAGGTACACAAGAACTTGATGTTAAAGACAAGGAAAGCAAGAAAGTAAAGAAAAAGCTATCAACTTAATGGATGGGTGCCTAAATCCTAGTTCCCTCCACATCCATGAGGATTTGTTATATCTCTACAACAATTACATAGTGCAAACAAAGCTTGAAATGAAAAAGGAACAGAGAAAGATGAGAAAAGGTTCAAAAGTTTCACCTCTTAAAGAGGGTGAATTTCTTTATTGTCAAACTCTTTCCTAACACCCACAAAGTTCTTGAGTAAGTCCAAGAATCCTTAGCAAGTTCCAAGTTAAGGTTTAATGGTGTTCAGCTCATGGATGTATGAGAAATGAAGGCGGAAAAGTTGTAACCTTTTGAGTTAAAGGTCTAAGCCTTTGAGAAATGATCTTTCAACATCTTAGAAAATATTTCCAACCTTATTTTTAGGTTTAATGGAGTTTTAGGTGGTGTATGAGTGAAAAAGTAGTGAAGAAAAGGGAGAAGAAGGTTTAAGATGGAGTGTAAGAGCAAACAATTTTGGAAACCCTTGAAATGAAAAAGGAGAAGTGTATTTATAGACTTTTGAGGCAAAGAAAATATCTTAGATATTTGTAGAGGAAGTCCAAAGGCAAAATATCTAAGATATTTGTGTAAAATTCGAAGCAAATGCCGAATTTCCTGAAACTACTCTGTTTCCCGAAAAATCATCCGCCGACAAAAAGTGTCGGCGGAAAAAGTGTTTCCCCGAACAAAAAATCGTTTGGCTAAACATTTTTTTCAAAGGGGAAAATAGGGTTTTTTTTTCCCTAGAAAATTCTCATTTCTTCCACTCATTTCCACTTTGTCCTTGTTCAATTTACTAAGAAAATATAACACTTGAATTTTGAAAATGCGAGCCTCGAAACTTTTGTAGAAATGTTTGAAAAAGGGTTTAAGAGGGTCAAAAATACTTTTGGCCAAAACGAGTGTAAGGTTGAGATTAAAGCTTGAACCTGGCTCTCTTGTTGAGGAATTCGTAAGATAGCACATTTCAACTTTCATCATCGGGTGCTTGAAAAAGAGAGTCCAAGTCTTAAGGCTGATCCAAATAGGGTGTCTACAGTGACCACCACACCTCTATCTCTCATCCTCTCTCTCTCTCTCTCTCTTTCACACACACACACACACACAGACGCACACACACACACACACACACATATCTGCATCTAGATCTAAGGACAGGTCATCATGTTCGACACCTTCCTTCCTCCCTGAAGAACACCACACAGCTTCACCGTCGTGCCACAATGTCGAATGATGGAGCTTTTTTCGGCACCGCTGAACCACTACTGCTGACCCATGGAGGGTGAATCACTACCATCATTGTCGAAATCGCTTCCCCTCCCCTTTTCGCTTCTCTCTATGCTCCATCATCGCCGCCACCATCTTCTATCTTTTTCTTCCACCGATCTCCTTCTTCTCTGCTACTCCGACTTCTCATCTCCTCTCTCATTTTCGCATAGCCTACTTTAACCCTAACCAAACATCTGTCTACCCTAACCCTAGATCTAAGACACCATCGTGGTCCGGCGGCGAAGATAAAGATGAAACTTCAACTACATATCCGTTGTCCTCAATTTTGCCTCCACCATTACACTCCCACCATTTTTTCCCCTCAAATCCCCTGTTCATTATAGTAATTTCACCCTAATCATTCGACTTTAACTTGATTTGGTTTTGTACAGGTTCGAACTTGGAAATGATCGAGAAAGACACTTGGATTGACGACCTCAGAACCACTGATGATCTCCCCCACTGTTGCCTCTATCTCTCTCTAACTTTTTTTTTTTCTCTAAACCATCTCTCTCCTCTCTCTCTCTCTAGATTTGGAATGTTAAATTGCTTATGCATGACTAATTCTTGTGGAGAGCATTAGAGAGATTAAGAAAATAAGACTCAAATTTATTCAAAAGTGTAGACACCCCATTTTTGACTGTCCTCAAGACTTGGACGTCACCGTTTGAACACCCAGTGATTATCCATGTTTGTGTTCGTTTGGAGTTCCCGGAGGTCTCGGCTACGTGCCTTGCCTCAGGATCTCCGAACTCAACCGTTTTGTGTCTGGTTTTGCACCAAACACTTGTGTTTTGCCTTGGAAGGGTAGGGGATGCCTTGTGAGGTCTCCCCACACATCACCGGCCATGGCTTGAGGCCACCGACTGCTGTTTGTGCCCATCGGCCATATATTTGGCCGACCGGCACTTTTTTTGGCCAACCGGCCATCAATTTTGTCAAAATGGCAATTTTGAGCAGCCGACTACTGTTCATCTGCTTTTGCAGATATTTTAGGACAGCTGTGTGGCATTTTGTTCAACTCCATACACGTGTATGGAGGGATGCTCCTCTTGTAAGCTTATTGAACAAGCTTTACAAGATTGTTTGCCTATAAGAGGAGGGCTCTTCTCTTGGCTTTAGGGTTAGAAATTTTGGTTAGAAAAGTGTGGGAGAAGCTCTGGTTTTAGGGTTTGAGTTCCATACATAACCTAGCTCTATATCTCTCTTGTGTGTGTTCTAGGTGTAGTTGTCCTTATTATTGCACACAAACACATAGTCTTTCACCTTCTCTTGGTTCTTGAGGGACCTGAGGCTTGTTCTTGCTATTCTTGGCTGGATTGAAGCTCAAGGAGGCAACAAGATCATCTTTTGTGAAGAGGTCTACAAGGGTGAGACACTAGTCCCTTTTATCCCCATTTTTGCATAGCTTGTTAGCCTATCTTAGAACTATTTTTGTGCTTAGTGTATAATACAAAAAAGTTATATTTTTGGGCCCTCTAAATTTTTTATTTAGAGTGTTTTGTGGTTTGGAGGTGCTTGACCACCCTTAGGCCTTGAGAGGTCCCATTTTGTGCCATTTTTGGTGAGCTCTGAGACTTTGGTGCTTGGGCCTCCTCACCACTGAAATCTTGAGGGATTTCAGTGGTGAGGATGGTGCCTTGAAGTCTCAAGAAGGAGAGGGCCACCCCCTCTCCTTGTTGTCCTTGAAAAGGACCAATTTTGGCCTCTTAAGGGAGCATCATGTTTAAAGGTTTGTTGATCATGCCATGGCTGTATTTCATGCTTATATTGCCATGATATAACATTATTGTGTGTTGGTTTTGGTACATCATGCATGCTTAGCATACCTACCTTGTAATGCCATGTTTATGCCTTAATATGCCTTAGGTTGTAAACCCTTGTTCAAGCATGCTTTAGGTTTGGCCTTGTGAAGGTTTTGTGCTTATTTTGCCATGTTCAAGGTCTGTCCATAGTTGTTTGGGTCGATCTTGACATGCATTATGTGGCCCTTTTGTATTTTGGCTTGTTGGCCTTAAGTATGTAAGTGTGTAGCATGCCATTCTTGCATGGACTTAGTGGGTTGGGATCATTTTTCATGCTATTTCAGTCCCTCTAACATGCTTGTATGCTTGCCTTAAATACCTCTTTGATGCCTTATGAGCTTGTGTTGTATGCTCCTTGAAAGTGTGTTTGTGCATGCCTTCATATTTGAGCCACTCAGATGCCATCTAAGTAGTCTTTTGGCCTTGTTTTAACATGGTAAAAATATTTTTTTAGTTGTTTAATGCATGCCATGTTGGTCTTGCTAAGTGTGGCCCAACACCCCTTTAGCTTGCCTTGATACTTGGACCATTTGCATGCTAATGTTTGCTTTATTTGAGTTGGTTTGGCACCATATTCTAACATGATTTTCAGAGCTTGTGTTACATGCTAATTATCCATGTTATGCCTCTTTTAAGTGTGCTTGAGAGTGGCCCCTTTTGATGCTTGAGTGTTGGACCATAACATGTGCATGCGTGTATGTGTGTTTGGCCTCACTTCCTTAGCATTATGGCTACTGTTTTGGGCCTAATTAGAGCTGCCTAATTCATGTTTAAGTCCACCCTCTATTTGGTTTCCATGCTTACTTTTCATGTTTGCTTGCATGCTTGCATAAGTGTCTTGTATTGCCATGTTGCATCCTTAGCTTGTATGCCTAGGTTGCATTGCATCTTGCATGCATGTCTTGTTCCTTGATTTAGTGATAGGGATTGGGCTTTTGATTGTTTGTGTGCATTGCATTACATTTAAAATCGAAGTTGCACACTTGATTCTTTGGGCCATCACACATGGAAATGCGTGATTGGTGGTCCGAGAATTGAGGTACATCCTCCTTTGAGTCCTTAACATGATAAGGGGCTTGTTTGGTGCATATATTGCTTGAATTACATTGCCATGCAAGTTCGTCTCCTATTTCTTTGTAAGTTGCGGTTCTATGACGATTTTTGGCAATCGGCATAATATAGTGCCGACCGGCCATCCATTGGTAGCCGATGGATGCATCTTGTGCCGATGGCCATATCTAGCAGCCGGTGGTAATTCTACTCACCGTGGTATTCCCGGTGTCGAGGAAGCAATTCAGAGACTTTGCGATCTTGAGGGCGAGCAGGAAAACAGAGGCAGTCTATGCATGGCAGTGCACTTCCGAGCAAGACCGAGCATGCATTGCATTGGACCCGCTTCCCGAGGCGGTTTACTGTTTTCCCTAGCTTAGTTAATTTGTTAATTAATTAAGTGGTTTGTAATATTTAATTAGCTTGCGTAGTTAACTAATTTGCATATTCTTTTGGTCCCTCCGAGCGAGGGCGAATCTATAATAAGTGTGGATGCGTGTGTGTGCATGTCCTCCAATCCCCACTTCTTTCTTCCCTTTTATTTACCCGCTTATGATGGTAGATTAGGGCATGTTTAAATTAGCATACCTTATGCTATGCATGTGTGCATCCATACATGTGTCTTGCATGCACCGGGCTCGGCGCATCACGCTAACTGCATTCGTACTTCAACTCTAAATTGAATACGTGCATCAATTAATTGCATTTCACATGCCATGTTTAGGTTAGCCGAGCCTGCTCTAATTGCATCCTGTATGTGTTACATTAGTCAAATTGACCTGAACTAGGACCATGCATGTTTGCTAACTAGTTTATTGTTTTGGCACGAAGTACGATGTAAGTATTTTCATGCTTTAGCATACCGCATGCGTGTGAGTGCTATATGACAGCATGCTTACCATGTGGCTAATTGCTTATGTGAGATAAACTGTTTGAATGCCTGTGGGTGAAGGTTGGCTTGCCTGAGTTGGAAAAACTCGTTGAAATCCGTATTTTTAGCCTTCTTGCGAGTAGCAAATTCCAAAGTATTTTTCAAGGCAAACGGATATGCAATGTTGTTCCAAATTAGGCGATCTAGTCTATACTTGTTTCTGTGCGCATAACATAGTAATTCTAGGCTAATAACTGGGATAAGAGCACATAAAGTTTCCAAAAACGGATATCATGGTTAGTAGAGGCCGGTCTTCGGACCGGGCAAGAGGGGGTGCTCATAGCTAACCTTCCCCAATCGTACCCAAGCTCCCGAGCCGAGGCAACTTTGGTGATGAAGGACACGTGGCCTTTGGCACCGAGTCAGGGTATCCTAAATTTCCCAAAATAAAATATTTAGGTGGCGACTCTGTATCTGGCAAAGCAGTCCATGTTTGGCACTTCTTTCAAAATCTGTTTTTCTCAAAAAGATTTGCCGGATTTGGACTCTTTGGTTCAAATTTAGAACCGTGACACAAAAGGGAGTCCGAACTGTAGAGTGAAGCCCACGGGCGCGTCTACAGTTTCTGGCAACTCTGCTAGGGAGTTTAGAGAGCTTGACTCGAACTCGTGATGTCCTGTTTTGATTTCATTTATGTGTCTCTTTGCATTGCATGTGCATTGGTGCGCCTAGGACACCGTGTTGGCCATCTGCTATTCCTGAGCGGTTTGCCGGAGGCATGACTTTGTCAAAGCATGCCATAAGGCTGACCGGTTGCGGGCTCTGCCAATATGGGAACACAAACCCGGTTTTATCGGGGCACCCTTTTCGATCATTCGACCTAGTGCATATTCGGAATCCATAGTGACCATTCCAAACTAGGACAGGTTGCTTACCCGATGTTAGGTTGTTTGAAACCGCTGTGTGCGTAGTGAAACCCTAGCTCCTGACAAAATAGGACAGGGAAACCCTACCCCAACATAAGGGTGTTTTTGCTCTCTCTACTTGTTATGTGCTTTTAGAGTGTATCTCTGCGAGCATACATATCGGTTTACAAAGTTTGAGTACCGAACTGAGGGCACCGATGTCGATTTGATAGAATCGATTATATCGAGGTATCCGATTCAGTGTTTTAGACGGTGATTTACGAAACGATGATTAGTAGTCTGATTGTTCAATTTTTGTGTTTGATCCGTTTGAAATTTGAAATGCTGCTTGTTTTTCCTTTCAAGGTTCAGAGAGTTCCAGAATAGTCAGTGTTCCCCCTTGCTGCGGCAGGACTTACGATGACGCAGAATTCGGAAGAGATAGTGGTTATGACAGCTGCATTAGATCAAGGGATCACTCTGCAAAGTGAGACCAATGTCGGTGTGCCGCATCCATCCAGATCGCCGATTGCGCACCCGGTTTGGACCCCCCAACTATCAGGCTCGCGAGCCCACCACATTCGAGTTAATGGGGATGATAGGTGATCTTCAAAGATCCATGGTGGATCTCGCCTATAGAATGTCTGCTTCGCCACCAGCCGCACCATATGTCGGAGGCTTTGTACCACAGGAGCCCCCGCTGTTGGGACAGATAGTGATTGAACTTAACCAACCGGAGATGGCCTCCAGCTATGGCAACGACGTACCAACCCAAATTCTAGATCAGGCTGAGGCTAGAGACAAAGGCAAAATGAAGGCAGATGCCGATCCTATCGAATTTCTGATCGAGGCTTTGAAAGGGGGATGAACAAGCAATGATATCTCTGCGGTTGTGACAAAAGGCATGGAGGATGCTTTCCCGCTCCACCGAGGGTAGTTCAAGTCGGTCGAAGCGGGATAGGCCGTCATGCCAGGATAGCTCATACGCCCCAACCTGCAGGAAGGATTAGAAACCCAAGGCCACGCCTGCCGACCCGTTTGCTAGTGCATCTAGCAAGAATACTCAGACTTCAAAGTACCTGTCCTGAGGGCGCAGGGTCTTCCATGCTCTCTACATGCCATTGTCCAAGGCACTTCAGATCCTTGCCGAGAGGGGACACCTTAAACCCTTGGAGCCTCGGCCTCTCCTGAAGAATCTCCCTGCTACTCATGACCACCTTTCGATCTGCGCATACCACCAGCCGCCACCGACAATTGTTTCCGCCTCCATCATGAGGTGCAAGATTTGATTGACAACGAGGTTATCCTCCCGCCCACCTCAGCCAAGTCCGTTACTACCCAGCTATTGGATTTTGAGGATGTGGATACTGTGAGTATGTAATCAGGGTGGGACCACTTGTAAGTGGCGCCCAGTGTTTTTGATGTGGCGTCTGGCACGCATTTTTGAGCATCTGCGAATGCTAGTTTTGTAAAATCTGGCTTGGGTGTCGAGTCAGTCTTTGTTTTATTTTGAATCTGTCTCGTTGTCTTGAGTCAGTCTTTTTGCTTAAGGGTCTGTCTTGTTATAGCGAGTCAGTCCCCTTTGTATAGAATGTCAAGTGATTCTGGGGTTGTTGCCTCGAACACCGTTTTGTAATTATCCTTTTGTTTTTCCTTTTGAGTCTGTCTCGGTTAAGGAGCCAGTCACAATCAGGGAATCTGAATGAAACAGCTGTGGCTATCTCATTTCCGTACTTGTTGCTTTTTGAGCTAGCTGTGCCAGAGAAGTTGGATGGAATGACAATACATTCTACCTACTCCCTTGTGCCCTGAAAATTATTACAATGACCTAAGTTTTTCAAAACCTTTTTGAACACTACGGTGATAAAAAAAAAAAAAAAAAAAAACGAAGAGGGAGGAATTCCTCGGGTTATGCAAATTTTGATCACCTTGAGAGAAAGAGGCATGCTAAGCTTTTAATGAATGAAATCATGCTTGTCGGCGTGAGTACTGAGAAGGACCCTAGTTCGATCCAGACTGGTTCCACACTATCTTCTACGCGAGCGATTTGTCGCTTTCTTAAAAACTTTCAAAAACAAAATGTTTTGCGCGGTCTTGTGAAGACCTGTGTGGAATCGCTCTTGAGATTGTGCAGCTTAGGATCGCTCTCAGCCTCAAGATTCAAACTATTCGTTTCAAACCTGGAATCCGTTCAAAACGGTCAATTGTGCCATGAAAGGCCCGTGTGGCCCAATTTGAAGCAGCCCTCGAGCAACAGGCATCAAAGTCAGATCAAGAAAATCAGATCCCACCAGGCAAGGCTCATGAAGCAACCGTGATGGATTCTTTTGCAAATCAACCCAACAGTCACTCTCCTGGATACAGAGAGGCTTCAAACTCAAAACCATTTGGCATGGGATTGCTACACTTTTACCCTTTGATAGGCTCGTTGGGCCGAAAACCCGGAAGGGCGACCCAGGCAAAAGTTAGAGCAAAGAAAAAAATACAAAATACAAAAAATACAAAAAAAAGCAAAAAGAAAACAAAAAAGGCAAGCAAAGAAAATCAAAAAAAGGAAGAAGAAAAGAAATGAAAAAGAATGAAAAAGAAGAAAAAGAAGCTCGCAAGGTCGAAAACCCGCATTGGGCGCCTTGGCAAAAGTTAGAGCCTAAAAGTGAAGGTTAATACCTGAGTGTACCTTAACCGGAACTACGTAAGGCTTGATTCCCATGTTTGGGATATGTAGGCAACTTCATCTTGAAGTCTAGCCCCCGACGCTTTCATAAGCGCCTCAGTCCATGTAATGGTTTTGATCATCCTTGCTTCCTCTGCATCCGACAATCCGGTCGTAACAACCGTGAACTACGTAGGCTTGATTCCCATGTTTGGGATACGTAGGCAACTTCATCCTGAAGTCCAGCCACCATTGCTCTTACAGTGACTGTGTCCATATATTGGTTCAGACCGTCGCCTTCGGAGTTCAGTCGTCATCGATAAAGACCATCTACAAAAATGCTGCGGCATCATCCAGACAAGGGGCAACTTTCCGTTGCCATGCATTGCCATAAGTTGCCCTGAGTTGCCGTCCAAACCAGGGGCAACTTTCCGTTGCCATGTGCCCCCTTTAAGCAAGGGGCAATTTTCCATTGCCTCCGATCCGAGGTTGCGTATCTTGGGGGTAAGTTCCGCGCTCGTTGAGCGTTGATTGTTTGCAAAAATAGTTTTTGAAAATTTTTACTGAAGTTGACTATTTTCTCGAAAACTATTTCATTTTCCAAAACCGGACCATTTTCTTGGAACCCAAAAAGGAAAATTTTCAGTGCTCACAGCCTGACTTGCATGATTTTTCAAATCAAAAATCGAACAAGTGTGTTAATCAGACTCTCATCTTTGGTCAAAACTATTTTAGAAAACAAAAATGGTCAAAGTGATGAACTAGGGGCACAGTTGAGTCAGGTCTTCTGTCTTTTCCCCGCCATCAACATACTTGCCAGAAGGGCGCTCTATCCACCGGAAGAAATAATCGTGAGCTGACGGTGTTGGGCACGAACCCGCAACTTCCTATTCATCCATCAATCACCCTGGGGAGGGATAAAAAAATGAGAGAATAAAGAATAGAGAGGTGGAAGCGGAAAGAAAAGTGAGCAAAAGGGTTTTGAGAGAAAAATCGAGCCTGAGGGCCGAGCGATGTGAGAATCACAAATTAGAAAAAGGGGGGGATATACCCAGAGGAACTGTCTCCTCGTGATCTGAGGTCCTTTGTTTTTATAAACACGTTCGTGTGTCGCGTCTTTTGTCTTGTTTACCTCAACTTTCGTCTTGAGTCTTTTCCGAGCGTGCCTCGTTGTGTCCAGGCCGCTTACCTTTTGTTTGAGTCTTTCCCGCTGTATTCGGTTTTAGGCTCGATACCCCGGTTGCCGAACCTCAAAAGTTGAAATTGTTTATGCTCAGAGTGCTGTGCCATTCTCTACATTGTATGCGAAACAAAAGAAGAAAAGGGAAAATTTGGGGCATCTGAGTGTGTTTCAACTTCAACCATTTGACTTTAAATGTCTGTCTTGTCAGTTAGGGCTATTTGTTCGAGGTTTCTTGTGTGTAGAATGAACCAAATCTTGTGATCTGGTTGTATGCAAATTAGTCCCCAGTGGAGTATGGGCTGTGTGTTCAGGTTAAGCAGTGGTTTGCTTGGGTTGTTTTGCTATTTGCTGGATGATCATTTGATTATTACAGTACAAGTGCTCAATTTACAAGTGCTCAATTTTCAGACAACAGACCAATTTCATTTACATTGAGATGTAATATGATATGATGTAATGCGATGCAATGCATGAGATACATAAATATAAACAACTTTTAGACAAAAAGTTTGTTTCATTTCATATAATCTTTTTCAAGTACAAAGTTTTGTGGAAAACAAAACCTGCCTGCGGCAGTACAAGGTAATCTAACTACCAAAAAAGAGAAAAGGTACAAAAGAAGGAAAAGAAAAAGCAGCCAAAATTTGAAGCAACATCAGTGGTCTCACGCCTAGGGATCCGTCCTCGCCCTCTTCCTGGGTAGAAGCCCAGGATCATCACCAGGAGCATCACCGTCTGAGCCCGAGCCCGAGCTGTCCCCGGTCTCTCCCTCAGATGACTCCGCCTCCGCCTCTACCTCCGCCTCATCGTCTGGGACTAGAGCCCGCGAGTTGCTCCCAACATGAGTGCACCCCCCTCTGGTGCGGGGATATACTCTGCCATCCCGGGTAGAAATGGGAGGTCCAGCCGGAGCACCACCCACCGGAGGAATCTAGAAGGGAGGTTGAAAAAGCATGAAAGGAGAATACATCAGAATACTGTGAGCAGTGAATCAGTATAGAATACAGTGTATGAGTACAATCTGTGAGTGCCGTGAGCAGTGAATCGATCGAGAATCTGATGTATGAGTACAATCTGTGAGTCCGTGAAGTGGCGATGAATCAGTATGAGAATCTGATGTATGAAGTCTGATGTATTTGGGTATCCAGTGTTGTGTCGTGCATCAGATTATGCAAAGCAGTTTGTGTATGGTTTGAGGCTGTGGTAAGAAAGAACATACCGGAATGCTGTAAAGGGCTAGGAGGTTGAAGGTCCGCTGTAGCATCCCCATCATGGAGGCATTCATCTCCAATGACTGCCGGATGTACTCGGAGGAAGCCTGCAAAAATATTGGATACATCAGTATTCTGCGGAATATTAAATAAACTGAAATGAAATGACTGTACAAGAATGCAGTAATACATACCGGAGGCAAGTTGGGGACACCGACTAACTCGTGATCAGCCGGGGGAGGGGCGAAGGTGATCTGGTAGGTCGCCTCACCCTGCCCTCTGAAAGTCAGTGAAGTGGGCAGAGCGGGCCAGCCGGTCCCCCGCCCTCGTTGAACTCCACCTCTACTACGGACTCGAGCTCCCCTCGACACTCCCTCTCCAGCCCTTGCTCCGCTCGGCTTGCCCGGCGCCTTGTCTCTCTCTCCTTTCGAGGTCGCATGATGAAGGTCCGGACGTACTCCAAGTAATCGCTCTCGCCTCTGAAGCCGTCTGCCTCCCAGCCGATCGTATAGTCGGTCATCTGATTGGCGGTGAATCTCTCGGTATCCCTCATATGCTCAGGAGGGTGCACCGGGACTATCTGCTCCGGTAAACCCAGGGTCTAACGCAAGAAATGCTCACCCAGGTACCAAGCCCGGCCA
The DNA here is from genome assembly GCA_025200525.1 of Camellia lanceoleosa. Taxonomy (NCBI): domain Eukaryota; kingdom Viridiplantae; phylum Streptophyta; class Magnoliopsida; order Ericales; family Theaceae; genus Camellia; species Camellia lanceoleosa. The sequence goes on along the minus strand of CM045772.1, from coordinate 87,983,840 downwards.
AGGCCCTCGGCCAGAATTCGAAGCGAGGTCTCATCGGCCCGACAAACCGATCCGCATCACGGTGGCAAAAGGCCCAAGGTCGCGGTGATCTGAAAATGAAATACAGTTTGTCATCTACTGTTATTGAAACATGCAGTGGAAAGACAAAGCTTAAATGAACTGCAAGTAAAACATACCTTTGCGGGGGTAATGGTGTCGAAACAACGGCGGAAGAAGATGAATGACTCGCAGGGCCTCTGCATGCACCTCCCGTTGAAGCGGCGAGCGGAGACGGCGAAGAGGTCTCTGCGTCGGATGCAGGGAGCAAGCCTAGGAAAGTAGGCATAAACCCACAAGGTACGCAAAATGGTGCATTTATCGATCGGATAAAAGCGAATATAGAATAAAAGTAGAAATAAGCGAGAACCATGTGTTGTGCGATTGTATTGTGCGAGAAGTGTGCAGTGTGGCGATTACAAGCGGTCGATTAAGTAAACAAAATATGTGTGTGCCGTGTGTACAGTATACATCAAGTATAAAGTAGACTACAGTGTGTGCAGTGTATAGAGTACAGAAAATATAGAACAGAAATGAAAGGCAGAAAAAGAAATGTACCTCCCAAACACGCTAGTAGCCCCGAAACAGCTGTCCCTTTGCCAGGAAGCTGAGCTCATATATCCGTAGAGAGTGGCCAGAGCGGCGCCACCCAGTCGTAATGTAAGATATCCCTGATGTCCACTAGTGCGCTGAGCAGGCAAAGAGGCACGATGTTCACCCGGTCGGCGAAAATGGTCGTCCCAAATAGGAACATGAGAAAACTGCGTGCGTATCTCTCCACGGCCTCCTGAGTCATCGGGGCTGCCTCAACAAGGGTGGGCTGGACCCTGAACTGCACCTCAAACCAGGAATATCAGACAAAGCCGGGACGCACCAGAGGCGGCAGCTCGCCGAGCAAGTAGATCTGAACGGCCTCCCACTCATCCATATCAGTATCAAAGGGGATCGGATCACCCCCTACCCCGATGCCTGTGAGCATCGAGAAATCATAAGGAGTCATCGTCATGTCCCCCGTCGCAGAGAAATGGAATGAATCGGTGGTGTCCCACCACCTCTCCACCAGAGCGGCAAGGAGAGGTCTGCATGTAGTGAGTCTGGAGAGTCCTCTGCAGAATGTGCCAAAGCCGGCCTGGTCCACGATGTGGTGAATTGCATCGGGTAGCTCGGCGTACCAATCGCGAGCGACAGTATTCCCATAACTGCGGATGGTATGGGAATCTCCCTGTTTTCAAACAAGTAGTTGCGAAGCAATATAAAATGTACAGTTTTGAAGAAACAGTCAAAATCAGTGCAAATGTAGCATGTGTACGTGTTTTCAAATTCAAACAGATACCAGGTGCCGGTGTGCTTATAGTGAACTACAACGTATGATGCGTCAGCGTGTTTGTGTGGTTCGGTGCAAATTTAGCATGCGTGCAAGTTTTTCAGATTCAAACAGATACTGGGTGTTGGTGAGTTTGCAGTGAAATACGGTATGTGCCGCGTGTTTGGGTGATTAAGGCTAGTGTAGTGTGCATGCATGTGTCGGTCTTAAACAAAAATCAGTTGCAAGTGTGTCTGCGATCAACTACAATGCACAGTGTATCAGAGCATCTGAGCTAAAGCAATTAAAGAATGTAATCAGCTATGACGGTTGACAGTTAAAAGTTCTACATTGCAGAATGTAAAACAGAGAAAAAAATGTTACCTCGGAAACGCGGAAGGATAGGTGAAGCGAGCTCACGTAGTAGAAGCTCGGGATCAGTATACTGTCAAAACTCTGATGGCCTTGATCCGTCGAAGCGAACGTGAATCGCCGGCCGGTAGGTCGCCGGGTCGAATGGGCGGATGCTCAAAGGAAGGAGCTCGGCCCCGGGATCCATCTCGTGATCCGGAGGAGTCCCGCCCTGTGGAATATCGTCGGCCATGTCAAAAATGACGAGGAAAATGCTCGGAAAATGAAAATCGGGTTGGAATATGGAAAGTCAACCCCAAGAGGGTGGAAAATGGCCGGAAAAGCCGGGATGTGAAAAAGGCACGAAAATCAAGAGAAAAGTGAGGGGAACAAACCCCAAAAACGTGGAAATAGCAAAGGGTGTACCGAAACGAAGTTTCAATCGGTTGAAAATGTCCGAAACGCGAAGGAAATCGCGAATCCAACGATGAAACGGGAGTAAAACGCGAAGAAAATGACGAAATGGGGAGGGAAAAATGCTCTAGAGAGAGAGGGCAAGATTTCGGCTAAGGAAGAGTAAGGAAATAGGGTTTGGAACCCTATTTTAAAAGACCCGAAGCGAAAGGACAAGTCTGCCCCGACTTCGAGCACTTTTGGCGGTCGGCAATATATTTTGCGGTTGGCGAGAATATTGTCTTGATGGGCTGTTTTTGCGGCGATTGGACGGTGGTGGCTTCCCCTTCCGGCCGGTGAGTCTCCCATAGCCCTGTTCAGGCCATATGTGTAATTTTTGGTCTTCATAGCTCAAGAAAGTGCAAGAAAAGTGCATCTCCAACACTCAACCGGCCTCCGTTTTGACCTCGGACCGTGTCTTCTGTGCGTGGCACTTGAATTCATGCAATGTTGTATCCTTTTGTATCCTTTTGTCTTTTACAAGAGTCAAAAGTGGCCCGGATGCGTTGCATGCATTCATCATACTGTCTGTCGTCGCGTCATCGCGATACACATCGATTGCATTGTTATGCACCCACTTCATTTTGCATCGTCATGCACTTTACCCGCATCACGGTCTAGGAGACCTTAAATCCTTGGGAGGTGCAAAACCTTCATTCGCGTTGTCACGAATGCACCGTTTTATTTGCGCATCTCATTGCATTGGCATGCATTCCATCGCGATCTTGCGCATCGCCTTTATTTTGTGCACCGCATCTCAATTCATGCATTGCCCCAAAATGGGTCCGGGGTGAAAACACGCCATGTCCGGTGGGACCAAAAACATGTCTTGATGCAGCAAGACCAAGCCCTTCGATCGCATTATCATGCAACTCAAAAGCCGCGCGTTGTCGCGCATCTCGAGATCATACATTTTCATGCATTCTCAGTTCATTTGCATTGTCATGCACCTAAAGCCGCGCGTCGCCACGCGTCAAATTTTCTTGCATTGTCATGCACTTCAAGTAAACTTGCGTTGTCACGCATTCCATGCAACATGCATTGTCATGCATACATCTTTTTTGTATCACGGTCTAGAAGACCTTAAATCCTCTAAAGGTGCAATTCCTTTGGTGTTTGTCGTGCCCGAACGACTTTCGGTGATCTGGTAAAGCCACCTGCCTGTTTTTGTGGTGAGTTCCTAGAAGACCAACTGGGACGGTGAAAACTAGAGTTCGAATGGCTTTTGCCTAGAATGTAAAGGTTCGGGAGTTCCGAGACTAAAGTCTGGTTTAAATACCCAGGGGTGTATCCTCGGCTTGAAATCTGTATGGAAGCCCCATAGGTTGAGGCAGCATGTTTGCGCCTTAATTCTGGATACTGAACCAACCTAGTGTATCACCCTGTTGGTAAGATAGGGAAAGCTGCAATCATAGCCGTTGCATCATAGTACATTGTCATGCATCCATTGTAAATATTGCGTTGTCATGCATCCATTGTAAGTAGTGCATTGTCATGCATACATGGTAAGTATTGCATTGTCATGCATTGTAGAAAATAAACATGCATTGTTATGCATTCGCATTGTAGATTGCATGCATCTATTGTATCCTCCTCCGCCCATGGCTCGCGCCGTTCCATGTCAAGCTTGGTTTGGTATGTGCCTATACTCTTCACGTCAAAACATAGTTCAGTAGACCGTTCTATGTTAGCTGCGGCTTGTATGCGTACATGCCTTTCCTAGGCAAGTTTTGGTTTGGCCCGCGCGCCATGTCCATTGTATCTATTCCATTGCATGCATCCATTGCATCCCCTTCCATCTATGGCTCGCGCCTTTCCATGTTGAGCTTGGTCCGGTATGTGCTCATACTTCTCGTGTCAAAGCATAGTTCAGTAGACCGTTCTATGTTAGACGTGGCTTGTTTGTGTACATGCCTTTCCTAGGCAAGATTTGGTTTGGCTGCATGCCATATCCATTGTAGATATTACATTGTAGTGTAAATTTTGCATCCGGTATTAGGATCATTATCCATTCCCCAACGGGTCGTTACCCCACTTATGTCATTCCACCCCATACTCGTTCTTGTGTTCGTCTACGTTACTCATAGTTCAGTTGATCGTTCTATGGTAGACAGACTTGTTACCTTCATCAATCTATTTGACATTTGTGTGGTTTTGCACCGCTCATGATTGGGATCATGATTCAATTGCTCTGCATATAGTTTGCATTTTCATTTCCAGTATTTATACATTGTTTTGTATATATTGTATATCATTTTGCATTCGTTTTTTTCATTGTCATGCATGTTGCTAACAATATCATACCTGTTGAGTTGTTTTCTTTACAGGCACGATATTGTATGTACGGTTCATTACCCTTTGGTGGAACCGACGAAGACGGTATTGTATCCTCCGCGTGAGACGTATTGAGAATTGCATAATTCTCTTACATCCTTTCTGCACTATAGTGTAGTTTGGCGTATGCTAGCTTAAAACGGTCGCACGTATGCTTCGTTACAGCCTTTCTTTGCATGATCATAAGTTATGCTCGACTTCGTGCATTGTCTTGCATTTTGCCCCTGTCTTCGGGCGCATACCTTGTTTGTCTTGCATGTTTGTCCAAGTCTTCGGCCTTGTCAAAAATGGGTCGTCTCTGGGCTTTGACATTCACTCCCGTCATTGTTATGACTTTCAAGTTCTGTCAAAGAGGGGCAACTGTAGACACCCCATTTTTGACCGTCCTCAAGACTTGGACGTCACCGTTTGAACACCCGTTGATTATCCATGTTTGTGTTCGTTCGGAGTTCTCGGAGGTCTCGGCTACGTGCCTTGCCTCAGGATCTCCGAACTCGACCGTTTTGTGTCTGGTTTTGCACCAAACACTTGTGTTTTGCCTTGGAAGGGCAGGGGATGCCTTGTGAGGTCTCCCCACACATCACCGGCCGTGGCTTGAGGCCACCGGCTGCTGTTTGTGCCCATCGGCCATATATTTGGCCAAACGGCACTCTTTTTGGCCGATCGGCCATCAATTTTGTCAAAATGGCAATTTTAAGCAGCCGACTATTGTTCATCTGCTTTTGCAGATATTTTGGGACAGCTGTGTGGCATTTTGTTCCCCTCCATACACGTGTATGAAGGGATGCTCCTCTTGTAAGCTTATTGAACAAGCTTTACAAGATTGTTTGCCTATAAGAGGAGGGCTCTTCTCTTGGCTTTAGGGTTAGAAATTTAGGTTAGAAAAGTGTGGGAGAAGCTCTGGTTTTAGGGTTTGAGTTCCATACATAACCTATCTCTATATCTCTCTTGTGTGTGTTCTAGGTGTAGTTGTCCTTACTATTGCACACAAACACATAGTCTTTCACCTTCTCTTGGTTCTTGAGGGACCTGAGGCTTGTTCTTGCTGTTCTTGGCTGGATTGAAGCTCAAGGAGGCAACAAGATCATCTTTTGTGAAGAGGTCTACAAGGGTGAGACACTAGTCCCTTTTATCCCCATTTTTGCATAGCTTGTTAGCCTATCTTAGAGCTGTTTTTGTGCTTAGTGTATAATACAAAACAGTTTTGTTTTTGGGCCCTCTAAATTGTTTGTTTAGAGTGTTTTGTGGTTTGGAGGTGTTTGACCACCCTTAGGCCTTGAGAGGTCCCATTTTGTGCCATTTTTGGTGAGCTTCGAGACTTTGGTGCTTGGGCCTCTTCACCACTGAAATCTTGAGGGATTTCAGTGGTGAGGATGGTGCCTTGAAGTCTCAAGAAGGAGAGGGCCACCCCCTCTCATTGTTGTCCTTGAAAAGGACCAATTTTGGCCTCTTAAGGGAGCATCATGTTTAAAGGTTTGTTGATCATGCCATGGCTGTATTTCATGCTTATATTGCCATGATATAACATTATTGTGTGTTGGTTTTGGTACACCATGCATGCTTAGCATACCTACCTTGTAATGCCATGTTTATGCCTTAATATGCCTTAGGTTGTAAACCCTTGTTCAAGCATGCTTTAGGTTTGGCCTTGTGAAGGTTTTGTGCTTATTTTGCCATGTTCAAGGTCTGTCCATAGTTGTTTGGGTCGATCTTGACATGCATTATGTGGCCCTTTTGTATTTTGGCTTGTTGGCCTTAAGTATGTAAGTGTGTAGCATGCCATTCTTGCATGGACTTAGTGGGTTGGGATCATTTTTCATGCTATTTCAGTCCCTCTAACATGCTTGTATGCTTGCCTTAAATACCTCTTTGATGCCTTATGAGCTTGTGTTGTATGCTCCTTGAAAGTGTGTTTGTGCATGCCTTCATATTTGAGCCACTCATATGCCATCTAAGTAGTCTTTTGGCCTTGTTTTAACATGCTAAAAATCTGTTTTTAGTTGTTTAATGCATGCCATGTTGGTCTTGCTAAGTGTGGCCCAACACCCCTTTAGCTTGCCTTGATACTTGGACCATTTGCATGCTAATGTTTGCTTTATTTGAGTTGGTTTGGCACCATATTCTAACATGATTTTCAGAGCTTGTGTTACATGCTAATTATCCATGTTATGCCTCTTTTAAGTGTGCTTGAGAGTGGCCCCTTTTGATGCTTAAGTGTTGGACCATAACATGTGCATGCATGTATGTGTGTTTGGCCTCACTTCCTTAGCATTATGGCTACTGTTTTGGGCCTAATTAGAGCTGCCTAATTCATGTTTAAGTCCACCCTCTATTTGGTTTCCATGCTTACTTTTCATGTTTGCTTGCATGCTTGCATAAGTGTCTTGTATTGCCATGTTGCATCCTTAGCTTGTATGCCTAGGTTGCATTGCATCTTGCATGCATGTCTTGTCCCTTGATTTAGTGATAGGGATTGGGCTTTTGATTGTTTGTGTGCATTGCATTACATTTAAAATCGAAGTTGCACACTTGATTCTTTGGGCCATCACGCATGGAAATGCGTGATTGGTGGTCTGAGAATCGAGGTACATCCTCTTTTGAGTCCTTAACATGATAAGGGGCTTGTTTGGTGCATATATTGCTTGAATTACATTGCCATGCAAGTTACGTCTCTCTTCTTTGTAAGTTGCGAGTTCTATGACGATTTTGGCCGATCGGCATAATATAGTGCCGACCGGCCATCCAGTGGTAGCCGATGGATGCATTTTGTGCCGATGGCCATATCTAGCAACCGGTGGTAATTCTACTCAGCCAGTGGTATTCCCCAGTGTCCAGGGAAGCAATTCAGAGACTTTGGCGATCTTGAGGCGAAGCAGGAAAAGCGAGCGATCTATGCATGGCAGTGCACTTCCGAGCAAGACCGAGCATACAGTGCATTGGACCCGCTTCCTGAGGCGGTTTACTGTTTTCCCTAGCTTAGTTAATTTGTTAATTAATTAAGTGGTTTGTAATATTTAATTAGCTTGTGTAGTTAATTAATTTGTATATTCTTTTGGTCCCTCCGAGCGAGGGCGAATCTGTAATAAGTGTGGGTGCGTGTGTGTGCATGTCCTCCAATCCCCACTTCTTTCTTCCCTTTTATTTACCCGCTTATGATGGTAGATTAGGGCATGTTTAAATTAGCATACCTTATGCTATGCATGTGTGCATCCATACATGTGTCTTGCATGCACCGAGCTCGGCGCATCACGCTAACTGCATTCGTACTTCAACTCTAAATTGAATACGTGCATCAATTAATTGCATTTCACATGCCATGTTTAGGGTAGTCGAGCCTGCTCTAATTGCATCCTGTATGTGTTGCATTAGTCAAATTGACCTGAACTAGGACCATGTATGTTTGCTAACTAGTTTATTGTTTTGGCACGGAGTACGATGTAAGTATTTTCATGCTTTAGCATACCGCATGCGTATGAGTGCTATCATGACAGCATGCTTACCATGTGGCTAGTTGCATATGTGAGATAAACTGTTTGAATGCCTGTGGGTGAAGGTTGGCTTGCCTGAGTTAGAAAAACTCGTTGAAATCCGTATTTTTAGCCTACTTGCGAGTAGCAAATTCCAAAGTATTTTTCAAGACAAACGGATATGCAATGTTGTTCCAAATTATGCGATCTAGTCTATACTTGTTTGCTGTGCGCATCACATAGTAATTCTAGGCTAATAACTGGGATAAGAGCACATAAAGTTTCCAAAAACGGATATCATGGTTAGTTGAGGCCGGTCTTCGGACCGAGCGAGAGGGGGTGCTCATAGCTGACCTTCCCCAATCGTACCCAAGCTCTCGAGCCAAGGCAACTTTGGTGATGACGGACACGTGGCCTTTGGCACCGAGTCAGGGTTTCCTAAATTTCCCAAAATAAAATATTTAGGTGGCGACTTTGTATCTGGCAAAGCAGTCCATGTTTGGCACTTCTTTCAAAATCTTTTTTTCTCAAAAAGATTTGCCGGATTTGGACTCTTTGGTTCAGATTTAGAACCGTGACACAAAAGGGAGTCCGAACTATAGAGTGAAGCCCACGGGCGCGTCTACAAAAAGGATTCCTAGTTTGCTTAAGCAACAGATCTGAAATGGATCTACATATATATGAGATTGGGATTTCTTGTTTTGTTGTTGTTGTTGTTATTGTTGATGATAAAACAGATTGCATAGATAGGGAGAGAGAGAGAGAGAGAGAGAGAGAAAGAGAGAAAGTGTGTGTGTGTGTTTGTGTGTGTGTGTGTGTGTGTGTGTGTGTGTGTGTGTGATAAAGAGACAGTGGGGAAAAAAGAGAAAACAATTTGAACAGATAAAATTTTTTTTTGAGCAGATAAAATTTAGACAGATAGAAAAATTACATTGAAAAATTTGAATCGATAAAAAATTTACAAAGAATTGAACAGATAGATAAAATTTTTGAACAGATAACTATAAGTTTAAACAGATAATTAAGAAAAAGTCAAACAGATAAAAAAGTCAAAGGGTAAAATTGAAAACAAAATGTTCTTCAGGATTTCTCAACAAACTATTTTACAAAGTATGGACATCTCATCAATAAAAAATATCTCTTGGACCTGATGCCTTAGACACTCTAAATTGGATTTATCGCCAATTTTCTCAAATATTAACTAATTTTACATGGAAATGAGAAATTTGTCAGAAACACAATAAATAAATAAAATTCCTGAAAGGGAAAATCCAAAAAAGAATAAATTGAAATACCTTAATAGTGGAACTTAGCCCAAACAAAATCAAAATCCAACATGAAAAGGACCTTCAACGGCAATAGAGCAATGGCTAGAGAGATCAAGTGAAAATGCCTTTAAAGCTATGTTTGGATATTTTCACAAAAATAAAATCACTTACACACATATATTTTTTCTAGATAGTATTTGAGGTGGGCTGAAAAATATTGCCTTACTCCTCTTGAAAGATGGATAATTTAATTCTTACCCACAACAAAGGAAAAAAAGCTCCGATGGGGTTGTGCACTAGGTGAGCCCTCCGAACATTAAGGGATTGTTTGAGATGATCTAAATAAGTGTACTTTTTGACTTTTTATGAAATATGAATTGAGTTTGAAATGATGTGGTAGAGAAGTGGTGTGACTTTTATAAGACACTAACTTTTTAAATTTTTTTAAATTATGACAAATAAGACCTAAGTTAGTTCTCTGAAAACTCTTACTTGAATTCAACCTAATATCTTTCTTAATTGTTTCTCACTTACCCTTCCTTCAAGCATGCATCTTCTATTTATAGGGTCTCTCACCACCTCATCATTGTCTTTTTTTTGCCTTTGTCATGTCAATTCCACTTTTCCCTTGTTGATGGGACATTTGCTTTGTCCAAAATAGTGCTTTCGCTTTTCTTCCCTTTGTGTCATCAATTTGCTCAGCGTGGATGCTCTTGGCAAACACGTATTGGCCGACAGAAGAAGACTTTTCTTGGTTACCACAGTATTCATTAATCATTTTCTCATTTTCATTTTTTTTACTTGTCTGAAATCTAAACACAACGTAAGAGTAATAGATGCGGATTGCTTGTTGCAACTTGTTAGGACTACTTTATTTATTTATTTTTTTATGTATAGACTATAAACATTAACAGGTCAAGCAAGTTATCTAATATAAGTAAATTTTGTTATCCATCAATGAAATATCGTTTGGAAAATTTAATTTTTTTTCACTGCATTTGCTTTTCGTTTTTTTTTTTTGGTCTTTATTTATTTATTTTGTGTTTAGACCATAGTTTTGTTCACTACAACAAAATACACATTCGGCGACCAAAATTGGCGACTAAACAAAGTTTAGTCGGCAAAAGTAAAATATTTAGCTACTAATTTTTTTTAATCGGGGTATATTGGCTTTTGGCAACTAAAAAAAAATTTAGTCGCTAAAAATGCTAGAATTGGCTACAAAAAAAAAAAAAAAAATTTAGTCGCAGTATATTTAGTTTTGGCTACTAAAATCATTTTGTCGCTGAATGGAAGATAAAAAATTATTTTTTTTACCTTTGGCGACCGCCAAATGTTTATTTTCAGTGACGAAAAAGAATTTTAGTCGCCGTATATTAAGTTTTGGCTACTAAACCATTTAGTCACCGAATGAAAAATAAAAAAATTATTTTTTTTCCTTTGGTGACCAAATTCATTTTCAGCGACAAAAAAGAGTTTTAGTTGCCAAAGAATGAAAATTTTTGGAGGGAGACATTTCAAATAGTTTGGAGGGATTTATAAAAGGCTTTCGGCGACAAAAAATATATTAGTCGCTATTACTCAATCTTTGGCTACAAAATATTTGGTCGCCATTTATTATTATTTGGCGACAAAATTTATTTAGTCGCTAAAGGACAGTTTCAGAATTTGTTTTAGAGGGAAACAAATTGTTTTGGCACCCGATATATTCACTCTGTTCTGTCTCTCTCTCACACACACGATATACACTTCTGTCTCAAACACTACCAAACCTCACCCCCACTCACCACCAGCGCTCACCACCAGCACTCGCCATCGTCGCACTTCGCCACCGCCACATAATCACAGGTATGTTTCTCTCTCTATCACTCTCGGGCTCTTTTCCTCTCAGTTGCTCTCAGTCTCTCTCCCTCTCTATTGATCTCGCTCTCTCTCCCTCTCTGTCCATCTTGGCCTCTCTCTTTCTCTCTCTGTCTCTCTCTTCCTTCCTCTATTTCCCCATTTCTCACACTTGCACTAAATATGCTAATTGTTTAATTGTGTGTTGATTTTCTTTCGGTCTTTGTTTCTCATTCTTTGCCCATCTCCTTAATTTTTTCAATTGTAGAAACCCTAGCCTGGTTTTTTTTTCCAACATTTTTTTTTCTATTTGGGGCTTTTATTATTCTTTGTAAATAATTTTTTCGTATCTAACATTTGTATTTCATAGAAAAGAATTACAATTTTAACACCTTATTGGACCAAAATTCATACTCTTGATTCAAGTTCTTTCCAATGAATTTTCAATTACTCTCGAGGCGATCAATTGGAAAATTCAATAAGTTTGCAAGTTCTTTTTGTGTTTCTATTGCTGAATTTGTTACTTTAGTTTGAATATGCCTATAAATTTCTTGGTTTCTATTTGAAGTTGGATGTAAGTTTTGATTTTCCCTCTTAGTTAGATAAATTACTATCCTGTTTATTTTTTTATTTTTTAGTAATGTAGGCAACTTTTAGGTTGATCGTAAACCCAAACATTTTGATTCATTGACATGCGTACAGTTGATCCATCAAAATACCAATTAATTTTATAGGTTTGAGAAATTAATTTTGTTGAAATAGAGCAACCTAACACAGAAATTTACCCAAGAACAATATTTGGAAACAATTTGACTATAAAAAGGATGAGCAAATATTAATCTGGTTTGATATGTGTTTCCTATTTTGTTGTGATTTTGCTTTTGTTGTTTCACGACTCTATAGTGTAATGTGGCTTGGCCTAAAAGCTTTGTCGCTCTATTTTAAAGAGAGAATTTTAGAGATTCAAGGTTTCTCAATTATGATAACATCTAGCATGTAACGATAGAAAAGCGATAGAGAGAATTTAAGAGATTCAAGATTTCTCAACTAAGGAAAGAAAACCTCAGACAAGCATTAAAGAGTGTATTGAAAAAAGGGATTCAATGTCTGTCTTTAATTGTACATCTATTAGCATATTTAGTGCTTCTTTTGACATGCTCCAAACCCCAATTTGTGGGGACCAATACTAATTGATGATAGGTCTAAACAATGGGAACACAACTGTTTATTATATTGATTTTGGCCTTTCCAGATCATGAAGTAAGTGATAGTGTTAATTCGTTGTTGCCTGGTTATCTACATGCTTTACAACTTTCATTCCTAGAACACATGAGAGTGAAATATCAAAGCTTCTTGTCTTTATGAAGTCCATATCTATTAGATTCTAAATGATTTATTGAGCCCTAAGTGTTGCCCATGTAGTAGTAGTATAGCGAGAGGCTTTTGATACAACCCATTTTGATCAATTATGATGAATGAAAAACCGATGGATTAAAAGCTTCAAAGATTTAATCCAAAATCCTTATACCAATGTAAATCTGAACATCAAAGAAGGTAGACACACCAATGTAGGGAACGTGAGGACCAAATCTAGAATAATAAAGACAATTGGCAGCTAGAAATCGAATGCAATAATTAATGGTTCTAAAGTAAAAAGGATCATTTGCAAGCTGTTTATTTTTGACCATTTATAATAAGGCCAAGGTGGTATATTTCTCTGTTACAACTATGGGAAGTTGCAATAGTCCAAAATGCCAAATGGTTTGAAGTGTCCAAATATTTATTTTTCTTATGGTTTTTCTACAATACTATAAAAAGACAATTCTCTGTGCTTCTGGAGATGACTGCTAAACTAGGATTCTTGTGACTTGGAAAAAATATAATATTTTAGTAATCAGCAGGCACGTGACACTGTCTCTTCAGTGGGATCATAATATTTTATATAATCAAGGTTATCTTTGATGGAAGTAATAGAGGAATGCTTGAAAATCTGTATTGAAGGGTTAGTTCTTTTGTTTATTCATTTATTTAGTAGACCTTTTAAGTGACACCTTCCATCTTATTTCCTAAGTTACTTAAAGGGACAATATGTCTTACTCTTCAAGAATAGTGTGAAATGGGTACGAATAAAATGATGAATTTAACATGTTAACAATGTCAAGGCTTGAGATGCTAAAATGATCACACTCATGATATGGGATGGAATCGCCGCAAATGCCAAAAAAATAAGATGGGGCATTTTGTGTTGTTTTTAGGGCAAAGTGGTTTGATTAATTTCCATGGCATGTCCTATGTATTGTTGTTTTGTCGGTATTACTGATGAACAAAGCTTAATCTTCTAGGTTGTTGTTGGTTCAGGTGGTCAGGATTGAAGTGCAAGGGAGATTGCTTTGGGAGGTGGAAATATACATTGCATTACACAACAACAGGAACATTTCTTCAATGAGATACTAATTTGTTCTTTAACAGGAACTTTTTTTGGAAACAAGAGAGATAATGGTTATTTCTGTTCAATTTTGCTTCTGAGTTGTGCATTGTTGTTTAAGCATTTAATTTAAAGAAGCAACATGGTGTTTAGAAGATGGAGTACAACATCTAAGTTAGATATAAAATATTCTGCCGTTCAAGGTACCTCAATAATACTGTACATTGTGGTGCATCTTCTTCTCAGCCAATGTAAAAAATTTTAGGCGCAGGGTCATACATTTGGTCACTTGTTTAAAGAGGAAGCTTGGAGGCCCACCGAAGGCTGGGGCATAGTTTTGAAGTTATTCATTTTTTTAATTCCATATATAGTTTCTATATAAAGTACATTTATAACAAAATTGATTCATTTTTTATAACTGCAATTTTTCTAATATATGCATTGAGGCCTTTCAAAAAAATGAGAAGAAATTGGGTAGTTTGAAGAAGTGATAAGAAGATCAGAGGTTCCTTTCTGGTGATTGGGAAGCTATTGGTGGCGAAGGTAGTGCTTAGTTGTTCAGCCATGGGATAGCTGTATGAACAGTTCAATATGAATGTGAAACTATAAAACACTGAAAATATGCAAAAATAATGTCTAGACTTGCAGGTAAAAGACATTATATTCAATGAATCTTTATGTGTATTTCGTTATTGTTTGTAGATCAAATTGTTCTAATCATAATAAGAAATGTGACAGGTGGGTGAGTCTAAATTTGTGTTTGAAGCTAGGAAGAACCACAGAGAAAAAGGAGCTTCTGGTCTTGAGCACATTGAAATGGAGAATGCAAGCAGTCACCCCCATTCTCTTTCATAGACAATTTCCTTAGAAAGATCAATGCTTATAAAGTTTTGCCAAGATCTTCAATATTTAGATCAACCCAACTCATATTGAGCATAATAAAAGGTAAATTCTCACTCACTATTGAATAATGAAACTTTAAATAGCTACACATCAGAAAAGAAACTCAGTTTGATTTTATTTTCGGAATCTATTTTGTTTTATGGGATATTGGTGCTCCCCGTTCGTTACATGGATAAAAAATAAAAATAAAGGGAAGGAAGAGAAAAGTATAATTTTTGTGTTCAACTTCTCAATGGATAGTAGGTTAGAGATTAACATAGTTAATAATGACAAAAACAGAGAGAAATAGTTAATAAGACAAAATGTTACATCCAAACTATAATAGTTAAGCAACTCACATATCTATAGAACTTTGTAACAATACTTCAGCATGGGTTTATTGATATGTTGCAATGCAATCTAGTCTGATATACTAACCTTAAAAGAAAATTAATTATGAATTCAACAAGATAGTTACCTATTAGTGATGGTTAGATGTAGTAGTTTCCTTATATATGTGACATTTGGTCTTGTAGGAGTTCTCGGACTGATTGAGAACTTTTTCTATCTTTCCGGGAGAACTATACAAAAAATATGAATAACATGCTTTATGGCATATTGTGCACACCATTCTATTCTACAAAATAAATGAAATTTGTTAAGAAATAGGAATATTTTGTAATGTACTTGGATATCAGGTTAAATTAAAGGAATTGGATATCTAGAGACAAACCTATGTAGCTTTCTTTGTTAAAATTTATTCAAACAAGGGTGTTAAGGAGGAGAAAATTCTAAACAGCCCCTGAACAACCATGTGACTATAACAAACAACTTCCCCATGACAAATAGGACTTGTGACAACTGACGGAACGTAATTCGGACCCATAGATAGAGAGTTAGAGCCGAATATGTCCTAAACTTAGTCGAAAAAGGGCATTTCGGGGGAAAAAATTCTAAACAGCACCCGAACGACCATGTGACTGTCACCGACAGCTTCTCCATGACAAATAGGACTTGTGACAACTAACGGAACGTAATTTGGATCCATAGGTAGAGATTTAGAGTCGAATACGTCCTAAATTTAGTCGAAAAAGGGTGTTTCGGGGGCAAAAATTCTAAACAGCCCCCGAACAACCCTGTGATTGTCATGGACAGCTTCTCCATATCAAATAGAACTTGTGACAATAGATGGAACGTAATTCGGACCCATAGGTAGAGAGTTAGAGCTGAACACGTCCTAAACTTAGTCGAAAAAGGGCATTTCGGGGGCAAAAATTCTAAACAGCCCCCGAACTACCGTGTGACTCTCACAGACAGCTTCTCCATGACAAATAAGACTTGTGAAAGCTGATGGAATGTAATTTAGACCCGTAAGCAGAGAGTTAGAGCAGAATACGTGTTAAACTTACTCGAAAAAGAGCTTTCCGGAAGCAAAAATTCATAACAGCCCCCGAATGATTGTGTGGCTCACACGGATAGCTTCGCCATGACAAATAGGACTTGTGAGAACTGATGAAACGTAATTCGGACCCCTAGGTTGGGAGTTAGAGTTGAATACGCCCTAAACGTAGTCGAAAAAGGCCGTTTCAGAGGCGAAAATTTAAAACAACCCTGAACGACTGTGTGGCTCACATAGATAGCTTCGCCATGACACATAGGATGTGTGAGAACTGATAGAATGTAATTCAGACTCGTAGGTGGAAGTTAGAGCCGAATACGCCCTAAACTTAGTCAAAAAAGGACGTTTTGGGAGCAAAAATTCAAAACAGGCCCCAAACGACCGTGTGGCTCTCATAGATAGCATCTCCATGACAAATAGGACTTTTGAGAACTGACAGAACATAATTCGGACGAGGTGGAGAGTTAGAGCTAAATACGCCTTAAACTTACTTGAAAAAGAGCTTTTCGGGGGTGAAAATTCAAAACAGCCTCCGAACGACCGTGTGACTCTCACGGATAGCTTCCCCATGAAAAATAGGACTTATGAGAACTAACAGAACATAATTCGGACCCGTAGGTTGGGAGTTAGAGCTGAATGTGCCATAAACTTAGTAGAAAAAGGGCGTTTCGGGGCGAAAATTCTAAACAACCCCCGAACCACCATGTGGCTCACACGAACAGTTCCCCCATGACAAATAGGACTTATGACAACTGACAGAATGTAATCCGGACACATAGGTTGGGAGTTAGAGCCGAATATGCCCTAAACTTAGTCGAAAAGGGGTGTTTCGAGGGCGAAAATTCAAAATAGCCACCGAACAACCATGTGGCTCACATAGATAGCTTCGCCATGACAAATAGGACTTGTGAGAACTGACGGAATGCAATTCGGACCAGTAGGTTGGGAGTTAGAGCCGAATACGCCCTAAACTTAGTCGAAAAAGGGTGTTTCGGGGGCAAAAATTCAAAATAGCCCCGAACGACTGTGTGTCTCACACAGATAGCTTCACCATGACAAATAGGACTTGTGAGAACTGATGGAACGTAATTCGGACCCGTAAGTTGGGAGTTAGAGCCGAATACACCCTAAACTTGGTTAAAAAAGGGCGTTTCGAGAGTGAAAATTCTAAATAGCCCCCGAACCACCGTGTGACTCACACGGACAGTTCCCCCATGACAAATAGGACTTGTGACAACTGACGGAATGCAATCCGGACCCGTAGGTTGGGAGTTAGAGCCGAATACGCCCTAAACTTAGTTAAAAAGGTTGTTTCGGGGGTGAAAATTCAAAATAGCCCCCGAACGACCATGTGGCTCACACAGATAGCCTCTCCATGACAAATAGGACTTGTGAGAACTAACGAATCATAATTCAAACCTGTAGGTTGGGAGTTAGAGCCAAATACGCCCTAAACTTACTCGAAAAAGTGCTTTCTGGGGGCGAAAATTCATAACAGCCCCTGAATACGCCTTACACTTAGTCGAAAACTCGCAACACTTAGTTTAAAAAGTGACAATTTTATGAAAGTAGCATCTACATATTCTAAAAATTGCCTTTATATATTTATCAGACGAAGAAATTACATATTACATTGTTTGTGCAGTTGGTCGGAAAAAATATTGCATAATACATCTATATATATATTCTTTTATTTTTAAGAAGACATTTCTCGATTGTTCTACCTTAAATGCATGTTAGAACATGTTCCATATGACTGACTGAATTGATATTTTGTAATCAATTCTAATGTTTAGTTTTTTCTTTTTCTTTGTAGATGGCTTTGTTGCATAGACTTGTGGATAATCCATATTGGTGTATGGAGAAGAATTTTCACTTTTGTGTAGAACTAATATAATACTTTTGTCGTTCTTAGCTTTTGTGTAGTTCATTATTACTGATCCAGAAAACTTTTGGCAATCAACAGATAATGACTATCGTGGTAGATAGATCACCTTCTGTCATGGTACATATATACCATTTGTCTGCGTACATATAGGACGTTTTGTCATGGTCTATAGTAAACTTTTGTCACGCTACATATATCACCTTTTGTCGTCATAGAGATTATGATGGTAATCTGTACCATGCCAAATGGTAATTTCGTTTGGTAGTAAATGTATTTTTTGTATACAAAGGGCTTAGTAGCAAAAAACATTTGGCGACTAAAATATTTCTTAGCTAAAAACAAAAAACTAAAGGATAAAAACACTTTTGTCGACTAAAATTTTAGTAGCAAAAAATGTAGAACTTTAGGCGATCAAATATTTAGTAGCCAAAAGAGGAACTCTTTGTCAACTAAAAATTTAGTAGCCATAGATGTGGGACTTTCAGCGATTAAATTTTTAGTAGCCAAAAGAAGAACTCTTTGCCGACTAAAATTTTAGTAGCTAAAAATGTGGGACTTAAGGCGACTAAAAGTTTGGTCGCCGAAAATGGTCTAATTTAATTTAATATCCAACCTTTTGGCGACTAAAATAATTTTAGTCGCTAATTACCTTTACTGACAATTTTTTGGCGACTACTTTTGCGACCAAATAATTTAGTCGCTAAAACCATTCGGTGACTAAAAATTAACTTTTTGCGACTAAAAATTTAATCACCAAAAGTGAAAATTCTTGTAGTGGTTATTCGTCTTGAGAATTTTTGGTACCTATAGATTCGTTGCATTTTTATGGCATAGATTTGTCTCATACCGACATTAAAGGTCTAACTGAAAAAAATATTTCACAAAAGAGAGAACAATTTTGCAAGAATTGCAACAAAAAAATTCCTGAATAAGTTTGGTTTGTCAAATGCACTCAGGTGTATTTTGGGACTTGATTTTTTTAGTGTCTTTCTAATTTTTTTTATGAGGTGAAAATTTTTACTGTGTTTGAATGATTTTTTTTTAATTATATAAAAAATATGAATAATTGATGTGTATAACTTTTTTTTTTTAAAATTTTTTTTTTTAAACTTTCTTTTTGTGTGTGGCTCTTTTAGCTTTAAAAAAGAAAAAAGACAAAAAAAAAAAAAAAAAAAAAAAAATACCAACTTCACTAAATGGCAAAATGTTATGTGAGCATTTCCCTACCAATAGAGGCGTGCATAGTGTGATTTGAACGGTTTATAAAATTAAATTACAAACCAAATCATGAATGACAAATTTTCAAATTATTAAACCACGGCGTGGGCGGTTTGGATAGATTTTAATTTGTTAGTTGATTGAAAAATATTTTTAAATAATTATCAAGCATTTACATAACATTTAACATTAATTTGCATAATATTTTTCATATATATAACATAAATTAATTTTATATAATATTTTTTTTATATATAACTATTAATTTATAATAAATTTTACATTTTAAATCTCTTTCATACTTATTTTTACTTTGATATTTCGTAAATTAAGAAAAAAACATGTATTAATTATAACAGAGCAGAACAATTTCAAAAATGAATTATAAATTTCAAATTAACAAGTAGATCACTACAAATTAATGAAGATCGATATAATTTAAAAAAATTTGATGATATGTTGTATAGCCCTCCCCCGAGCAACAGCAGTAGTAGAAGAATAATTTGTAGTAATAAAATAAACAGAAGTCTTGAAAATGATGTGTAGATTGCAATTTGCAGGTCAACTAAGTCGGTGGACTGAGAGTGGAGCATTTTGGCAACAACGGTAAAAATTTAGTTTTTTGACTTTTTAATTTTTTTAGTCAAAAAAATCAGTTTTTTTTTTTATCCAAAAGAACTCAGTTTTTTTTTGAAAAAGCCATCAAAAAGTCAAAAAATTAAAAAATCAGCTTTTTATTAACTTTTCAAAACACCCCAGTGTCTAAGCCTTCGTTGGGGAAGAGCTAAAATAATTTAGATTTTTGCTGTTTAATTATTTTAGTTTGGCTTTTTTATCTTCGTTTAGTTTTTATTTTTGTTTTTTTGACTTTTGTGAAATAAAAGTGTAATGATTATGATTTGGGTGTGATATTTTATTTTATTGACTAATGTAACAAATTTTATCTTCTGTGTTTTTTTAACCAAAAAACCAAAACCAAATAAGTGCTGTCAAATGAGTCGGAAGTTTAAAGGTCGACCGAGTCCGAGGACTGAGTCACATGAGATTCATATCTTTTGAGGTGCTGCATTATGGAAGTTACAACTTGGGTGGGTCAATCTGATCAAAGCCAAGTTGAGCCCGAATTTCTTTAAGATTTAGATAAAATATTTTTGAATTTTGTGTAGGTTTGGACTATAATTTAAAAGTGTGAATTAAATTTGAATAGAGTTGGACAGAGATTCCAAACAACCCGAATAATTCAAAAACCTAAATTATATATATTATATATATACAAATTATTAATCATTAGATGATATAAAAATAATTTAGATTATTAGATCATATTAAATATATAATATATATATAAGTAACACAACATAAAATGTTATATTTTTCTTTTCTCATTTCAAAATTGTGAAGACTACCGTGGTAGCTCATCATTTCTTCAATTCTTATCTTTCTAATATTATATAAATTATTTGTTTTTGATATTATTAATGATTTTATATATAAAAAAATTTAAATAATCTAATTTTAACAGATTATTAAGTTAGTTGTACTTATAAAAACAACCCAAATTTATGTACAACTTGAATAACTCCAGTAATAGGCCTAACTCGGGTCAAACTTAGATAGGCTTGAGCAGTTCTCAGCACAATTCGAGTTGGGTTTAGACATCCTCTCAATCAGTTCAAGTTGCACCCCTCATACATTATATGATTACTCAAATATGATCACTTTAATATTATTGATGAAAAATCTTATATTATAGTAGAGATCGAATCATGATAGTCATGATTGATAACACTTATAAAGAAATTTATTTAGATTTTTTGTATTTAAAAAAAAAATTATAGTCTTTGGTTGAAATTTTAAACACCATAAATTATTTGACTTTTATAACTTATTTAGTCCAAAATGTGAGATTTTCTTACGCTACAATTTGTAGCTTTGTTTTTAGCTTAGTTGGAACTTTCGAATATGTATGGAACATAAAAATCCAATATTTTTTTGTCATAACTATAATTTTCGAGGGTATTATAAATATTGGACAAATGATTCATCTTCATACTACTATCGCCTATTCACCTTTATAGGCCTTGTTTGGCAAAGGTTTTTTTTACTTTTTGGGCTAAAATTCACAAAAAGACAAAACAGACTAAAATAGTTAATAAAATACAATGTTACATTAAATTCATAGTCATTTTATTTTTTCTTTCACAAACATTACATTCAATGATAAAAAAACCTAACCATCTTACTAAACACAAATATTTTAGCATACTAAAATAGTCAAAAACTAAAATAGCCAATTTTTCAAACGAGGCTTCTCATCCTACACCTACAACGATGATCCGAATAGCTAATCTCGTATGCGTAATAATTGATCGGAGCCTAATTATTACACATTTGATCCGTTAACATACACTTTATTAGTCTATTTATTTATATTATTTTATAATTTTGTGTGATTTTGTGTGTCTATATATATCTTAGTGTTTATATATAAATTATGGTAAATAATATGTTTTAGATATTTTATATATATTAATATATTATAAAGTGCACAGTAAAATATTGTGCACTTCACGAAAATTGGAGCCAAAAGTGGAAAGAAAGAAAGAAAGAAAGAAAAGGAAAAAGAAAAAAAAAAAAAAGAAAAACAAAATCAAACAAACAACTGAGGTGGTGGTGGCTAATCACCCCACCCTTCAATTATATATAAATATATAGATATTTTATTATATTATTATACTAGTGATATTATTGTGTTGTTTTATTTGCAGGATATTTCTTCTAAAAATGAAGAAGAAGAGAAAGCGAGGAAAAAAGAGAGAGAAAGGGGAGCTCAATGGAGCAGAGGGCTTCAACCCATGGGAGGAAGAGAGAGAGAGAGAGAGAGAGAGAGAGAGAGAAATAAAAAAGAAATGGAAAGTGGGAGAGTTTATTTTGTAAATATTAGAGTGCGAAATAATTTTCCTGTCTTAGGATAGAGATAAAGCCCTGACTAAATAATTGGGGTAAGTTGTATTTAGTGTTTTTAGTTTTAATTTGATTTGGATACAGTTGTATAACTCTAGATCTTTTTGATGTAATAAATGTTTTACTCAAATTATGTTGTACAATGGTTTTCACTGTTGTATAATAGAATTCTTAGACGAGTCATACATTGTAAGACGGGTTGTGCATTAACCATAGTTTAGTTTAGTGGTGATAATTCGGGCTAAATGAAGATGATTCATGACTTTCTGATTTTGATATACAAATCCTCTTGACGATGTATTTCTAAGTAACTTACATCACAATATCTAAATCAATGATATTCTAAGGACTAAATACAATTACTCTCAATTATGAGGTTAATGGTGGATTCAAAATTGTAGATATTTATTTCATTTTGTTTATTTAATTGTTTAATTTTTACTCCAAATATTTCGCAAACAAATCTAAATTTCTAAATTAAATTATTCATCATTAGTTCTTGTGGATCGACACCTGGTCTTAACCACTATTCTATGGAGTAGTTGGTTTTACTTGGTTTTAAATAAAATATTTTGGTGTGCAAACGACCATATCAACAATAAAGCTCCGATGAAATTATTTTTTTGCAAAGATGGTCTTCACTACAAGATTTACGAGATTAATAGTTCAAATTATCGTTGTGGACCCAAAATGAGATTCACAAAATGAAGTATGGAAGGGTACAGATGATACTATTATGGAGATGAGTCATTCCTATTATAGCGATTTTGGTTTTGACCCGGCCTTTGTTGTATTCCAGACTTGGGTCCCATGGATTAGCGTTGTTGTTCATCTCTAATTTCCCTTGTTTTCCCTTAAATTTGTGTATTGGGTTGTTATGGTTGTGTTTGGGATAGGATGGTTGCTTGGTTTCTAAACCTTTGTTGTCTAGATTTTTGTTCCACCGCTCAAGTGGCACTTCTTGCGCTCGAGAGGGCTTTGCAAACTCTCAGTACTTTTGTAGGTCTGTAAAACTACTGGGAGAGTGTATTCTACACTTGAGCAGTTCTTTCTGTGCTCGAGCGGGCTCAGCTCAAGCGGCTATTTCTTGCACTCGAGCGTTGGTCTATTGTCTGTAAAACTACTGGATGTGTGTATTCTACGCTTGAGCGTTACTTCTTGCGCTTGAGCAGCGAGAGCCTTTTTCATTGTGCCTTGGCACTTAAGCGGCACTTATTGCGCTTGAGCAGAACAACTTATTATGTCTACGCTCGAGCGTCAATTCTTGTGCTCAAGCGGACTATGCATATATCAGTTCAGAGCAGCTCATTTTTACATCACTTTTTCATCTCTCTCTCTCTTAAACATTTCAAAACCCTAGATCTAGAGTCTCTCTCTCTAAAACTCACTTTCTCTCTACTTTTCACCTAGATCTAGTGATCTCTATACTCATGTGCCTTTGTTAAAAAGGTAAGGTGCCTCAAGAGCTTTTTTTTGGTCTGATTAAAGTTTGGTTTCGGTATCTTTGAAGTTTCTCCATCTCTTCCTTTGGTCTTCTAAGCTTGAGGTAGGGATTTTCTACAATTTCATATGGTTTTTAACTTAGTTATTGGTTGTTGTGTAACAATGGTAGGATTTGGGAGTATTTAGAGCAAACTTAGGGTTTGGATTTAAAATCAAAAGAGGGGTTTTTAAATGAATGTGATATAAATGGTTATGGGGTTTGAATATGAGGTTGTATTTTGACAAAATAGTTAATTTTGGCATTTGGGTTGATGTTTGGGAAAGTGGGAAGTTTGCCCTAAAATGTTTCAAATATTTATTTTGTATGAATAAATAAAATTAGTATTGGAAATGTGAAATTGGGAGGATGTTGATGTAAATGGTGGAGTTAGATATGTATTACCCCACACCTATGTGAATTTGAATAAATTATCTACCTTGAGATTGAATATCTATTTAGAAATATTTGTATGGGGCTATCGGTAGAGGATAGCTATGATTGTTGTAGAAATTGCATGAGTATTAGGTGAATTGAAACTAATCTTCTATTGGTTGTCATTGAATATGACTATGTTTTAAATACATTATATATGTATGATGTTTGGGAGGAGAAAGGGGATATACTCCATTGAAATTAAGTTGGCATGTGTGTCCAAGGTAAAAGTTTCAAAACCGCGTGTATACATGGGTGACGATCCCGCGGACGAAATTTTTGTAAAATGGCAAATTGAATTGTTTGTATGATAGTTGTGTTGATTTGAGAACCACTAAGTTGTAGTCTCAGTTGGGTTGTCTGGAAGATAATAAGATTTGCTCATGAACTAAGATGAAATGAATTAATTTGAAATGAATTGAAGGAAAATGGGTTGAGATATGAAATTTGACACTCCATGACCATATAGAATATGAATGTTATGTCATAGGCATTGTATATGCACATTGTACTTATATATTTGTTAAGATTTATATATTGTGTTAGATTGTTCATACTGGACTTTGGCTCACCCTATTGAGAAAAACCATTTTTAGGTGTTGGTGATATGCCTCCACCAAGGCAATAGCTTGGAGGGTCTTTTGGAGCAAACGCTTCTTTCTTTTGTTGTATTCTTATTATAGCCAAGGGCTTAAATTGTATTAAGCTAGGCTCACTTTTGTTGTAACCAAGCAATGACTTAGAAAGATGTAAGCCATTAGGGCATGTAATTATCTATTTAGTTTTCAATTATTTTATCTTTGCAACACATGCTATAGATTTAGGATGAATAGTTTGTGAATGTATATCGCATGTGTTATCTTTTGTGTACGAACTCTAATGAATGAAAGTATAATGCTTTTTTTATTCTTCTGTTTATGAGTTGGATTTATTGTATTATTTTGGGGGTGTTACGACTTGGTATCAGAGAGTACCGAGTTTGAATACTTATGGTACGTGGGAAGTGGTTATTAGCACAATGGGTTTGTCTTGCTTAGCAAAGACATTCGTATGTATTATATGCTTATGTGATAACGGTCTTATATGATTATATGGGTATGGGATTTAGTTCCTAAGATATCGATTAGGTCTACGGGTTTTTAGAAGTCCTATTAGAAGAGCACTTGATCACTGCCCTTTCTAATTGGAACTCTAGCAACGCCGCGGGACAGTCATTATTTGGGAAGGAAATTTGTATGTGTTTATGTGACTATGTGCTTATATGGAGTGAATTACTATTGTCCAGCACATTACAACGCAAGTGAGTTAGCTTCGGCACATTTGTAAATGTGCTAATCTCTTTTGTTACCTTCATTAGGATGTCAGGATGTAGACGTGGTGGTGGTAGGCGTGGTAGGCCTAGAAGGCAAGAGATGCCTTTATCTGATGATACTCCAGCACAGGAAAAAGGGATTGGTCAGGCCAATATAGCTGAACCGGTTGGTCAACAGGCTATGGGCGTCTTAGCCCACGAGATGGCC
Organism: Camellia lanceoleosa; assembly: GCA_025200525.1. Lineage (NCBI taxonomy): Eukaryota > Viridiplantae > Streptophyta > Magnoliopsida > Ericales > Theaceae > Camellia > Camellia lanceoleosa. Next base: position 87,958,578 of record CM045772.1, on the reverse strand, counting down.
AGAGCATTGCGGGAATCTATGGACATTCTCAGGGCTGAGAATCAAGTCCAAGCCTAAGTAGTTGAAGCAGGGCCATCTTTCTTGAAGAGTGTTTTTTCGGTCAAATTCGGATGAGTTTTTGGGTGATCCCAAGGAGCTACTAAAGGCAGATGAGTGGCTAGAGCAAATAGTGAAGACGTTCGAGATGTTTGGCATTGAGGATGGCTAGCTGAGGGTGACCTTAGTATCTTTCCAGCTGAAGGGAGATACAGGTTAGTGGTGGAAGTATGTGCGTGGGTGCATTAGGGTGACTTGGGAGGCATTTGTCAATGCCTTCCTGGACAAGTTTTTGCCACCTACAATTAGGGAGAAGTTGAGAGACTAGTTCTCTAAGTTGGTGCAGTTGAACACACCAGTGGTCAAATTTGAGGCTACATTCACTAGTTTGTCGAGGTTTGAACCAGAGCTTGTGGCGACTGAGGAGCACCGTTGTCTAGAGTTCGAGAAGAGGTTAAAGATCGGGCTCATGTTCCGAGTGGTCAGGTCCATGATTAGAGACTATGGGCGCCTTGTGGATGCGGCGGCTCATCTTGAGACTATTATGCAGATAGAGAATAAGAGAATGAGGGGCTCTAAGAAGGGTCAGAACATTCAAGGGAACAGTAAGAGTCAAAGGGATTCGAACCTCTAGTCGTCCCAGGGAGCGCAATCGAGGTCCACTTTTTCAGTATCGAGTTCGACTTCTAGGAGGGGTGGTTAGGGAGACATTACTTGTTACAAATGTGGTCAGTTGGGCCACAAGTCTCCAGCTTGCACGGAAAGAGGAGGAGGGCAACGATCTGCACCGTCTTCGACTTGTTCACAGGGCTAGAGTCAGCAGAGGGGGCAGCCTCTCACTTGTTATTAGTGTGGGCAGGTGGGACACATAAAGAGATTTTGCCCATAGTTAGGTGGCACATCTGGTGCCTCTGGTTCGAGGCAGACACAGAGCCACCAACCTGTACAGTCAACACAGGCCTCGAGGGCCAATTAGGGAGCCTCTTCAGCTCAGTCATTGCATCAGACATATGCTCTGAGGGGTAAGCAGGTTGAGCAGAGACCTACCGGGCGTGTGTATGTGTAGACCGCTCGAACTCGCTCTGCGCGCGAGGGCGTGAATTGGGTTTTAGCTACTACAGTTCGGACTTCTATCACGATTCTGAATCTAATCTCACAAAGTGCAATGTAAGACTGATAAATCACCAAAGAGCCCAAATCCGGCAATTGGTTTTGAAAAATCAATTTTGAATCAAAAAGTGCCAAACATGGACTGCTTTGCCAGATTTCAAAGTCGCCACGTAAATATTTTGTTTTGGGAAATTTAGGAAACCTTGACTCGTGCCAAAGGCCACATGTCTGTCATCACCAAAGTTGCCTCGGCTCGGGAACTTGGGTACTAAAGGGGAAGGTCTTGAAATGAGCACCCCCGCTTGCCCGATCAAAGGATCGGCCTCTACTAACATGATATATTGTTTTTGAAAACACATGTGTTCTTATTCCGATTATTATCTAACCTTACTATGTGATGCGCGCAGTATACAAGTATAGACTAAATTACTCAATTTGGAACAAAACATCTCATGCTTGTTTTTTGAAAATGGTTTGGAAGTGTTACTTGCAAATAGGCTAAAATGCGGATTTGCCACCCTCAAGTGGGCTTAAAACGACATGATTTGCCACTCCGCGAAGTGAGCTTAAAACTCACATTTCGATGAATTGTTCCAAATTCAAGCAATAAAGCCTTCACCCACAAGCATTCATGCAATTAACCATTTAAGCAAATAGCCTCATGGCAAGCATGCTATCATGGCAGTTACTTACACACATGCAAGGATGCTAAAGCGTAAACACTCACAGTGTACTCCGAGCCAAAACAAAAGCTAGTTAGAAATCATGTATGATCCTAGCTATGTTAAGATGCCTAATGCAACACATGCAAAAATGCAACTAAAATAGGCTCGGCTATCTAGAATGGCATATGAATGCAACACTGGATAACATGCTCTGAAACACGTATTCAAGAAAATGTATTGAAATACAATGCAGTTTGAATGATGCGTCGAGCCCAGTGCATGCAAGACAAAATGAATGATGCACGCATGCAAACATAAATATGCTAATTGAAACATGCCCTAAAACTAACCATCAAAAGCTAGTAAATAAAAGGGAGAGACGTGAGGTTGGAAGACATTCACACACACACGCACCCTTATTACAACATTTGCCCTCTCGACTGAGGGTCCGAATAATGAGCTAAGCTAACTAAGCTAAGCTAATAAGCTAATCTAATTAAATTAATTAGACTAATTATTACAAAACAAAATGAATTAACTATTCCTAGTTAACTAAATATTACAAAATTGGAACAACTAGCTAATCTAAGCTAATTAGTTACAAACCGAATTAATTAGACACATTAACTAATCAATTACAACAACGACTAAGCTAACTTAGCTAAGCAAAATAGTTAGAAGGCCTTGGGACGAGGGATGCATGGATGCTCGATCGCCTCGCTCGGAAATCCATTGCTATGCCACCAATTGCCTCTATTTGCACTTGATTTGATCTCTGAAAATTGCACAAACTTCTAGATTGCTTCTGCTCCAACACAGGGACCCTTTGGTGGGCTGCCAACCAGAAAAAGGGGTTGTAGACCAGAAAAACTGGTTGTAGACTAGAAAAAGTGGTCGGTCGACAACCCTAGTGGTCGGCCAACCAGAAAATTTGCCAAGCTCCAGTTTTGCTGCAACAGAGAACAACAAAGGGCATAACAGTGTATTTGCAAGATATGTGTGCACAACCAGCCTCCCTATCATTTCTCAAGCTCAAGGGAGTGGGGTACTCAACTCTCGAGCCACCAACTGAGCATCGCAATGCACGATGGCCGAGAAGCCAAGTTTGCACAAGTCAATGTCAATGAATGCACAAATAACACATGAGGGCCTCCACCTCTATCATGCTTGATCAAGAGGGTCGGTGACCAAGAAATGCTACACGTTTTATCACTTTAAGTATGAAACGTACAACATTCCTTGTGTTTGGATTAACGTCCAATCCAAACACAATGCAACACACACAACATGCCTATCTATCAATGTTAATGTGGCATGCACAAGGTTCTATCATGTGAACAATGCATGCAAGAACATGTTTAGAAGCTAAGGCATCAAAGCTAATGAAGTACATTACACATGAGGCATGCACTACAATGCTCAAGTGATCAAACCACATATGGATAGACCTAAGATGCTCCAAAACAGTGGCCAACACACCAAAACTTAGGCACAAAAAGGTGAGAAATGCATGCTCATTCGTTTGCTCGCAACCAAGGTTAATTTTCAAACACATTTAAAAAGCGACATATATTAGAGCATGGCATAGGTACAAGCACTGAAATCATATGCCAAGGGATGACATATTATGCAAACAACACAAGTATGGCATACTAGGGTCCTTAAGCATTAAAGCTAGTGAAGTACACAACACTAGGACTATGCAATGCAATGCTCAATGGACTAAACCAGCCCTAGACAGCTCTCATGCATGCCAAGATAGTGGCCAAAACACTCTGAAATGATAGCATGAAAGGCAAGATGATGATGCTCATACATTGGCTCACCAACAAGGGATAAGGGCACAACTCTTAAACACAATTAAACAGTAATAAACATGAGAGTTTAGGAAGGCTATATGCTTTGAAATCATGTGAGAAATGATGCCATATCACATAAACACCACAAATAAGGCATGCTAGAAGGCCTAAGGCACAAGGCTAGTAAAGGGGACTACACAAGAGGCATGCAATACATGGCACAAATGATTAAACCAGCCATAGACAGAGCTTAATTAGGTCAAAACAAAGACCAAAATATGCTGAGATGGGAGTTCAAAAGCCTAGACAAGCATGCATACGCATTGGCCCATAAACGAGGCACAAAGCACAACTCACAAAAGCTATGAAAGAGTGGAATATGTGAGAGTGTGACTATGCTATACACATTGAAATCATGTGAGAAATGAGGCTAAGGCATGCAATCATCACAATATGTGAATATGTGAGAGTGTGACTATGCTATACACATTGAAATCATGTGAGAAATGAGGCTAAGGCATGCAATCATCACAAGTAAGCATGCAAGAGGTCTTTGAAACTCAAAGCTAGTCAAGGCCTTTATACTACAACCATGCACAACAAGCCCCACATGGCCAAGACCACTCAAAACAGAGCTAAGGTAGGTCAAAATAATGGCAAATACATGCTAATATAGAGCTAACACAAGCTAGGATTAGAGGCATGAAGCATGGAGCATACTAGGCCAACAAAGAGGATTACACTACAAGTGTAAAAACCAAGCAAGAGGTGACTCCACCAACCAAAATTAGAGTTAAGGCATGTTAAATAATGACCAAAAACATGCTGGAATGGAACCAACACATGCTAGAAAGATGAGCTAAAACATTAAGCATACAAGGCTAGTTTGCAAGGATTACACTACAAGTGTAAGAAGCAAGAAACCAATGAGAAAACCAACCAAAAATAGAGCTGAGGAATGCAAAAATATGAGTAAAAGCCTACTGGAGTGGAGCCAAAAATATGCTAAAATGGTGGTCCAAAGCATAGAGCATGTAAGCATAAATGGCAAGATTGCACTACAAGTGCAAAAAGCATGCATAAGGTGACACAACCAGGCCAAAATAGAGTTATTCCATGCTGAAATAATGCCAAAAATAAGCTAAGAACAAGCCAACACATGCTAGAAAAACATGCTCAAACATGAGGCCATCAACACAAGCAACAAAGACACAAGGAGAGGGGATGACCCCCTCCTAGTTGGGACCTCAAAACAACCTTCCTACCACTGAAATCCTCTGAGTTTCAGTGGTAAGAAGGCCAAAAAGAGGTGGTCACAATAGCTTTAAAAGATAGCAAGAAGTTAAGCAAATAAGGCACAAGAGAGTGAGAGACACCCCTAACTCAAACAAGGCCTCAAATAACCTTTTAAAATGCTTTAAAACAAAGGTTTTTTCAATTGAAGGTTAAGCCAAAAGAAGCATGCAAAGGTGGCTAAGTAAGCAACTAAAACAAAGCTTTAAAGAGGGTAAAGACTCACCCTTGAAGAACAACTTCAAAACCAGCCACTTCTTAGGCAAAACCAAGCCAAAACCACTCAAATGCAACCTCCAAGAACCTCAGCACAAGAGTGAAGGTGTTTCACTAGGTGTTTAGTGCAAAAGTGTGAACAAAACTCACTTTAAGGCACAAACTAGCACAAATATATATAGAGAGAGAGAGAGAAGGAGAAATCAAGAGAGAGAGAGAGAGAGAGAGAGAGAGAGAGATATGTATAGCCCTAATACAAATTTTCTGAACGTTGAACAAGTGGGAGGAGGCTTCCTTATATAGAATTCATGCCTCAAGCTTGTTAGACAAGCTAGAGGCTTGGTGCAATCCCTCCATACATGTGTACGGAGGATGCCTTTTATGCCCAACAGCTGGCAAGGAAAATATCTGCAGAAAGTGCAGAAAGGCTGCCGACTAGTTACAGTGGTCGACCGACTACCTCCCCTAGTCGACCGACCACCAAAAGTGGTCTACAGGGAATAAAACTAGTCAGCAAGGGAGAAAATGGGTCTACAGAAAGAGTAGAAGGTGGTGGCAGGCTGCCGACCACCTTAGGTGGTCCACAGACCACCCACCCTAGTTGACCGACCACCAAAAGTGGCTGGCATGGAAGAAAAGTGGTCTACAGGGGGGGTGAAACTGGTTGGCAGGGAAGAAAAGTGGTCTACACATCTACTTCTCCCTCCAGGCAAAAGGGAGGACCAAGGGTTAGCTTAGAACAAGCACAAAACCAAGAAAGTTTAGAGAATCAGAGGCAAGGCGTGCAGCCGACAACCCTAGGGAATCCGAACGAGTGCAAACATGCGCAATCATTGAGCACTCAATCGACGACGTCCAAGTCTTTAGGACGGTCAAAAATGGGGTGTCTACAGTATGCTGTTGAAGCACCAGATCTAGTACCAGTGCCTTCTGTAGTGAGAGGTACCTTCTTGTTTTGCAATTCAGTTGCTAATGTGTTGATTGATACAGGTGCATCCCATTCATTTATCTCGTCTACATTCGCATCAATTTTGGGGTTAGAGTTGGCTCAATTAGCATCTCTTATCTGTGTAGAGTCACCTATTGGGGGTGAGGTTATCTTGAGCTAGGGGTGTCGGGGTTGTGACATAGAGGTTGTTGGTTGTCGACTTTCTTTTACATTTGTTTTGCATGACATGTCTAGTTTTGATATCATTTTGGGTATGGACTGGTTATCGTCATACCGGGTTGTTATAGATTACTATTGTCAGAGGGTTACTAAATGTACCTTGAGCGGTGATTGCTTTTATTTCTTGGGAGACCAGGTGTATAGAGTCTTATCACTAGTATATGATCCGCATGGGCAAAGTGAACTTAGTTGTCTCCTTGCTAGCTTCTTGAGTAGTGAGTATGATGAAGTCTGGGTTGGGTTGCCAAGAGTGGTTTGTGAATACTCAAATGTCTTTCTCGAGGATCTTACTAGTTTACTACCTCACCAAGAGATCGAGTTCTCTGTTGATTTAGTACTTGCCACGGCCCCGGTTTCTGTGGCACCATATAGATTTATACTTGCTAACTTGAGTGAGTTGAAGATTCAACTCCAGGAATTGTTAGATAAGGGTTTTATCCACCCTAGAACTTCACCTTGGGGAGCACCGACTCTCTTTGCTAAAAAGTAAGATAGAGCGTTGCGACTTTGTATCGATTATTAGAAGTTGAACTGGGTAACTGTCAATAACAAGTACCCAATGCCTCGTATAGATGTTTTGTTTGACCAGTTCATGGGGTCTAGTTACTTCTCTAAGATAGACTTGAGATCGGTTTATTACCAGTTGACAGTAAGGGAGGAGGATATCCAGAAAACGGCATTCCGTACGCAGTATGGCCATTATGAGTTCATAGTGATGCCCTTTGGGCTAACCAATGCACCGGCTATATTTATAGATTTGATGAACTGGATCTTCCGTGAGTTCCTATACCGTTTTGTGGTCGTCTTTGTGGACGACATCTTGATTTACTCACCCTCTGAAGAGGAACATAAGGAGCACTTGCGAGTGGTACTTGTGGTGCTTAGAACCCACAAACTGTATGCTAAGTTTAAGCCATGTGGTATCTGAGAAAGGGGTGACTATAGATTCATCCAATATAGAGGCAGTGCAATATTCGATACAACCTAAGAATGCCTTTGAGATCCGTAGTTTCTTGAGGTTGGCCAGGTATTATCATAGAGTCGTGAAGGATTTCTCTAGGCTAGCCTTACCATTGACTAGATTGACGAGAAAACGGATCAAATTCGTGTGGAGTGAGACTTGTGAGAAGTTGTTTCAAGAGCTTAAGGTTAAACCCACCATTGCTCCTGTCTTGATTATTTCGGAGAGTGGTATGAGTTATTATGTTTATTGTGATACCTCACGGGAAGGCTTGGGCTGTGTTTTGATGCAAGAGGGGTAGGTGTAGCTCGACTTTTTCGCGCCCCCTTTCGGAAGTTTGAAAGAAAGCCCTACAATTCAAACTCCTACGGTTCTGAATCTAATCTTACAAGTGCAATGTGAAATTGATAAACACCAAAGAGTCCAAATCCGACAAATCGTTTTGGAAAATCAATTTTGAATAAAAAAAATGCCAAAATTGGACTGCTTTGCCAGATACAGAGTCACTACTTAAATATTTTATTTTAAGGAAATTTAGGAAACCCATGACTCGTGCCAAAGGCACGTGTCCGTCATCACCAAAGTTGCCTCGGTCGGAAACTTAGGTACGAGAGGGAAAGGTCATGAATTGAGCACCCTCGCTCGCCCGATCAAAGATCGGCCTCTACTAATCATGATATGATTTCTTTATCAACATTATGTGCTCTTATCCCGGTTATTAAACTAGCATTACTATGTGATGCACACAAGCAAGTATAAACTAGTTTGCTCAAATTGGAACAATTCAATTTCATGTTTGTTTTGCGAAAACGGGTTTGAATTTGCCACTAAACAAAGTGGGCTTAAACATACATTCGTTGAATCGTTCCAATTCAAGCAACAAGCCTTCATCCACAGGCATTCAAGCAGTTTATCAAGTAAGTAGTTCGTTTCATGGCAAGCATGCTAATCATGGCAATCAGTCACACTCATGCAAGTATGCTAAAGCACTAAAAACTCACCTAATACTCCAAGCAAAGACAAAACAAAAGAGCTAGAAAAATATGCATAATTCCTAACTGTGCCAAATGTCTAATGCGAGACATGCAAAGAATGCAATTAATAGGCTCGGCTACTAATATGGCATGTGATTCAATCAAATAACATGTGGCTAAATACGTATTTAAAGAAGTATTGAAATGACAATGCAGTTAGAATGATGTGCCGAGCCTCGGTGCATGCAATACGAATGAATGGATGCAAGAATGAACCATAAGGTATGCTAATTGAAATATGTCCCTAATCTAACCATCAAAGGCGGATAAATAAAAGGGAGAAAGACGTGGGGTTGGAAGACATACACATTATTACATTATGCTCTGACGAAGGAGAGTCCGAATGAATAATCTAGCCAACTAAGCTAAGCTAAGCTAATTAAGATAATTATTAAAAAACTTGAATAAATAACTAAACTAGTTAACTAATTAAAAATGAAATGAATTAACTAACTATTCTAGTTAACTAACTAATTACAAAATGAAATTTGAATAAATAATTAACTAACTAATTAATTATAACACTTTGCCAAATTAACTAGCTACAACTAATTAATTACAACAAGATTAATTACATTCGACAAAATGCATAAGTGAAAATGAATGAAGGTTGCATGCACAGTGCTTGAGAGTTACTTTGTCTACCCAAGCAACCTCTGTTTTACCTTTAGCCATTGCCTCTATTTCCTACAAAATTGCACTGTTGGCCATACATGAGGGTCAGCCATGTATCATTGATGGCCGGCCGGGCCTATAGAGGGCCGGCTGTGCATTAATTTGGTACAAAGCTCTGTTTCTGTGCTCTGAGGTGAAATCAGTGCAGATAGAGCATTTTCAAGCTCCGTTTGTCTTTCCTTCCTTCTTTGTCATGGGAAATCCTTGAGAGTGGGTTAGAATTAATTCCAAAACCATCAATGAGCAATATGATTACTTGATGATCTCGGATTCAATTTTGGACAAAAGTTTGTAAAAATGCAAAGAATAGGACCATCCCTCCCTCTTGTCATAGTATGAACTCAAAAAGGGAGGTTGTAACACTTCAAGAATCAGCAAAATGCTATGAATTAACATGTGAAGACTCTTGACACAAGTAACTTGGCATAACGTCTGGCCAAGTTGAAGCAATTTTAAGCCTTTTTTCTTTAAGTGTGTTGATCCAAGTTTTAAACCAATTTTATTAGTCCTTGCCATTCTTTAGTCTATTTGTCCATGGTGATGTTTAAAGTCCTCTAAACAAGAAGTAATGTCAAACAAGAGGTTCTTTTAAAGCATGAGAGAAAGGCCACACCATTGGCAATGAATCTATGGGAAAGATTAAGCCATTAAGTGGGAACCTTTCTTACATGATTCGAACAACCTCAATTGGTTGAAATCATTCTCAAGTATAAAAGAGATGAATGATGGATTGATTATTAAACTTAGACTCCAAACATGGAAGTGAATAAAGAAAGCATAACAAGTAACAAGTATGCCAACTTATGAGACCAGAAGTATACTAAACAAGGCATGAACCAATTGAAAAGGCCTAGACAACCTCAAAACAACCCTTAATACATGGAAAACAGAGGTAGGTCATTCATGAAAAGAGCTTGAAAAGCTTGACAATAAGAAAGAAAATTAAGGCTAGTAAGCAAGGATAAGGAGGGGTGGCTAACCCCTCCACTTTTGAAGCTTTAAAACATGGGTTTTAGTCTTTCTAAACCTCTAAAAATCAGTGTAAATATCAAAGGAAAAGAGTGAAAAAGAGAAGGTTTGAGTTATAAGTAAAGGTATAAAAAGAGCAAGCTCTCTCTAACCATTTGGTAACTCTTCAAACCCAACTCCAAACACTTCAAATGAGCTCAAAACAACTCAAAACAATAAGAACTATGAAGTAAGTGATAGAAATGAAGGCAAGAGAGAAGAATACAAGCTTATACCATTTAAAGGGGTAAGCTTGTTGTTGATGCTTCAAACTTGGTTTCAATGCACTCTTAAGCTTGAATTGCACTTCTCCAGGATCAACCAAGGCTCTAGGGTGGCAAGACAAGGTTGTGTATGGTGTATAGAGGTGGTATAAACAAGCCAGGTTAGCTCAAAGATAACTTGCAATAGAAGAAGGAGGAGACAAGAGCTCTTAAGGTGTATATATGACTTCTAGATTTTTGTTCAACCCTCAAAACAATCCCAGAGCTTCATTTTTATAGAATTCGAGCTTAAAATGTGATAAATATCTTCAAAAATGGACAACTGGTGGCCTCCCGCATAGAATAGTGTTTATTGCCATCGAGGGTCGACCGACCATTCATAGCCACGGCTGGCCATCACTGATGCACGACCGATCCTTGATGGCCTCCTCTGTTTTTTGGTTCAAACTCAGCTCAGTGTGGGAAAAAGTCCAAAAATGAAACTCATGGGTTCAAACAAAGTAAATGTTAAAGATTTGAGGTTATTTTGGGAGCTTAACTGAATCTAAATTGCTGCAAATTCATAGTTCAACTTTCATCATCGAGTGCATAGAACCAAGTGCCTAAGTCTTGCAGGCGGTCAAAAATGGGGTGTCTATAGTAGGTAGTAGCCTATGTCTCACAGTAGTTGAAAACACATGAGAGCAACTACCCTACTTATGATCTAGAGTTAGCGGCAGTGATATTCGCCTTGAAAATTTGGAGGCACTATCTGTATGGTGAGAGATTTGAGGTGTTTTCTGATCACAATAGTCTGAAGTTTCTGTTGAAAGACTTGAATATGAGGTAGAGGAGGTGGATGGAGTTCGTTGAGGCTTATGATTTTGAGTTGCATTACCACCCAGGGAAGGCCAATGATGTGGCCGATGCCTTTAGTAGGAAATCTATTAGCAGTGTGGCTTGTATTGCCATCCGGGAGTGGGAGATATTGGATACTCTTGGTGAGTTTAACTTGCATTTTGGCGAATTTGTTGAGTTTACAGCCTTGTTTACGGTAGTTGCACAACCTACACTTGTGAATTGAGTGTTAGAAGCACACAGGGGTGAGCTAGAAATAAAAACCCTCAGGGAGAAGATCTCCAGTGGGAAGGTGGAAACGGACTTGAACGTACATTCTGAGTCAAGTGTTAGATACGATGACTGTCTATTTGTTCTTACCGAGAGGAAATACTCCAAACGTTTTACCTTTCATGCCTTGTAGTGCATCCAAGAGGCACAAAGATGTATTGCAACTTGAGTCACCAGTTTTGGTAGAGAGGTATGAAGAAGGATGTGGCCACGTTTGTGTTCAGGTGCCTTATTTGTCAACAAGTGAAGGCTGAGCATCAAAGGCCAGTGAGTTTGTTGCAACCCTTGCCTATAGCTGAGTGGAAGTGGAAACATGTCATGATGGATTTTGTTGTGGGCCTTCCAAGGACTCAACGGGGTAGTGATGCCATTTGGGTGGTAGTTGTTCGATTAACCAAGTCAGCACACTTTATACCTTTGTGCGTGAGTGATTCAGTAGATTAACTTGCCGACCTTTACATCAGGGACATTGTGAGGTTGCATGGGGTTCCTGTGACAATTGTTTCGGACAGAGATTCACGTTTTACAGCTCGAGTATGGCAGAGCTTGCAGAGTGCCCTGGGAACTAAATTGACTTTTAGCACTGCATATCACTCTCAGACTGATGAGCAGTCTGAGTGTACTATTTATATCCTTGAGGATATGCTTCAAGGTTGTGTCCTTGACTTCAAGAGGTCATGGGAGAGGCATTTTCCCTTAGTGGAGTTTGCCTATAACAATAGCTTCCAATCGAGTATTGGCATGGCACTATTTGAGGCCTTGTATGACCAACCGTGTAGATCTCTTGTGTGTTGGGCCGAGGTGGGTGATGCACCTTTGTTGGGTCTAGAGTTTGTTCGGGAGATGACGGAGAAAGTGACACTTATCCGTAAGAGGTTGGTTATCACTCAAAGTTGTCAGAAAAGTTTTGCCGACTATAGGAGGAGACCTTTGTCGTTTGAGGTGAGAGGTCATGTCTTTTTGAAGATATCACTTAGGCAGGGTTTGATGAGATTTGGGCAGAGTGAGAAGTTGTCCCCTTGATTTATTGGGCCTTGTGAGATCCTTGAGCGGGTCGGATAGGTAGCTTATCGTTTGGCGTTGCCGCCACAACTTTCCGGGGTACATGATGTGTTTTATATTAGCATGCTTCAGAACTATGAACCAGATCCATCGCATGCGTTGGATTGGACCGACTTAGAGGTAGATGAAGATGCCTCGTATGAGGAGAGACCGGTGAGAGTCTTAAATACCTAGGACCAAGTTTTGTGAGGCAAGATGATTCTTTTGGTTAAAGTACTGTGGAAACATCACCAGGTTGAGGAAGTAACCTAGGAGCGTGGGTTGCAGATCTGTGAGAAATAGTCAGACTTGTACATTGGTGTTTGAGCATGTATTGAACTTTTTTAGGTCAATGAAGTATGAGAACATTATATATATTATGGATGTTTTGGAAACATGGATTCAATATAAGCATTGCATATGTTTTGAGAATATAGAATGTTGTATATGTTATAATCATTGTAAATGTTTTGGAGAAAATATGAATTGCACTTTTAATATTGGAACTTGCGTATCAAGTTGATGAAAATGGATGACCGGATAATGGGTCATGGCATTGAAATTGATAGATTATCATTGTTGAAAATGATTTAATAAAGTTTTTGAACTTGATTTGTAATTTCGGCGATGAAATTCTTTGAGAGTGGGGGAGATTATAGTGATTCCAGTTTTGACCCGAGCTTTAGGGTATTCCGAACTTGGGTCCCATGGATTAGCGTTGTTGGTCATCTCTTATTTCCCTTGTTTTCCCTTAAAATTTTCTATTAGGTTATTGTGGTTGTGTTTAGGACAGGTTGGTTGCTTGGTTTTCAAACCTTTGTTGTCCAGATTTTTGCTTCTCCACTCGGCAAAGATTTCTTGCGCCGAAAGCAGCTTTAGAACTCTCAAAGACTTTTGCGTGTCTCAAAAAACCATCGAGAAAGTGTATTCTACACTCGAGCGGTTCTTTCTGCACTCGAGCAGGCTCAACTCGAGTGACTATTTCTTGTGCTCGAGCGTTGGTCTGTTTTCTGCAAAACTACTGGATGTGTGTATTCTACGCTCGAGTATCACTTTTTTCACTTGAGCAGTGAGTGCCTTTTTCATTGTGCCTTGGCACTCGAGTAGCACTTCTTGCGCTCGAGCGGAACAACTTATTGTGTCTGATGCTCGAGTAGACTGTGCGTATATCAGTTTGCAACGGCTCATTTCTACATCACTTTTTCATCTCTCTCTCTCTCTAAAACATTTTGAAACCCTAGATCTAGAGTCTCTCTCTCTAAAACTCACATTCTCTATACTTTTTCACCTAAATCTAGTGATCTTTATACATGTGTGCCTTTGTTAAAAAGGTAGTGCTCCTCAAGAGCTTTCTTGTGGTCTGATTAAAGGTTGGTTTCAACATCTTTGAAGTTTCTCCATCTCTCCCTTTGGTCTTTTAAGCTTGAGGTAGAGATTTTATACACTTTCATATGGTTTTTAACTTAGTTTTTGGTTGTTGTGTAACAATGGTGGGATTTGGCAGCATCTAGAGCAAACCTAGTTGTAGCTTGATTTTTTATGCTCCTTTCGGAGACGACTAGCCCTATACTTTAGACTCCCGTGATTCTAAATCTGCTTTCACAAGTGCAATGTGAAATAGATAAACACTAATGAGTCCAAATGCGGAAAATTTGTTGGAAAATCGATTTTAAATCAAAATGCCAAAAATTGACTGCATTTTCAGATTTCAGAGTGGCCACCTAAATGTTTTTAGGAAATTTAGGATACTCGTGACTCATGCCAAAGGCCACGTGTCCGTCATCACCAAATTGTCTCGGCTCGAGAACTTAGGTATGAGAGGGAAAGGTCATGGATTGAGCACCCCACTCGTTCGATCAAAGATCAGCTTCTACTAATCATGATGTGTTTCTTATTTTACATTATATGCTCTTGTTTCGATTATTAGGCTAATTTACTATGTGTTTCACACAAGTGCAGACTAATTTGCAAAAGTTTGAACCCTTTGATTTCATGCTAGCTTTGAAAAAGAGTTTGTGAATGCACCACTGTAGACTGCCCAAAACTCCGCTCCTCGCACGAGGGCGCGAGTTGTTAGTTCTTCGCTACTACAGTTCGGACTCCTGTCATGGTTCTGAATCTAATCTCACAAAGTGCAATGTAAGACTGATAAATCACCAAAGAGTCCAAATCCGGCAAATCATTTTGGAAAATTGATTTTAATCAAAAAGCGCCAAACATGGACTGCTTTGCCAGATTTCAGAGTTGCCACCTAATGTTTTACTTTTGGGAAATTTAGGAAACCCTAACTCGTGCCTAAGGCCACGTGTCTGTCATCACCAAAGTTGCCTCGGCTCGGGAACTTGGGTACAAGAGGGGAAGGTCATGCAATGAGCACCCCCACTCGCTTGATCAAAGATCGGCCTTTATTAACATGATATGTTGTTTTTGAAAGCACATGCGTTTTTATTCCGGTTTATTAGCTAGCTTACTATGTGATGCGCACAGCATACAAGTATAGAATAAATCACCTAAATTGGAACAAAACATCTCATCTTTGTTTGTTTGAAAATGGTTTGAAGGTGCTACTTACAAGTAGGCTAAGACGCGGATTTGCCACTCTCAAGTGGGCTTAAAACTCGCATTTTGATGAATTGTTCCAATTCAAGCAATGAAGCCTTCATTCACAGGCATTCATACAGTTAAACACTTAAACAGTTAGCCTCATGGCAAGCATGCTATCATGGCAGTCACTTACACACATGCAAGGATGCTAAAGCATAAACACTTACTGTCACACCCCAAACTTGCCCCTAAAATTTTGGGCATGACCTACTCAGAGACAGACACTAATCCTGTTATATAAAAATATCCGGGGCCTGAATGGAAGCGTTAATATAATAAAATAATATGCAGACACATCCATTGAGCTACTACAATATGCCAGGACCATGACTCGGAATTAAACATCTAGTGAACATGCATATGAGATTAAGTTACATACACATTTACAAGTCCAGCCCAGAGGTTGGGCATATAACAAACATTAGATACAAATCGACTTCAGTCCACAAAACATTAGTACAAAATGACAAAGTCTAGCAAAACTGCACTAGCATGCAAAGGGCTTCTCCAAGTGCCTGGTTGTCCTTAGGTTGACAAAAGAGAGATGATAATGATGCTAGGATTGACCTCCAAGTTTATTACCTACAGAATCAGACAAAATTACAGGGTGAGACAAGCTCAGTGAATAATAGTACTTAAGTAGTTTAATAACCAACTTTAACCACAATGCATAACAGCGCATTCACAAAAACGAAATCCAAATAGCGAGTCTGATATTGTTTTACTTTCAGAACGGCCTCGGGCCTAATATTACAGTTATAACAGAATGGCCTCATCGCCCGAAGTATCTTGAAACGACCTTTCGAGTATGTAATGACCTTTTCGCCAGAAATATCTTGAAACGACCTTTCGCCCGAATGTACAAAACAACCTTTCGGCCCAGAATGTCCAAAACAGCCTTTCGGCCCAGAAATATATAGAATGTAGTCAACCTTACATTGTCACCAAATTCCGATCAATACATATGTTAATGTCACGTTTAACAGAAAACAGGGTTGCTGTGGAGCGGTGGTTCCTCCTGTGGTGTGTCCTACACACATAGATAACACATATTAGTTTATTTCTTCTTTTAAACCATTTCTTGCATTTTTACATTTCAATTGCATGTACAATCATAAACAGGTATCAAACACAAATTCCGAAAAGAGCTGAGGGTTAGCACGTAAAATGGAGCGAACGGATTTCGACACAGACGCCGCGCAGCCATAACCTCCGCTCGTGTGGACATGTCTTTACGTCACTTCCCCTTCCACCGCTCGAGCGGCCAAAAACAGTATGCATTTTCCATTTTTTTTCTCTTGGCCGCACGTGCGGTGGTGACCCCTGTTTTGGGCAGCTCGACTTCAACACAAATTTTAGCAATACCAATTCATTTTTCATGCAAACCAAGATTAAACTAATGCAATACCTTAATCCAACATCACCAATACATGAATTACAACTTGAGTATCACAAGATAAACATGCTTAGAAGCTTAATCAAATCTCAACCTTTCCAAATTTCATCCTTGGATTCAAATTCTTCATGTTCATAAAACATAATTTCATGGGGTTGGCATAAAACCAAAGATTGAAGTATAAATTTCATATAACACCTAAATTAGGTGTCAAAGCAACCAATTGATGAGAACCCTTTTGAATCAAACATAAATCATAAACATAAACCTCAACTACAAACCCTAAGTTGTTAAAGCAAGAATAACCCTTTCTTAAGTCCAAGTGAAGGTTGATTAGGTTGAATTGAACTTACCTTGAATTAAATCCCACAACTCTCCCCAATTTTGACAAGCTTCTTGTTGAATTTCTTCTCCCCCAATTCTTCTTCTCCACACTCTTTATTTTCTCTCCCAGGAGATATTTCAAGTTTTTTGTTCAAGCTTAAGAGGACTTAAATTGACATATTCATATACAAGAGCATATAGGACAAAATCCAAATGTTTAATCATTCCGAAATTGAAATTTCGTAAACATGCTTAATATTACTTAAAAATTATGCTGATCACAGATATATAATCAATTTCAGATAATTAAGTTGTTAAGGCTTCCAATTTCCGATTCAAACGGTTTAAGTGTGACAGATAATTTTCTTGTTCAACAGATAAGAATCCATATTTCCTAGTTTCACTTAATTCAATGTGATTTCACACAGAATTTCACAATAAGCATTCAAAAGCGCAGAATAGAGGACCGAAAAGATACCAGAATCATGTACGAGGGTCGGGTTATTACACTCTCCCCCCCTTAAATAAGTTTGGTCCTCCAAACTTGTTTTACCTTGGGACGGAAATAGATGCGGGTATTGGTGTTGCATTTCGTCTTCCCTTTCCCAAGTTGCCTCGGTTTCATAATGCTCTTGCCATTCCACTTTTACCATTGGAATTTCTCGGTTCCGTAACTGTTTCACTTGACGGTCCAGAATTCGAATTGGTTTTTCTTCGTATGTTAACTTGTTAGTCAACACAATTTGGTGATAATCAATAACATGTAATGGATCTGGAAGGTATCCTCGAAGTATGGAAACATGGAACACGTTATGAATCTGACTCATATGTGGCGGAAGGGCAACTAGGTAGGCTACTGGACCCACTTTTTCTAAGATCTGGAAGGGACCAACATATCGAGGTGTCAGCTTACCCCTTTTTCCGAATCTTGGATGTCCTTTCATTGGGGTAACTTTCACAAAAACATGACTATCCACTTCAAACTCCAAATTCCTTCGCTGGTTATCTGCATAACTCTTCTGTCTACTTTGGGCAGTTTTCAATCTTTCTCGAATAATTCTAACCTTTTCAGTTGTCAACTGGACAATCTCTAGCCCTAACAATGGCCTATCTCCAACCTCAGCCCAACACATGGGAGAACGACAAGGTCTTCCATACGGAGCTTCATAGGGTGGCATTTCAATACTCGAATGGTAATTGTTATTATACGCAAACTCAACCAACGGCAGATGAGTTTCCTAACTTTCCTGAAAATCCAAAACACACATTCGAAGCATATCCTCTAGCGTCTGAATTGTCCTCTCGAATTGTCCATCTGTTTGAGGGTGGAAAGCTGTGCTAAACTTTAATTCTGTACCCATTGCATCCTGTAGACTTTGCCAGAACCTTGAAACAAACTTTGGATCTCCATCTGACATAATTGAGACCGAAACACCGTGAAGCCTTACAATTTCATTCACATAGATCACAGCAAGTTTATCTGCATTGTATTGGGTCTTCACAGGCAAGAAGTGGGCGGACTTAGTCAATCGGTTGACAATGACCCATATAGAATTCATACCTCGAGGTGTTCGTGGTAAGCCTACAACAAAATCCATGGTCAGCTGTTCCCATTTCCATTCCAGGATTGGAAGGGGTTGTAATAATCCTGCTGGTTTCTGATGCTCTGCTTTTACTTCCTGACATTGCAAACACTTAGAGACAAACTCCGCGATTTCTTTTTTCATACTTGGCCACCAAAAATTTTGTTTCAAATCCCGGTACATTTTGGTACTTCCTGGATGCATTGTAACTCTTGAGGCATGTGATTCTTCCATCAATTTCTGTTTAAGTTCTAACACATTAGGAACACACACTCGGTCTTGAAATTTAAGCACAGAATCTGTCAAAGTGAACCCCAGTTTCGGTTTTGTCTCCATTTCATCACATATCTTCTTTAGAGCTCCATCCTCCATTTGGCGTAATTTAATCTCCTCAAGTAATGTCGGTTGGGCCATCATTGTTGCCACTGTTACTTCTTGACCATGTATCACCAAGTCGACCCCCATCTTATTCAGCTCACTTATCAACTCCTTTTTCTCTGTCAATAGACTTACCAAATTTCCCACATTTTTCCAACTAAGTGCGTCTGCCACCGTGTTGGCTTTACCAGGATGATAGTGGATCTGTAAATCATAATCCTTAATAAGTTCCAACCACCGCCGCTGGCGCATATTCAACTCGTTTTGGGTAAAAAGGTATTTGAGACTTTTATGGTTGGTGTAAATGTCGCAAGTAGTCCCATACAGCTAATGCCGCCAAACCTTTAAAGCAAAAACTACTGCGACTATCTCAAGATCATGTGTGGGATAATTCTTCTCATGAGGTTTAAGCTGTCGAGAGGCATAAGCGATAACCCTTCCGTTTTGCATAAGCACACAACCAAGTCCCTTATGTGAAGCATCACTGTAAATCACAAATCCCACAGTACCAGATGGTAGTGCAAGGACCAGAGCTGTAGTTAACTTCATTTTTAATTCTTGGAAAGCAGATTCCCGCGGTTCCGACCATTCAAATGCAACTCCCTTTTTAGTCAACTGTGTGAGTGGTACAGCAATTTTGGAAAAATCCTGGACAAATCTCCTATAATATTCGGCTAACCCCATAAAACTACGCACTTCAGTCACATTAGTTGGAGTCGGCCAGTTCACAATTGCCTCAATTTTGTTTGGGTCAACAGAGACTCCTTCATTAGTTATAACATGCCCTAGAAATGCCACTTCACGTAGCCAGAATTCACACTTCTTTAGCTTTGCGTACAACTTCTTTTCTCGGAGGGTTTGAAGAATTAAGCAAAGATGATTCTCGTGAGCTTCTACATTCTCTGAGTAAATGAGGATATCGTCAATAAAGACCATGACAAATTCATCCAGATAGGGCTTAAAGACACGATTCATCAAATCCATGAATGCTGCGGGTGTGTTAGTGACTCCAAAGGGCATAACCAAAAATTCGTAGTGGCCATATCAGGTTCGAAATGCTGTTTTCTCAACATCACTAGCTTTAACTTTCAATTGGTGGTATCCGAACCGTAAATCAATCTTGGAAAAGACCTCTGCCCCTTGTAATTGATCAAATAAATCGTCGATCCATGGTAATGGGTACTTATTCTTGATTGTTACTTTATTAAGCTCCCGGTAGTCTATACATAATCAGAGTGTTCCGTCTTTCTTTTTCACAAACAGGACTGGTGCACCCCACGGAGAAACACTCGGGCGGATGAACCCCTTATCCAGTAGGTCTTGCAACTGAGTCTTCAATTCCCTCATTTCAGCTGGTGCCATTCGATACGAAGTTTTAGAAATGGGTTGGATTCCCAATAACACTTTAATCGTGAATTCGATTTCACGGTCCACTAATTCTCCTGGCAATTCTTTCAGAAAGACGTCCGGAAATTCACAGACAATTGGAATCGCATCAGTATTCTCATTTATTATTGGCCCTTCCAAAACACTACATAAATACCCCTGACACCCTCTCTGAATTAATTTACAAGCCCTTGCTACAGAAATCACATACGGTGGAGAAGTTACTCCTTGTCCTTGAAAAGTAAATTCTGATTGCCCCGGAGGGTGGAATTTGATTTGCTTCGTCAGACAGTCTATAGTGGCACTATATTCACCCAACCAATCCATTCCCAGAATAATATCAAAAGAAGTCATATCCAGTGGTAATAGGTTAGCATATACATGGACATCCCCAATTAGAAGTTCACAAGCAGAATATACGGAGGTATAGATCATGGAATTTCCCATAGGTGAAGATACACACAGCACATAAGTCAAGTCTTCTTCAGGTTTATTGAAATGTTTGGCAAATAATTTTGACACAAAGGAACAGGTAGAGCCAGAATCAAATAAGACGTAAGCAGAATGACCATGAACCATAAATGTACCTGACACCACTGTTGTTGCATTCTGTACATCTCCCAGAACCAACGCAAATACCCTGCCTTGCCTTGTAGTGTCCTTATTATTAGCAGGTTTAGCAGCTGACTTGGCATTAGGAGCCGGTGTAGACCCTGCTGAGCTTGTGGCGGCCTTATTACCAGTTTGTTGATTCTTTTGCAGACAGTCTTTTATCAAATGACCTGTTTTGCCACATCGAAAGCATGCTCCAGACAATCGGTGACAAATCCCACGATGCCTCCATCCACATTCTAAACACACAGGAGCTGAATTTTGAGGAGAAGTAGTAGTGCTGGAAGTCCCTGAATTTTGCTTCTTGTTTGGTGGAGTAGTTGACCCCTTGAACCATTGGTTGTTCTGTCTCTTTACTTTCCATTCAAGAAGTTGAAAGCAAAGAATATTCCCTTCCTTATAATGACCCTTTCTAACACATCAACATAGGTAGGCAACTTCAACACATTAACTCGGTCCAAAATAGTACCCCGCAATCCTCCTTCGAATTTCCGTGCCTTCTTATATTCTGTATCTACCATGTGAGGTGCAAACCGGGCTAGTTCCGCAAATTGAGCTTCATATTCGGCAACAGTTTTGTTTCCTTGTCTCAATGTTTCGAATTCGGTCACCTTCTTGTCTCGTATACTCTGGGGAAAATATTTATCATAAAACAGCTCTAAGAATCTGTCCCATGTCAATCCCGGGTGCATTGTTCTTGTGAGCATCCACCACCTCTGCGCCTCATCTTCAAGAGTAAAAGCAGCAAGCTGCACCTTTTGGATTTCAGTATAAGGGAAAACTTCGAACAACTTTTCTATTCCCAATACCCATGCCTCAGCTTTCATCGGTTCGATTCTGCCTTTAAACACTGGCGGTTTCATCTTTTTAAACTCCTTTGTAAGTGTAATGGTGCGGTCCTCAGCGTGAAAATCTTGCACTACAGGTGGGGGTATTGGTGGTGGTGGCGGCTGTGGCTGTTGTTGCTGTTGTTGTTGTCGTAGTGTTTCCGCCATTTCCATAATCATTCTTTCCATCCTGTCCAACCGTGCTGAGGTAGCATCTTCCTGATCTTCGGTCCTTGTTCTCACCATAGTCTACAAAACAATCAAGTACAACATACACAAAAGAATACAATAGACATTGGTCATCATCATTAGCATTAGCAGAAAACATTTAACGTTGCTATCAATCTTCCTTTACTACATGATGCCTACATCTTTCTAGACATCCTGAAGCTCAATGGATCCATGTGTGAGATAGCAACTTGTGCTCTGATACCACTTGCCACACCCCAAACTTGCCCCTAAAATTTCGGGCATGACCTACTTAGAAACATACACTAATCCTGTTATATAAAAATATCCAGGGCCTGTATGGAAGTGTTAATATAATAGAATAATATGTAGACACATCCATTGAGCTACTACAATATGCCAGGACCACGACTCGGAATTAAACATCTAGTGAACATGCATCTGAGATTAAGTTACATACACATTTACAAGTCCAGCCCAGAGGTTGGGCATATAACAAACATTAGATACAAATCGACTTCAGTCCACAAAACATTAGTACACAATGACAAAGTCTAGCAAAACTGCACTAGCATGCAAAGGGCTTCTCCAAGTGCCTGGTTGTCCTTTGGTTGACAAAAGAGAGATGATAATGATGCTAGGACTGACCTCCAAGTTTATTACCTACATGTAACAACGCCCGCGGGGGACCTCACTACAGTTCGGACTCGATTTTGTCGCGGTTCCAAATCTTGAACCAAAGAGTCCAAATCCGGCAAATCGTTTTTGAGAAAAACAGATTTTTTGAAAGAAGTGCCAAACATGGAGCTTTGCGGAGATAATGAGTCGCCACCTAAATATTTTTAAAATGGGAAATTTAGGAAACACTGACTCGGTGCCAAAAGGCCACGTGTCCGTCATCACCAAAGTTGGCTCGGGAACTTGGGTACGATTGGGGAAGGTCACATCGTGAGCACCCTTCGCCCGATCAAAGACAGCCTCTACTAACCATGATATCTGATTTTGAAAACTTTGTGAGTTCTTATTCCGATTATTAGCCTAGGTTACTATGTGATGCGCACAGCATACAAGTATAGACTGGGTCGCCTGAATTGGAACAAAACACTTCATGTTTGTTTGTTTGAAAATGGTTTGATGGTGCTACTCGCAAGTAGGCTAAGACGCGGATTTGCCACCCTCGGGTGGGCTTAGAAAAACATGATTTTGCCACTATCTAGTGGGCTTAAAACAAACAGTCGATGAATTGTCCCAATTCAGATAACTCAACCTCCACCCACAGGCATTCAAGGCAGTTATATCACATAAGCACATAGTCTCATGGCAAGCATGCTATCATGGCAACACTCACACGCATGCAAGGATGCTAAAACATAAAACTCACTGAGTACTCCAAGCCAAAACAAAAAACTGATTAGAAATCATGCATGATCCTAAGTATACAGAATTGCCTAATGCAACACATGCAAAATGCAACTATAGCAGGCTCGGCTATTCTAAACATGGTATATGAGATGCTACAGTTAGCATGTATTCAATTTGGAATTGAAATACAAATGCAGTTTGTATGGTGCGCCGAGCCCGGTGCATGCAAAACAGATGAATGATGCAAACATGCTGTCATGCTGTATGCTAATTGAAATATGCCCTATATCTAACCATTGTAAGCGGATAAATAAAAGGGAGAAAGAAATGGGGGTTGGAAGACATACATCACACTCACCCACACTTATTACAGTTGTGCCCTCGCGCAGAGGGTCCGAATAAATATACAGCCCCGAATAAAAGAATATTATAGATTTCTAATTAAATAACAAAATAATTACAAAAAGAGTAACACTGGCATGCAAGCCAGGGACTGCCTTGCTACTGCTTCGGATGATGAAATGATGCATGCCCGGATGCCTTTGCGCGGAAATCCACGGTGCCGATTAGCCTCTGTTTGCATTTTTCTTGAAATGCGTGCGAGTTTCGAAAGGTTGTTGATTCTTCATTTCTTTGTGAGAAGCGAGGAAAGGGGCATAGCAATGTATTTCACAAATATATGCATGCCTCGATCCTCGTGCCACCAATCACGCATCTCGATGCATGATGGCGAGAATCGGATTGCACAACTCAATATAGGATGAATGTGTATGAATGCTACAATAAAACCTAACTCCATCATGGGTAATCCGGTGTTGGTGACTTGGGAATTGAGGCGCGTTAGTCACTGAGTCTGAAACATGCCTTGTTTCCGTGCTGCTAACTCTTATCGAACACGATGCAATATGCATGATATGCGTGAAATGCAACTAACATATATCCTAGCATGCACAATGCTATGTAAATGAGATGTCTCGAAATCGTGCCCAGACACGCAAACCGAGGTGATAGCATAAAAACATGAAATGACATGAAAAATGATGTACAATGGGACTAAAATGAGATACCTCGAAATGCGCGCCCACGGGCACGCAAACCGAGGCGATGACACACAGGCATGAAATGGCATACAGAATGCAAATTGGACTTACACTAACATGAGAGAGCCTCAGCCGCACTCATGTAAGAGGCCGTCAGATAAAAAAATGAGGTACCTCGAAAAGCGTGCACGCGGGCACGCAAACCGAGGCCATGATGTGAGATGCAAATCGGATAAAACCGAAGTGTCTCGAAATGCGTGCCCACAGGCACGCAAATTGAGGCGATAATGAAATGAAAATCGGATAAAACCGAAGTGCCTCGAAATGCGTGCCCACAGGCACGCAAACCGAGGCGATGATAAAATGGAAATCGGATAAAACCGAAGTGCCTCGAAATGCGCGCCCACAGGCACGCAAACCGAGATAATGATGCGAAATGAGAAATCGGATAAAACTGAAGTGCCTCGAAATGCGCGCCCACGGGCACGTAAACCGAGGCGATGATATACAAGCATGGGAATGGTACAAAAATGTAATGATGGACTTATACCAACATGAGAGAGCCTCGGCCTACTCACATAGGAAGCCAATGAATGAAAACGGAGTGCCTTGAAGTGCGTGCCCACGGGCACGCAAAACGAGGCAATGCACTAAAGCATGAAATGACATGGAAAATGATATGCAAGCATGCAAACCAAATTTCAGCAGCTAAATGAAGGGGAAAACAACCCCGAAGTGATACGAAATGACAATCAACGCATGAAATCATCCCGAAACATGATTCTAAATGCCCGAAATGGCTTACGGCTATGCTAAACATGCAAAATTGGCACATGAAAGCAAAAAAAGTAGCAAGGCAGCCCCAAAAATAGCATTTTTACAATACAAAACATGGCCAAATAGTAAGCATAGATAGGGCAACAATGGCATGCAAGAATACGGGAAAAGAGAGGAATTACAAAGCAAGTAGTATATGAAAATCCCAAACTGAAAAATTTCCTTCTACAACTTTGAAGAGGAGTCCAAAACATGAATATTTACAGTGAATGACAACTCCAAAATCAGCATGTAGATAGGCTCAAAATAGCATGCAGTATAATGAGCTAACAAGGGCTACAAAGGGAGGTACCATAAGCAATGACCAAAAAATTTGAGACCCTTAATAAAACTTGAAGAACAGACCAAAACAAGACATTTTGTAAGCCTGATGAAGGCTGAAATCCGAAGCTAAACTGGCTTAACAAAGCATGCAATTTTACGGAAAAAAATGGAGGAATACAAAGGAAGTACCAAAACCAATCATCAAATGGCCTAAGACCCTTAATAAATCATGAAGTACATACCAAAATAAGGCACTTTATAACCCTGATGAAGGCTCAAAACAGTGACCAAATAGGCTCAAAGAGGTATGCAAAACATGGCCAAAGAGAGGTACAAGGGGAGGCCATTCATGGAGGCACCAAACAAGATTGGTCCCTTCTACAATATTGTAGAGGGACACAAAATAAGCCCATAATCATTTTATAGCATGCTCCAAAAATAAGTTCATATAGGCTAAAAATAGCATGCAATTTTACGGTAAAATGGAAGAATTTCAAAGGAAGTGCATTCTAGAGAAGCCAAACATGGTTGAGTCCTTCTTCAATGTTGAAGAGGGGCTCAATATAAGCCCACTCACAGTATATAGTATGCTCGAAATCAGATCACACAAAAGCCAAACAAAGCATGCAAATTAATGGCCTAAAGAGTGGTATTGAAGGAAGTATATCATGGAGACACCAAGCAGAGTTGAGCCCTTCTACAAAGTTGTAGAGGGGCTCAAAATAACCTAAAACCAGTAGGGGTCAAAGCCCAAAACAAAAAGGAAATAGGGTAAAGAATTGATGCAAGAAAATGCTAGAAAAAGGGATTTAGTGACTTACCCTTGAAGAGCTAACTTTTGTTGCTTCTTGGCTTCAATTTGTTGACTCTTGGCCTCTGAAAATCACTTCCTTGCTAGTGAAATGGAGTTGTTGATGGTAGAGCTTAGGGTTGGTGAAGGAATTAGCTAGGAAGCTTGAAGGTTTTTGAATTTTTGAGGGTGAAGATGGAGGCTATGGAGAGGGACTCTTGAAGTAATTGTCTAACCACGATAAAGGAGGCCAGCCCTTTAATAGGCAAGAAAGGGTGTAAAAGGGAGGGAATTGGAGGTAAGATTTCCCTCCCAAAATATCCCCCGGATGCCCAGGATATTTTGAAAAATATCCGGACAGTTGGAAGGCCAGTGAATTGGAGGTGGCCGTGAGCCACCCCACTGTCGGCCACCACTCCTGCCCGGCCGGCCATGGCCAAAAATGAAGTGTAAAAATCTGGCCGACCACCATGCAATAGTGTCCTCCCATATGTGTAGAATAAGGCCCCAAGGTCGGAATCTGGCAACTCTGAAGCAGGAGTCACAACATAGGACTTGAAGGAGAGGCTCAAAAATGAAATGCACAATTACTGGCCGACCACAAACTTTTAGGGTCCTCTTAGATGTGTGGAACAAGGTTCCAAGGTCGGAAATTGGCAACACTGAAGCAGGAGCCACAACATAGAGCTTGAAGGAGGGGCTCAAAATGAACTCCATAATTCTGGCCGACCCGGTTTTAGGGTCCTCCCATGTCCCCGATCACGCAGATATGTAGCTTTGGTTGGAAGAAAATATCCCTAGGGTGTTCAACATTGGCGGAAGTGAGCAAAACGGTAGCCGGGAAAGCAAACCGTTATCTGGGATAATTGCTAGCCTCCCACCCCGATGATCTTCACGGTGTTGAAAGCAGTACTGCCAAATTTAAACAAAAACTAATGAGAAATGAACGCCGGAGCCAAAAGCGCAATTCGGGATCCGAAAATGGGCCGCAGTGCGGAAGTGGTGTTCAAGAAGTGGGCATCTGTGACCCAGTGTCGCCGGAATGAAAAACAGAGGTTCATGCCAAAAATCGAGAAAAGCGATGCAAAATGAATGCTCGGGGCCCAAATCACGCAGATTCGAGTCAAAAACTCTGAGCACGAAAGTGGCATCTGGCCTGAAGTGGGCATCAAAGGCCCTGTTCCTCGGAATTATGAAACGACGTGCATGCCAAAAAGGAGAACTTCGGAGATGGTTGGGCGGTCGAGCCAAGGTACTCGGCAGACGGTCTCAAAAGGAACCGGGCTCGAAATGGGCAAAATGGCTGCTGACCCACGAAATGTAACACGGCCACCGGAGATAGTCTCATAGACCACTCCTTTCATGGGAAAGAAAACAGAGAAAAGTGCAGTTATCGCAACCGAGACAAGGCATAGAAGAGAATTCGGAAGTCCGGAGGCAAAGGCGCATGGCGCGACTCGAGACTTCGAGCAAGCACATGCAACATCACCGAAGCGCTCAACCGGTGACGTCTCGAGTCTTAAGGTCGGTCAAAAATGGGGTGTCTCTGATTTGCCCTCTTTGTGAACTTCGGAAGTCAAGTGGCGGAGTGAATGTCAAAGCCGAGGCGACCCATTTTGACAAGGCCAAAGACTTAGACAATCATATAAGGTGAACAAAGATGTGTGCCCATGACGAGGGGGCAAAATGCAAAGCGATATGCACGAGCCTAATGATCACGCAAGTCAACAAAGCGTAATGAAGCAAGTATTGACAAATAGATGCAGTTTTAAGCAAGAATGCAAAGCAACAACTACATTTCATGCGATTAGGAATGCGGAGAATCATTCAATTCTCGGTAGCGTCTCACCGGAGAAGATATGATACTGCGCGATTAAATGCAGTCGCAGACCTCAAATGAACCGTACATACAATATCGATTGCAAAAGAAAGAATTCAACAAGAACAATATGCTAACAACATATATTCAATGTGATTCCTATGATTCGAAAAGTTTGGCACACAGGTCTTGGGTGAAAGGATGCATCACAATGCGAGAAAAGATAACAGCGACAATGCATGTTCGAGCATAGAAGTATGGTACATCAAGAAGACGCATGACAATGCAAAACATTCATGAGAATGCATATTATGAGCCAAATAATGACAAGCGAGCACAAATCGGGATGCTGTTTGTTGCGCAACAATTTGAAAAGCAGCGCATTTGGCGGACAACTCGATCATGACCTGATTTACCTCCGGAGAGGTCACAACATGTTTAAAAAGGATACACTCTGATTTTGATGAATAATGATGAGACACATATCGAAATTGCAATTAAAGTTCGGTGAAGCAATTAGCGAAGAAAGTGCACTTTTCTTCAACTTTTTCAAGTCAGGAACTCGATTTTCCTCAAAATTTGCAGAGAGAGGTAGGGGAGGGTGGGGAGCATGGTCGGCCAGCTCTCTTCCTAGGAGGCCATCGGCCAGGGGGAAAAAGTGGATGGTCGGCCAGCGGGTTAGGTTAGGTGACCACCGCCCAAAGTAGGGGCATTTTGGTCATTTTCATATTTCTATATATATGCTTGCCCATTGCCTCCGAAATCACACCCCAAGTGTGAAATTCTCTCCTCTTGCTCTCTAAGCCATTTTCTCTTCAGATCTTGCATTTTATCTGGCGCTCCTCGGCCTCGCAAGTTGTTTTTACGAAATCTTCGATTTAAGCACTTTGAGTAGACTAAATTTTGACTTGGGGCTTCTCTTCTCATTTTCACCACTTGAGGTAATTTTGTCTCATTATTTGGAAAATTTTCGGGAGTTGACTTTTGTTGACTTTTCATTTCAGAGTTGACTTTCGTTGACTTTTTCCAATTTTGGCTCGTTCACTCATTTTGCTCCTCTTCTTGATTTCTCGACATGGCGGGTCATTTCCCTCATGGTAGGTTTTCAGTCAAGACGATTACGACATTATGACATTGCCCAGGGTTCGCCTTTTTATTCGAAGCGGTATGCCCGGTGATACATAGGCTTCCATGAGCCACTTTTCGTCATTTCACGATTTCAACGATCGGTGCAGGGATCTCCTTCTGCGAAGCAGGGCTGACACCTCTGCTACGATGTAGAGGTATTTTACTTTATTTCCTGTATCTTTCGTGCATTTTATACCTTTGCCATGCTTAGACACACAGTTTAGCTTACGACACAGTACTTTACTTGCATCTCGAGCATGTAACTTAGCCACTTGAATTTCACGAACGCGCAATACATCGCCTGATTGTGAACGCACAGTACACATTGGTTAGAAATTGAACACACGGCTCAAACATTGATTCACCGAACACACAGCCCGAAGTTGAAAATGAGCACACAGCACATACTGATCAAGAGTAGAACACATGACCCTAAACTCGATTTCTGAACACATTGATTTGATGTGAACACATTAATCGATTAAGAGTAGAACACCACGATCCCAAACTTCGATTCTTGAACATGACCCAGTTTGAAGCGAACACACGATTGGCTGATTCTTGAACCGCCTGTGATTTGATGTGAACACCATTGATTATCGATTAAGAGTAGAACACCTGACCCTAAACTACGATTCTTGAACACCCAGATTTGAAGCGAACACACATACTTGATTAAGAGTAGAACCTGACCCTAAACTACGATTCTTGAACACACGGCCAGTTTGATGTGAACACATGACCTTGATTAAGAGTAGAACACACAGCCCTAAACTCTGATTTACTGAACACACAGCCCAGATTTGAAGCGAACGCACAGCCCACTGATTAAGAGTAGAACACATAGCCCCAAACTCGATTCTTGAACACCTGTTGATTTGAACTTCATTTTGTTTGCACGGCTTTATTATTTCATTTGCACTGCTTCTTCATTTCATTTCTTTGATACATTCATTCTAAATGAGGCTAGCTAGCTACAGTCTTGGGATATGGCTCCCTTGGCGAGTGGTATCTGAAAACTTCCGGAAAATCAGGACTTGGTTGACAGGATTCGGACCATTCTGCCGGGGGTTATCACACTGCCTCATTAGTAGGACATTATTCGCTGCTCTGGCGGAGAGATGGTGGGACACCACCAATTCTTTCCACTTTTCTGCGACTGGGGATATGACCATGACCCATTGGACTTTGCTATGATCCGGCCTAGACCTGGGCGGTGGACCTATTCCTGACGAGGATATGGGTCGGTGGGAGATTTGCTTGGATGTATCTATTGGGGGCACACGCTTTGTAAACAGAGATCTGGGAGGGTTCGGTATACTTGGTTCTCTTCACATTTCCGTGACCTGAGATGGAGCTGAGTCTCGAGGAGGTTGGCGATATACAGTGGCTTCCTCATGTTCCTCTTTGGCACCACTCTGTTTGCCAATAGAGGGAACATGGTCGGGTTGTATTTACTGAGCGCTCTGGTAGACCTATCACAGTCGGTCGATATGATTAGGCGTGGCCTTTGGCTACCCTTCTTGCTACATGGCCTTGATCTCTCGCCTTGAGAGACTTACTTGGCGGCCTCTTGGAGAGCTTGGGAGGTACATTCATCCTCTTGACTTACATTTTGCTCCTCATTACTTGTTCACTTTGCAGGCGCACTTTGCATTACGTATGCGCCTTTTAGCACATTGTATTCACATCCCTTTGCTTTTCTCGGCTATGGGTGTATGCATATTTCCCACATTAGCTCAGGAGATGGAGGTGGCGGGACCTCATATGACTCCATTTTCATTGATGTTTGAGGCGAGCACTTATCGAGGCCTCGAGACTCTCTTTCATCTGCGGCGATGCCGACCTTGTGAGGCGGCAGTATTCAGAACTCTCGATTCTTTTCATTTTCATCTTTGATCGCCTTGTATTTCTTGATTTTGATTGATTTATACCTTTGGTTGTCCATGAATCACTTGGCGACCTGGCGGTGTTTGGTGACAATCTCGAGAATCGGTACCGGAGAATCGACTAGTTCAGTCTGAGTTCTGCTTGAGGACGGTCGGTAGAGCTTAGTTCTGAGGCGCTTTGGCGTCGGTGTGGGGTATGATTCGGGACCCTCCTGCTGTGCCTCCACCCACTATGCGGTCTGCCGTCAGGCTATCTGCTGAGGAGGTCATTAGGGACATGCAGCGGACCGGTGCTTTGCTATATCTTGTTGGGTGGAACTATGCCACCTATCGCCGCATATATCGATGCCCCCGGCGAATCTGGGCTCCTGCTTGAGGCACACTGTCGCACCATCTTCGAGTCGTGCTCGTGCTGCAGGCATCCCCTCTTCTAGCAGGGCTAGTGCAACTAGAGGTAGAGGCAGCTCGATTCCTCCGATCCCTCGAGCTCTCGATCATCTGGATGGCGAGATATGCCGAGTTGGCGAGTTGGCGATGCGGGACTACTTCTCCGATCCCGATCCTATGGAGCCTCGATGCAGCCTGAGATATGTCGGTGATCTGACTCACCACGGTATGTTCTACCATTTTCATTTGTCACCAGACATTTTGGCGATTACTTATTTATTGATGATTTGAGCTTGTGTCATGACCACCTTGGGAGTACATAGATGAGATGCTCGGGGTGGTAGCCTCGCGAGGATGGTCTGCGTGAGAACCTGAATGTCCATCATGGGCTTCGGTACCCTTATCTCTCTTGTGTTTATCATATTTCTATTAACATGCTGGTTTTGAGCATTCTGCTGCACTGATAGGCGGTGTAGAACACATCGGTATCACATCCACTCACACCTTGTACTTTTGCTTTTTTGTGTTTGAGCGATGTATTGCACTTTTATTTTCGGATGCCTCCGTATATGCTCCGACCGAGGTGGGCCACAGGGTCTTCTCGGGAGGTCAGTGTTAGACCTACTCGAGTCTGAGTCTCGAGGCTGGGCCATCGGACCTTCGAGGAGCTCGAGGCGGGTCGTCTCATGAGCCAGGCACCCATTGTTGAGGATGAGGAGGAGGAGGAGGTCGCAGAGTGTGTGTCGAGACATCTCACGGGAGGAGGCTCGGTCTCGGTTCGGAGGCGGGGATGAGCAGGGGATCCGGAGGATGGCGGCTCTGATCCGGATGGTGATGATGGTGCGAAGGTTATCCTGAGAAGAGGATGAGAGGGCCTCCACATTCTCGTTCGAGGATCTTGATGTTATTTCTGCTCTATTTTACTTTTTGGCTAGTAGTTTGTAGCACTTTGCACATTGTTAGGCAGTTTTATTTTCTGTAAAACTTGTACCTTTATTTGTTGTAAAATATGATGGAATGAAACAGCTTTTGAAAAGATGTTGTATTTGAAATTCTCAGCATTGCATCGCATCATTTTGCACAAAAATGGAATCGAATGAAAATGTGCTCCATGTATTTCAGTCGGGGTAATGAACAAAGCGCAACAAATCAAAACAAACCGACTCACTAAGAAATAACAGAATCTTAGCCAGTTTACAACTCGATAAGCAAAGTACAATATTGTTAATGACTCGATAAACAAGACTTAACAAAATTGTGTAACCAAAGGGTAACAACTCAAAACATAAAATGCGACAGCTTGACAAACTTACAACTCGATAAACAAAACAACAACTCGATAAGCAAAAACACAACAAGCGTATTTCAGACGGCGATGCGGATGATGGGAGGCCTTCGACATTCCGATGCTTAGAAATGCTTCAAATTTCCTTCCCCGAAAGCAGACAAAACATGGCGAAAACATTTTGTAGCTAGAAACGGTGGCGGCCTACTAGAATAGGTGGCGGCCGGCCACCCTCCCGTGACCTCGAAATTTGACAAGTGTCCCTTGAATAGTGTTTTACCCCTCTATAAAAGCCCCCTTGGAGCTTGTTCATTTCATCACCATCTCTCACAAAAATGGGCGTTTCTTGTGGAAAATCTCACATCTTGGATTTCTTCTTTGGATGGCTCGGAAAAGTTGAATTTAGGGGTTTTGGCTTGAATGCACTATTCACGCTAATGGGACTCCACTACATCTTCCTTTCCTCCATCTTGGCGGGTTTTGGAACCAGTGGCGCGTCTTTAGCTTTAGGCGGGCAAGAGGTGTGTCCGACTTTTGAAGATTTTCAAGCTTTGATGGAGTCCGGCGAGAGAAATTCTTGACTTAATTTTAGCTATGCCCAAACCTTAGAGGCGAATGTGCGGTCTTAATGCGCATGATGCTAGATCTCTTGATTGGTGATGGCATGTTGGATATCCCAAGCGATTTGATTCTCCGATCTGCGGTGACCGTAGCAACCACTATTGGCAAGGCTTCCGGCTGCACGCCCTTTGTTTGTGCCTATTGTCTCATTTTCTGTTTGTCTCGGGTTCCGGAGGAGCTAGCGTCCGTTTGATTGAGATTGCTCAAGGCTTGAGGGAAGGAAAGAGTTGCCTTGCCATGACTCTGGCTGAGACATTAATGGGTCTGGATGCCTTCTACCGCCGGGAGACAACCAGGTTTGCAGGGAGTCCACTACTGCTACAGGTAATGTTTCCCACCCAAGCTCACATATGTAATTGCTCACATCACTCGGCCCTCGGGCTCGATTTTTCTCACAAAACCATTATCTTACTTTTCTCTCATCGCACACCTCTCTATTCTTTATTCTCTCATTTTTCATCCCTCCCCAGATATGGCTGATGGATAAATTGCAAGTTGTGGACTCTTGTCCTGCCTACTCAGCCCGTGGCTACTTCTTTCGGCAATGCCTAGTCAACGCCCTTGATGAGAACTGGTGGTTTGAATGGATGTGCAATTTGTCAGCCGAACGCATTGCTTGGCGCTGCCCTTGGCTTAATCTCCCGGCAATGAGCTCTGACATGTCCGGCGGTCGGGATCCGTGATTGGCTTGACTCCTTGTGTGTTCTATTTCCCATTCCGCATTCTGCGCCCGGTTCGTACGATCGGACTTGCCCACGGAGGATGAAGTATCGGCTACGTTCTGGTTCGAGGTGCCTGATTGGCTCGGCGAGCGCGACATGGAGAGTTAGAAACTTCGGCCCCGCCCTACCTTGATTGCACTTTGTCGATGAGTCTTTGGGATTGGCTCAATGAAGAAGCCTGAGTTGGGCCTAGGCATCGAGGCTTCAACTAGCTCTGGAAGAGCGCAGGACGCTGACTCAACTATGCCCAGATTTATTGCTTTATTAGTACTTTCAAGTTTTCTTCATGAGTATAATAAAAAGCAACTTCAATTGTATGCAAACAAAAGAACTCATTTTGAAATCAATGAAATTGAAGGTTGTAGTCTTGAAAATTCTCCACTTTTGGTCCAAAAATGGTCTTAGTCGTAAAGAGTTAATTTGAACAAAGTCAACTTTCATTAAAACTTTTCAAAACCATTTTCGATATGGATCGAGCTGGACACGCTGAGATCATCACTAAGATGTACAACACGAATCTAGCGGAAAGTTGCCCTATTTTGAAAAGTGCCTCGGCAATTCAAAGCAGCGGAAAGTTGCCCCTAGTATGAAGATGCCGCAACACTTCATGCAGCGGAAAGTTGCCCCTAGTCTGAATAACTTGTCTAGGAGATCACAATAAATCTTGATGAATAGAGATGGTGAGATGATCAAAATGGACAAAGTTGATCGGGGAAAAGATTGTGGTGAACTTCAAGATGAAGGCGCCTCGTATCCCAAAGATGGGAATCAAGTCTTCGTAGTTCGGGCCGAGGTTTCGCTCGAGTATTTTGCTCTCCTTTTGCGCTCTAACTTTTGCCAAGGCCGCCCTTTGCGGGTTTTCAACCTTCGAGCTCAGTTTTATAATTTCAAATTTTCTATGCTCGACTTTTGCCTAGGTCGCCCTTCGGGTTTCGGCCTAGCGAGCCTCTCAAGATAGTATTTCTTCAACTTGTCCATATTGATCGGTTGGGAAAACTCTAAGCCATCTAGATCCATCGAACCACGGCTCCACGACAGATTGACTTGATGATGTAAGGACGGTCAATTAGTGCGAACTTGCCCCTTGGAGTCGTGGATGGGAGCTCGGTTGTCCTTGAGTACCAAATCTCCTTCTTTCAAATTCTGGACTTAACCTTCTTGTTAAAAGCCGGGCGATTCTGCGTTGATAACCTTGGGCGTGATGCGGTGCTTTCAACCTTCTCTTGTCGAAAAGCATGAGTTCTTCAAATGCATTACTGCGCCAATCCGCTTGGCTATCGGCACTCGGCCAATACTAAATAGCAGCGGGACCTCAATCTCAATAGGCGAGCGGCCTCCATCCATAGACTAATAGTGCGGAGTTGCCCGGTAGAAGTTACGATCGAAGTCTGTAGCCTGAGCGAAAGGCGGCTTATCTGGCCAATCGATAGGTTTCCACCATCTTTTGTAGTATGCGCTTGATATTCTTGTTGGCGGGCTCAGCTGCTCCGTTGGTTTGCGGCCGATGAGTAGTCGAATTATGAAAAGCCACATTGTATTTCTCCAGCAAGTCAATCACCTCTTTCTTGAAGTGGGAACCATTATGCGAAACAATCTCATTTGGGACTCGTGGCGGCAGATGATGTTGTTTACGATGAATTTTAGCGTGTGAAGCTTTCAACCTTTGCATAGATTGAGCCTCAACCCACTTTGTGAAATAATCTATCGCTACAAGGATGAACTCATGCCCATTCGACCCTTTGGCGTGGCGGACCCGATCACATCAATTCCCAGACGAGAAAATGGCCATGGCGAAGTCATGTTGTCTGACTTTGTGGCGGGATGTTCATGCGATTCACATGAATTTGACACTTATGGCATCGCCGAAACCAATACAATCCTCCTCCATGGTGGACGATAATAACCTTATGCGAGGATTTTCCTTGCGGCATTACCCCATTCATGTGTGCTCCACATTCTCCTCCATGGATGGCTTCCATCGAGCCTTTGACTCTTACGCATCAACGCACGGTTTATGCATTCCCGGATGACCCCTTCTCTGATTTACCCCGCGGATGATGGTGAGCAGCCAACCTTCTTATTGCCCTTTTGTCTTTGGCATTTACCTGGCGGGTATGTTTCTTTCTCCAAAAGTTCGGATGTCGTAATACCGGGGTGTTAAGTCACGAACTTCATCTATGGCTGTCGACTCATAAGCGGTGCAAATTTACGGTCAATAATATTTGGGCGCATTCGGACTCCAGCGGGATGTCTATCATGGATGATAGAGTTGCTAAAGCGTCTGTGAACTGGCTGTTCTCTCTTAGTAGATGAGTAAAACTTAGCTTTTCAAACCGAGGAATCAGCAAATCCAAGGGCTGGTGATACATCATCAGATTTTCTTCTTTTACTTTCCGGTCTCCTTTAGCTTGAGACACAACAAGGTTCGAATCCCCAATGGCGTCGGTAGTCTTGCCCTAATTCGAGTGCTTCGGACCGACAATGCGCCGTGATACGCTTCATTGTTTGAGACTTTGGTAGGAGTTTGAAGGCTAGAGGATCTGAGGAATTGTCGGTGCTATCGGTAACACCTATCCCATACCCATGTTGATTTGGCGCTCCGTCAAAGTACATTATCGAGCTTCTTCGTCGATATCGAAATTGCTTCATCTGGGAATAGATACTCAAGCTTCATCCCCTCAACGGATGGTCGGCAAGGAACTCACTTTGCTCTTCCTTTTCTTGACTTGGCGTCACATATGTAAGATCAAATTCGGAAACAGCGACAACCAACGAGCTAGCCTACCGTGGCGGTGGTTTCTCGAAAAGATATTTGATGGGATCTAGTCGTGAAACCAACATTCTGAGTGAGCTAACGAGATAGTGCTTGACTTCACGGTAGCCCATACCAAAAGCTAAGCGAGCCTTTTCGGTGGCGTATCTGGGTCTCATATTCGGCATCTTCTTGCTCAAATAGTAGATGGCTCTCTCCACCTTATCTTCGACTCTTGTGCAAGCATCTGACCCATCGTGGTCTCGATTCTTGTGAGATACAAAATCAGCGGTTTCCACAGGTTACTGCTGGTGATAAAACGGGTGGGTTCTGTAGATATTCTTTAATCTGTTCAAATGCGGCTTGACATCGGCCGTCCCATTGGAACTTCTTGCCTTTCTTCAGAAGACCAAAAAGTGGTTCACAAGTCAAGGTTAGTTTTGAAATAAACCGTCTTATGAATTGCACTTTACCGAAAGCCTCGCACCTCCTTTTAGTCCTTGGTGGTGGCATTTCTAAGATGGCCTTGATTTTGGAAGGGTCGACCTCGATGCCTTTATTATGTCGAAACCCGACATTTTTCCGTTGTAACACCAAGCGTACATTTACGAGGGTTTAGCATGGCAAGAATTCCACGATCCTTTGGAAAAACTTGTGCAAAGGCGGTGTAGTGGCCCTCTCTTTCTTTGGACTTGACAATCATGTCGTCATACACCTCAACCTCTTTGTGGATCATATCATGTAGTATTGTGGTCGCGACCCGTTGATAAATGTGACATTCTTTAACGACGGCATTACCGTGCGATATGTTCCCCGGGGTGGTGAATCGATCTTTCACATCCTCTGGCCCCATCACTATTTGGTTGTATCTGAAGCCATCCATGAATGAGAGCAATGCATGCCTGCGGTGAAGTCCACTAACTCATCGATGTGCGGTAGGGAAAGTCGTCGCCGGACTAGCTCTATTCAAATCCCTAAATCTACACACACGGATCTGCCATCCTTCTTGACCTTTGGAACAATGTTGGCCAACCAAGTCGGATATTCGAAACTAGGAAACTGCGTCAATTTGTAGTGACCTCTTCCTTAATCTTAAGAGCCAATCCGGGCGGATCCTTGAGCTTCTGTTTGGCGGTCGGGCCTCGGGGTCAAGGGGATCGATCTTTGTACAATCTCGGGATCGATTCGGGCATGTCTTCGTAGGACCGCGAAAACATCTTTGAAATCTTTTAATAAGCGACTAAGCGCTCGCGTTCCTCGAAGACAACGTGGACCCGTCTGGACGGTAGCGGGTCCTCCTCGGATTACCAATGTTCCGCGAAATGATTTCATCCATTAATGGCTTAACAAATCTCTCTTGCTCTTGCTCAATTAGGCGTTGTAAAACCGGAGGAACCGTCCTCGTCGTTTTGATCAAAATTTTGAAAGTCTGAATTAATGCAATAAATTAGGGGCCTGAAAAGTACTCGAAACCACAGATAGTCCATTCTCATTAAGTTCATCCAAATCGTCGATTCGCCGGTTCGCAGACTCAAATGAAAAGAAAAAAAACTGACACAGGCGAGAGTCGGCATCGGGTTAACATCTCGAGTACGGACTCAAACTTCGGTCATTTGGAATCGATTCGACTCACTAGACTTGGTGGAATCGATTAGGCTCACTACTGACGGAAGCTTCTGGATAAGAACCCTCCTCGTCTTGCCAAG
The DNA here is from genome assembly GCA_025200525.1 of Camellia lanceoleosa. Lineage (NCBI taxonomy): Eukaryota > Viridiplantae > Streptophyta > Magnoliopsida > Ericales > Theaceae > Camellia > Camellia lanceoleosa. Next base: position 87,920,340 of record CM045772.1, on the reverse strand, counting down.
TGAGAGAGGTGCGATTGATGCATCAAGATAGGCTATTTGGTCGGCTCGTGGCGTTTCATCCCCAATCATGGACACCGAAGTTATCCCCAAGCACTCTTGGTTGATCGGAGATCGAGAGAGAGACATGCGATGCTACCCCATTCAAGTTACATGTGCCCTCGGGCTCCTTTGCCTTATCTACTCAACCTCGGTTGTTGGAGTGCATGCGCTTTCTGTGTAGCGTCATCCCGGATAATTGCGGTCGAAGAAGATTTGAAACACAGATGCAGCTTCCTCTCGCGTTGAACCATGGTTAGGAAGCGCAAAATGGAAAGTCTTCCCCTCCGGACAAAGCGTCCGTTCGAGTACCCAGATGGGCACTGTGTATTAGATCAAAAGGCTTGACTGCTTTGCTCGCTCTGCCGGCCATTTCCTTTCCTTTCCTCGCTTGATCTTCTTTGGTGGGCGAGATAACCCAATCAAGGTATGTGGATTGTGTGGCACTCGGCCAATCTGCGACTCCTTTCTGCCGCTTCTTCCCAATCCCATCAGGGATATGTTGTAGCTTGTTCATGAGGTAGGCGGCTTGGTATTTGGTATACACACCCTCATTCCTGACCATAATATTTGCACCACGGGCCTCGGCCAAAGTAAATCTGATATAAACATGTCCTCCATGCGTGTTCAATCTCGGGGTGGCGTAGATACTTAGGAGGAGGATGGATTGATGAATTCCCAAAAACAATGGCTACTCCCTTTCCATAGGGGTATTTCACCATTTGATGTAGAGTAGATGAGGCGACCTTCTGATGCAACGGTCGCCCCAAAAGCATGTTAAAGATCACGAGGGACCTCCAAGACATGAAAATCTATCTCGTGTTGTCTGGCCCAATCTTGGTTTGGATTTTCTTGTCCCAGGGACATCCTACTTGTATTGTCATAGGCTCGATCACTTGAGTAGTCGGTGTGAAGTCATGACTTTAACCAATTGCATCGCCGTTACTGGCGGCGGACATTAATAGCGGACGGTATCGACAAGTACCGCCGGAATCCATTTGTCCTGCATTCTCTGAGATGTAGAGGGTGCATTATGATCCACGCCCTCGGCGGCGGCTCATTATCGAAAAAGGTCAATCTTGGGAACCTCCTCCGGAAAGACTAGCCCACTAGTTGTTACGGCGTAGTTTCAATAGAAACTTGGCTTTGTCCATAGCGAGAGGCGGACTGTCATGCACCCTTGAGGCCATAAGCGATCCCAGATGGAGATATGCCTTGTATTTTCTTTTACATTTGATCTGACCTCTTCTTCAACTTGCTTCTCCCTCTGCTTCTCAGCTTCCTTATCTTTCCACGATGCCTCGGGTTGATCAAGGTGTGGGGGCTTGAAATACCGCCCACTTCTAGTCATATGGTCCACCTCCTCGAGGTACAGTCTTTGTCTGGTTGGCCACCGCCCAATCTTAAATGCGTGTGGGCGAGATACAAGTCGTCATCTTCCCACCACAGAGCATTAGCATCTAGCGAGGCACTGCAGTTACGGCTTGTTTGCACTCTCAGCATTTTCCTCCCACATGCTCACGGCATGTTCAGTTTTTGTACTCACAGCATTCTCAACATCCTCATGGTTCTTTGCTTTTCGGATCCTCTCAGAATCTCATTTCTTTTCTTGTTCCTCCAGTGTCAACTGTTCGGTTTTCAAAATGTCTTGCTCCTGAGCGAAATTCTTCGTACCGGCGCTCTCCGGCAATTCAATCTGCTCCTCGGCCCTTCCGGCCACAAATGGTACAATATCTGGTTGATCATCCAACCACCCGACGACTTCTGCTGACTCCTCGTCTTCGAACCAGTTAATTGATGCGTCCCCTGATTCCTGGTCATTGAAAAATTGGAGATTGGCGAAGTCCTTTTCCATCGTCATCAAATCATCCCCTACTGATTCAAGTTTGTCCCCCTGGATCATACACAACTCGGCCTCTTCCGGCGGCCCCACACTCAGCTTAGACTGGCTCATTGACAAGATATATCCACTGGGATCATAAGCTCTGCCAGCTAAATTCTCGATTGCTCCATCCCACTCAAGTTTGCTCTCCTCGAAGCTTTGCCCAATTCCATTTTAAATTGGTCACCATCTTTGGCTCGAGTTGGGTTGTAGAGGTGTCCATCATGCAAATCGTCAGTCTTTGTCGGGCGGGATCACCTCGGCTTGGGTAAGTGGGAGGGAGTAATGTAGATACTAGAATTAAGTGAGACCGTCCCCGATTGGATAAGATTGATTCTTTTGGGTGGATCTTGGTTATGTCTTTGGGAGTGGGTTGGTTGTAACATTAGGTGCTCGGGGGTAGAATGATGTTTTTGTCAATGAGATCTTGAACCTCATGGCCTTGACTGTAACATTGGTCGGTATCATGACCATCTTCTTTGGTGGTATTTGCAATATTTGGTGGGTTATGGGAAGAGTGGATTTGGAGGGGCCTCGGTTCCAAGGGTTTGGATGCCCTTTTCGACTAGAACCCGAGGACTTTGGTCAAAGGCATATGTAGTGGAAGAAGGTTCGTGACCTGGATTGGTATCTTGGAGCTTAGTTCTTGCTCCCGGATGCATCGAGAAAAAGGTGTGGCATTGCGTGCCTTGGTTGGGGAGGGGTTGGTGGTGACCATTCCGACCTCTGAAGTTCTTGCATTAGTAGAGCCACTTTCGGGCCCGCATTGTTGTTTCGGTTGAATGTCATGAAATGTTCCGGTCTTAGTCAAGCATCCTGTTTCGCATCTTCAATCTGCATCCCCATATCATGCAGATCTGCGAAGGTGGGGAAGGGAACTACAATCATCTTCTTCATTAACCCGGGTTGGAGATTGCGCACAATCATCCGGATTTGATCTCTGTCTGTGGGCCTTAAGGTCATCATCGATGCCTTTGCCCTCCACCGGGTTACAAAGTCAGAGAAAGACTCCTTGGGTTCCTGCCTTGTTGTCTCGAGGTCACGAGTAGTAATCTCGATCTGTGTTATATGAGTATTGTGCAACAAAGGCTGACCATCTCATCCCAATTCCTCTTGACATCATTATCCAACTTTGCATACCAATTGGCGGCCCTCGACAAGGTTAAATAGCGAAAACCTGCGATCTGGTTAGGCCCATTGGCCTCAAGATATCTGAAAATAGTAGATGAACCATGGGGTCCCAGGACCCATCAAAGCAGTCGATCTGGGGCATCTTCAATCTGTCAAGCAAAGTCACGGCCACGTCGATATAGCCGTCCTCAATATCTGGGATGGCCTTCACCTGTGACTTCTTGAAGAGTTTTCCAACTTGCTCAATTTGAGTATCTGGTCTACCTCGAACTCGAATGGAAGTCGGGTGATTGGGTGTAATGTGTTTAGGCGATTCTTGGCGGAAGCGGGGGAACCGGCCAGTTGGAAGACCGTGTCCTCTTAGGCGTTTTGGAAGTTTGAGGCGTTACGTGGGTTTGGGAGGGTATTATTTTGGGTGTTACGGGCATTACGGGGATTTGGTGGAGCATTACGGCGATGAATATCTGCTCGAGGTAATGGAGCCGGGTGGAGGAACTGATGTGCCCCTAGTAGAGGAGGGACTGGTGTGAAGCGGATCTGGCGTTCTGCTGTTATGTCGGTGATCCTTTCGGTATGTTGGGCCATGACATCGGCCTGCTGCTTAGAAAATTCCGCCTGGCGGATAGCATCATCTTGCATTTGCTTCATGCTTTCATTCATCTGGCGCATCATCGCCTCCATTGTTGGATACTGTTGTTCCATCTGAATAGCAAGCAAGTGTATATCTATAGCGAAGCAGGAATCTCAACCCGGTATCGACACTAGAGTAGGCTATTTGTTCGGTGATCCGTGCTCGACACCTTGTGCCTTCTCGGCCTTCTTCGGTATTTGGGGGTAAAAGTAGAACCTTTGGATGTCGTCAACTAGATCCTCGGATCGGTTGGTCGGCGACCTCGTGTCCAAAGTGCTTGGGGTATCGGTGGTTGGAAGCAATCGTGCTACAAGCGCCCTAGCAAAAGATAAATAAAGCGAAAAAAGAAATAAATAACCCGAAATAAAGCAGGCGACATAACGACTTAAATTGAATATACCACACGGTCGGGTATACAACAACACCACGGTTAGTAAGTGGCTATACCATCCTCAAATACTAGTCAATATCCTGTATCCTTTGTTCCCCAAAAGCTGAATTGGATATCCATGACGGTGATTCTCAAATAAGCGTGATGCCGAGGCGTAACATGCCAACTCAAGCGATGCCCGAACTGATGCCCAAACTCATCTTGATACATGCATTCCTGTGAGGCACTCTAGCAAGCACATAGCAGATAAATGAGAGCCAAAACACCCCTATGTTGGGGTAGGGTTTCCTGTCCTATTTTGTGGGAACTAGGGGTTCACTATGCCTTGCTGACTTCAAACAACCTATAAGCGGGTAAGCAACTTTGTCCTAATTTGGAATGGTCACTATGGATCGAATATGCACTAGGTCGAATGGTCAAGAGGGTGCCGGTAAAACCGGGGTTTGTGTTCTATCTTTGTCGAGCGAACCAATCGGCCTTACGGACATGACTTGACAAGACAAGCCTCGACCGCAAATCGTTCGGAATGGCATATGGCAAACCACGGTGTCCTAGGCGCACCAATGCAAATGCAATGCAAAGAAACACCTAAGCGTAGTCAAAATCGGATATCATGAGTTGAGTCAAGTTCTCTAATTCCCCGGTAGTCGCGAAAGCGTAACAACGCATGAGGACCTCGCTTCTGATTCGGACTCGATTTTGTTGCGGTTCCAAATCTTGAACCAAAGAGTCCAAATCCGGCCGTCGTTTTGAGAAAAATAGATTTTTTGAAAGAAGTGCCAAACATGGTGCTTTGCGGATATGAGTCGCCACCTAAATATTTTTAAAATGGGAAATTTAGGAAACCGACTCGGTGCCAAAGGCCACGTGTCCGTCATCACCAAAGTTGGCTCGGGAACTTGGATACGATTGGAGAAGGTCACATCGTGAGCACCCTTCGCCGTCAAGACCGGCCTCTACTAACATGATATCTGTTTTTGAAAACTTTGTGAGTTCTTATTAGATTATTAGCCTAGGTTACTATGTGATGCGCATGACAAACAAGTATAAATGAGTGCTTTGAATTGGAACAAAACACTTCATGTTTGTTTGTTTGAAAATGGTGTGATGGTGCTACTCGAAGTAGGCTAAAATCGGATTTGCCACCCTCGGGTGGGCTTAGAAAAACATGATTTTGCCACTATCTAGTGGGCTTAAAACAAACGATCGATGAATTGTCCCAATTGAGATAACTCAACCTCCACCCACAGGCATTCAAGGCAGTTATATCACATAAGCAAATAGTCTCATGGCAAGCATGCTATCATGGCAACACTCACACGCATGCAAGGATGCTAAAACATAAAAGTCACTCAGTACTCCAAGCCAAAACAAAAAACTGATTAGAAATCATGCATGATCCTAAGTATACAGAATTGCCTAATGCAACACATGCAAAATGCAACTATAGCAGGCTCGGCTAACCTAAACATGGTATATGAGATGCTCTGACTAGCATGTATTCAATTTGGAATTGAAATACAAATGCGGATTTGTATGATCTTGCGAGGCAGTGCATGCAAAAGCAGATGAATGATGCAAACATCTTTGTCATCTTTGTATGCTAATTGAAATATGCCCTATATCTAACCATTGTAAGCGGATAAATAAAGGGAGAAAAGAAATGGGGGTTGGAAGACATACATCACACTCACCCACACTTACGGTAGTTGTGCCCTCAGCGGAGGTCGAATAAATATCTGACCGAATAAAAGAATATTCTGATTTCTAATTAAATAACAAAATAATTACAAAAAATAACAACGGCATGCAAGCGAGGGCGCCTTACTCTTGCCGGATGATGAAATGATGCATGCGGATGCCTTCTTGGCGGAAATCCGCACGGTGCCTGATTAGCCTCTGTTTGCATTTTTCTTGAAATCGTGCGGAGTTGAAAAGGTTGTTGATTCTTCATTTCTTTGAGAGCGAGAAAGGGCATAGCAATGTATTTCACAAATATATGCATGCCTCGATCCTCGTGCCACCAATCACGCATCTCGATGCATGATGGTAGAATCGGATTACACAACTCAATATAGGATGAATGTGTATGAATGCTACAATAAAACCTAACTCCATCATGGGTAATCCGGAGTGTTGGTGACTTGGGAATTGAGAGCGTTCGTCACTTTCTGGAAAAACATGCCTCGTTTCCGTGCGGGCTAACTCTTATCGAACACGATGCAATATACATGATATCGTGAAATGCAACTAACATATATCCTAGCATGCACAATGCTATGTAAATGAGATGTCTCGAAATCGTGCCGCAGACGCATAAGCGAAATGATAGCATAAAAACATGAAATGACATGAAAAATGATGTACAATGGGACTAAAATGAGATACCTCGAAATGCGGCATGCAGACGCATAAGCGAAGCGATGACATGAGCATGAAATGGCATCTGAGAATGCAAATTGGACTTACACTAACATGAGAGAGCCTCGGCGCACTCATGTAAGAGGCGTCGGATAAAAAATGAGGTACCTCGAAAAGCGTGCCGCAGGCACGCATAAGCGAAACCATGATGTGAGATGCAAATCGGATAAAACCGAAGTGTCTCGAAATCGTGCCGGAACGCATAAGCGAACCATGATGTGAGATGAAAATCGGATAAAACCGAAGTGCCTCGAAATCGTGCCGAGCCGCATAAACCAAGCGATGATAAAATGAAAATCGGATAAAACCAAAGTGCCTCGAAATCGCGCATACGAACGCATAACCGAGATAATGATGCGAAATGAGAAATCGGAGCGAAAAAAGAAAGCCAAAGCGCCGCCCGCAAAAACGAGAAAAGCGATATATATAGCATAGGAATGGTACAAAAATGTAATGATGGACTTATACCAACATGAGAGAGCCTCGGCCTACTCACATAGGAAGCCAATGAATGAAAGCGGAGTGCCTTGAAGTGCGTGCTTGCAGACGCATAAGCGAAACAATGCACTAAAGCATGAAATGACATGGAAAATGATATGCAAGCATGCAAACCAAATTTCAGCAGCTAAATGAAGGGAAAACAACCGAAGTGATACGAAATGACAATCAACGCATGAAATCATCGAAAACATGATTCTAAATGCAGAAATGGCTCTGACTATGCTAAACATGCAAAATTGGCACATGACAGAAAAAAAAGTAGCAAGGCAGCCCCAAAAATAGCATTTTTACAATACAAAACATGGCCAAATAGTAAGCATAGATAGGGCAACAATGGCATGCAAGAATACGGGAAAAGAGAGGAATTACAAAGCAAGTAGTATATGAAAATCCCAAACTGAAAAATTTCCTTCTACAACTTTGAAGAGGAGTCCAAAAAATGCATATTTACAGTGAATGACAACTCCAAAATCAGCATGTAGATAGGCTCAAAATAGCATGCAGTATAATGAGCTAACAAGGGCTACAAAGGGAGGTACCATAAGCAATGACCAAACAACTTGAGACCCTTAAGAAAACTTGAAGAAAAGACCAAAAAAAGACATTTTCTAAGCCTGATGAAGGCTGAAATCCGAAGCTAAACTGGCTTAACAAAGCATGCAATTTTACGGAAAAAATGGAGGAATACAAAGGAAGTACCAAAAACAATCATCAAATGGCCTAAGACCCTTAATAAATCATGAAGGAAAGACCAAAATAAGGCACTTTCTAAGCCTGATGAAGGCTCAAAACAGTGACCAAATAGGCTCAAAGAGGTATGCAAAACATGGCCAAAGAGAGGTACAAGGGGAGGCCATTCATGGAGGCACCAAACAAGATTAGTCCCTTCTACAATATTGTAGAGGGACACAAAATCAACCCATAATCAGTTTATAGCATGCTCCAAAAATAAGTTCATATAGGCTAAAAATAGCATGCAAGTTTACGGTAAAATGGAAGAATTTCAAAGGAAGTGCATGCTAGAGAAGCCAAACATGGTTGAGCCCTTCTTCAATGTTGAAGTGGGGCTCAATATAAGCCCACTCACAGTATATAGTACGCTCGAAATCAGATCACACAAAAGCCAAACAAAGCATGCAAATTAATGGCCTAAAGAGTGGTATTGAAGGAAGTATATCATGGAGACACCAAACAGAGTTGAGCCCTTCTACAAAGTTGTAGAGGGGCTCAAAATGAGCACAAAACCAGTAGGGGTCAAAGCCCAAAACAAAAAGCAAATAGGGTAAAGAATTGATGCAAGAAAATGCTAGAAAAAGGGATTTAGTGACTTACCCTTGAAGAGCTAACTTTTGTTGCTTCTTGGCTTCAATTTGTTGACTCTTGGCCTCTGAAAATCACTTCCTTGCTGGTGAAATGGAGTTGTTGATGGTAGAGCTTAGGGTTGGTGAAGGAATTAGCTAGGAAGCTTGAAGTTTTTTGAATTTTTGAGGGTGAAGATGGAGGCTATGGGAGAGGGACTCTTGAGAAGTAATTGTCTAACCCTGATAAAGAAGGAGGCCAGCCCCTTTAATAGGCAAGAAAGGGGTGTAAAAGGGAGGGAAATGGAGGTAAGATTTCCCTCCCAAAATATCCCCCGGATGCCCGGGATATTTTGAAAAATATCCGGACAGCTGGAAAGAGCGAAAGGTGAATTCAGGAGGTGGCCGGCCACCCCTGTCGACGACCACTCACCTGGCGGCGGCCATGGCCAAAATGAAGTGTAAAAAATCGGCCGACCACCATGCAATAGTGTCCTCCCATATGTGTAGAATAAGGCCCCAAGGTGAATCAGCAACTCTGGCAGGAGTCAGAACATAGGACTTGAAGGAGAGGCTCAAAAATGAAATGCACAATTACTGGCCGACCACCAACATTTAGGGCCCTCTTAGATGTGTGGAACAAGGTTCCAAGGTCGAAATTGGCAACAGGCGGAGCCACAACATAGAGCTTGAAGGAGGGCACAAAATGAACTCCATAATTTCTGGCCGACCAGTGGTTTTAGGTCCTCCATGTCCCCGATCCGCAGATATGTAGCTTTGGTTGGAAGAAAATATCCCGGGGTGTTCAACATTGGCGGAAGTGAGCAAAAGCAGGCGCGGAAAAATGGCTGGTTATCTGGGATAATTCTGGCCTCCACCCCAGTGATCTTCTGGTGTTGAAAGCAATTACTGCCAAATTTGAACAAAAACTAATGAGAAATGAACGCTCGGAGCCAAAACCGGGCAATTCGGGATCCTGAAAATGGGCTGCAGGTGCCGGAAGTGGTGTTCAGTAGCGAAGTGGGCATCTGTGACAGTGTCGCCGGAATGACAAAAGCAGAGGTTCTGCCAAAAATCGAGAAAAGCGATGCAAAATGAATGCTCGGGGCCCAAATCACGCGATTGGTCAAAACCAACTCTGAGCACGAAAGTGGCATCTGACCACGAAGTGGCATCGAAGGCCAGTGTTCCTCGGAATGATGAAGCAGAGGTGCATGCCAAAACCGGAGAACTTCGGAGATGGTTAGGCGGTCGAGCCAAGGCACACGGCGACTGTGATCCGCAAAACGGGAAGGTCTCGAAATGGGCAAAATGGCTGCGACCACGAAATGTAACACGGCCACGGGAGATAGTCTCTGAGACCACTCCCTTCCCGCGGGAAAGAAAACAGAGAAAACCGAGTCTGGTTCGCAAACCAAGACAAGGCATAGAAGAGAATTCGGAAGTCCGAAGGCAAGGCGCACGGCCGCAACTCTGAGACTTCTGAACGAGCACAACATGCAACATCACCGAGCGCTCAACCGGTGACGTATGAGTCTTAAGGTCGGTCAAAAATGGGGTGTCTACACTACAGAATCAGACAAAATTACAGGGTGAGACAAGCTCAGTGAATAATAGTACTTAAGCAGTTTAATAACCAACTTTAACCACAATGCATAACAGTGCATTCACAAAAATGAAATCCAAATAGCGAGTCTGATATTGTTTTACTTTCAGAACGGCCTTGGGCCTAGTATTACAGTTATAACAGAACGGCCTACTGGCCCAGAAATACAGAACAGCCTTTCGGCCCAGAATGTACAGAACAGCCTTTCGGCCCAGAAATATACTGAACAGCCTTTCGGCCCAGAATGTACAGAACAGCCTTTCGGCCCAGAAATATACAGAATGTAGTCAACCTTACATTGTCACCAAATTCCGATCAATACATATGTTAATGTCAGGTTTAACAGAAAACAGAATGGTCATAACAGATATTAACGGTAAATAAATGTACATTCCGGATACTATTACTCACAGTGTTAATGCGGAGCGGTGGTTCCTCATGTGGTGTGTCCTACACACATAGATAACACATTAGTTTATTTCTTCTTTTAAACCATTTCTTGCATTTTTACATTTCAATTGCATGTACAATCATAAACAGGTATCAAACACAAATTCCGAAAAGAGCTGAGGGTTAGCACGTAAAATGGAGCGAACGGGATTTCCGACCTGGGCCGCACGTGCGGCCATAACCTCCGCTCGTGTGGACATGTACTGCACGTGCAGTCCCCTTCCACCGCTCGAGCGGCCAAAAACAGTATGCATTTTCCATTTTTTTCCTCTTGGCCGCACGTGCGGTGGTGACCCCTATTTTGGGCAGCTCGACTTCAACACAAATTTTAGCAATACCAATTCATTTTTCATGCAAACCAAGATTAAACTAATGCAATACCTTAATCCAACATCACCAATACATGAATTACAACTTGAGTATCACAAGATAAACATGCTTAGAAGCTTAATCAAATCTCAACCTTTCCAAATTTCATCCTTGGATTCAAATTCTTCATGTTCATAAAACATAATTTCATGGGGTTGGCATAAAACCAAAGATTGAAGTATAAATTTCATATAACACCTAAATTAGGTGTCAAAGCAACCAATTGATGAGAACCCTTTTGAATCAAACATAAATCATAAACATAAACCTCAACTACAAACCCTAAGTTGTTAAAACAAGAATAACCCTTTCTTAAGTCCAAGTGAAGGTTGATTAGGTTGAATTGAACTTACCTTGAATTAAATCCCACAACTCTCCCCAATTTTGACAAGCTTCTTGTTGAATTTCTTCTCCTCCAATTCTTCTTCTCCACACTCTTTATTTTCTCTCCCAGGAGATATTTCAAGTTTTTTGTTCAAGCTTAAGAGGACTTAAATTGACATATTCATATACAAGAGCATATAGGACAAAATCCAAATGTTTAATCATTCCGAAATTGAAATTTCGTAAACATGCTTAATATTACTTAAAAATTATGCTGATCACAGATATATAATCAATTTCAGATAATTAAGATGTTAAGGCTTCCAATTTCCGATTCAAACGGTTTAAGTGTGACAGATAATTTTCTTGTTCAACAGATAGGAATCCATATTTCCAAGTTTCACTTAATTCAACGTAATTTCACACAGAATTTCACAATAAGCATTCAAAAGCACAAAATATAGGACTGGAAAGATACCAGAATCATGTACGAGGGTCGGGTTATTATACTCACAGTGTGCTCCGAGCCAAAAAAGGAGCTAGTTAGTAATCAATGCATGATCCTAGCTATGTCAAGATGCCTAATGTAACACATGCAAAAATGCAATTAAAATAGGCTCGGCTATCTAGAATGGCATATGAATGCAACTTTGATAACATGTATTCAAATCGGTATTGAAATACAATGTAGTTTGTATGATGCGCCAAGCTCGGTGCATGCAAGACAGATGAATGGATGCATGCATGCAAGCATATGGATGCTAATTGAAAATGACTCTAAACTAACCATTAAAAGCGGTTAAGCAAAAGTAAGAAAGAAATGGGGGTTGGAAGACATACATCACACACAGACACACACACACACACACACACACACACACACACACACTTATTACAAAATTTGCCCTCTCGACGGAGGGTCTGAATAATAAGCTAACTAGCTAATCTAAGCTAATTAAACTAATTATTACACAAAAAACTAATTAACTAATCCTAGTTAACTAATTATTACAAAACGAAGCTAATTAACTAACAAGTTAACTAACTTGTTATTAGAAACACAAATGAATAGCTAAGTGCATTAACTACTTAAGTACAAAACTGTCACGGCCCCATCCCGCCCCTAGTAGGATGGTGCCATGATGGCCAGTAATTCGAGACTACCAAAGGCCACTTACAAGATCACACACACACAAATCAGAGTAAACGTATGGGGCTTACAAATGCGGAAGCAATAATTAGAAGCTAAGTAGTCCATAAGAAGCGATTAGCTTAAGTTAAATGAAATGACATACATCACAACATAGCTTTAGTACAATAAAATGGAGTACAAAAATTACATTTTGACTAAAAGGCTTCTCGGCCATCAATTACAAAATACAAGGAAATAACAAAGAAGCATAATCTTCAAGATGTTGCAAAATACAAATCCAAAACACTTCGGCCAACACATCTAGGCGTCGCCGCCGTCTTGCTCATCACCTACATATATATAGAGAGGGTGAGCTTGGATACTCAGTGAATGGCATAATTAATAAAGGGTTTACATGAATGATATCCGAGGTCTTTTAACAAAACAATACATGAGGTAAATCGAGCTCATCTATCAAATCCTTCAAGCTTCAAGGGATGTTTACTAACATCAATATAATACAAGAGATGACATTCCGGACAAATAAACCCACGCGGTAAAACCGTCAGTGGCAAGGCAAGACAAGACAAGAGAGATCTCTAAACAATGGTGTCGTTGCATTATAGTCCCCAGACACTAAGGACTTGTGCTACAAATGCTTATAGTCCCCTAGCACATACGGACTTCCAAACTTTGTGCTACAAATGCTTATAGTCCCGTAGCACGCACGGACTAGTGCCACAAATGCTTAAAGTCCCCTGGCACGTACGGACTTCCAGAAATGTCATCAAAACGAGATGTAATGCTTGGTATACAAAATAGGGATAATCATTCATGCTTACAAATACTTTCCAAAACAAAGCAAAACAAGGCTTTTATCAAAACACTGTAACATAGTTTTATTAAAATACCACTCACTTATTCCTTCGAACGTCGGGGTCAAGGCAAGTCCAAGTCCTACAAACACATGGCAGAAATATGTTGATTGCACTCTCAAACAAACTTTATATGAATGCAAATGATCTTCGGCATCCTTCAAGAACTAAGTCAATTCAAAACAAACACTGTCTCCCATCTCGGGGAAACATGCTGGGCACCAACCAAGTCTTGGCCGAGGTCCCACACCTTCTCGCCGAGGTGTGGTCCCGAGGGCCACTTTCAAAGAAATGAGGTCGGGAAAATCTGGGTTTTCCCTCTGCTCAAGAACATGAAGAACATGAACATGAAGATCATGAAGGAGATGAATGCCAAAATCATAACTTGCGTGTTTCAAAATCTGAGTTTTCATGCTATGAGTTCGAAATCATGAACCTGGGTGCCCATACTAGAAGATCTTACAAAAACAAACACAAAAGCATGTAACTTGTTGCAAACTTTCGGATTAAACGAGGCTTTTTCTTCAAAACTTATGAACACCAACTTTCTCTTTCTAAAACCAATCTTTAAATTAATGTATGGCATTCAAAACATATTCAAACATGCAATGCAACTAGATGATCAATAAGAACAACAAGAGTTAATCAAGATTCTAACCTCAATACTCAAATCAAACGGTTTGAACTCCAAGGATCAAGCTTGGTATCTACTCTCTCACTCTAAAATCCCTCCTTCTCCTTCTAGAGCTTCTCTCTCTACTCCAAAACAAGAATGTAACAAATGAGGGGTTTCTCTCTCTCTGCCGGCTGATTTAACACTCAGCTCGGACACGTGGCAACGGTTGGTTGGTTCTCCTCAAAAAGGTGATAGATTGACAAGACAAGTCTATGACAAAGCGTGTTCAACAAGCTAGGCGGCAAGGGACTCCGGCAAGTAATGACATCGGCTAACAACAAGACTTCGGCAACAAAGGGACAATGATCTCGGCTAGGAAGAACAACACTTGACTAAGCTGTGCCACACCTTGGCCTAGATGTGCCACACCTCGGTCTATGTCATACCACTCCAGGACAAGATCACTTCGGCACAAGGATAACATCTCGGCCCAAATAATACACATCTCGGCCTAGGCGATACACACCTCGGCCCAGATGATAATCATCTCGGCCAATATGTCAGGACAAAGGTGGAGGTCAACAAAGAAATCCTAAGGTGGTCCTAAGTGTAAGAGTATCAAAAGGGTGACCTAGGCTCAAGATGACCTCGGCTGAAACACACACACCAGGAAATGACAAGGCATACGAGCAACATCCAAATAAGACAAGACTAAATTTGCTAATGTAACACAACAAGTCAGGATCACATATAAATGTATGCAAGTATGACAAGAGTAAGGTGAGGGTCACTACAAAAACCAAAGCATTAGCTAGCTAAGCAAAGTAGCTAAGTAAAGCAGTAACAAGGAGTCTTGGGGTGAGAAGTGCATGCATGCTCGGTTGCCTCGCTCGAAAATCCATCGCTATGGCCCGACTTGCCTTTGTTTGCTTTTGATTTCAGAACACTGCACAAACCTCCAGATAGCTTCTACTCCATCATGGGAACCTCCAGAGGGCTGCCGACCAGTAAAGGGTGGGGTAGACCACCTGTAGACCACTTCCACTTGCTGCAGAACAAAAAAAGTGGTCGGCCAGCTACTTTTCTGGTCTGCCGACCAGAAAATTCTGCCCAACTCCAGTTTGCTGCAACAGAGAACAAGAAGGGGCACGACAGTGTATTTGCAAGATATGTGTGCACAAGCACCCTCCCTATCATTTCTTAGGCTCAAGGGAGTGCGGTACTCGACTCTCAGGCCACCAACTGAGCATCGCAATGCATGATGGCCGAGAAGCCAAGATTGAACAAGTTAATGTTAATGAATGCACAAATAACACATAAGGGCCTTAAACTCTATCATGCATGATCAAGAGCGTCAGCGACTGAGAAATGAGGCACGTTTCATCACTTCAAGTATGAAACGTCCCTCGTTTCTCATGTTTGGACTAACACCCTATCCAAACACATGCAATGCAACTCAAGCATGCCAAACACAATGCAAACAAGAAGCATGCTAACATAATGCAATGCAACAAGCATGCAAACACAATGCAATGTGACAAACATGCAAACAACATGCTCAATGGACTTAAACCGAATATGGACAGACCTCAATCATGCCCAAAACAGTGCCCAAAACACCAAGACTTAGGCACAAAAAGGTAAGA
The DNA here is from genome assembly GCA_025200525.1 of Camellia lanceoleosa. NCBI lineage: Eukaryota > Viridiplantae > Streptophyta > Magnoliopsida > Ericales > Theaceae > Camellia > Camellia lanceoleosa. The sequence continues at coordinate 87,905,031 of CM045772.1, read as the reverse complement.
TATGCATGCTCATGCATTGGCTCATCAACTAAGCATAAGAGCACAACTCTCAAACATGATTAAAAAGTGACAAACATGGAAGTGTGACAACACCATTAGCTCTGAAATCATGTATGAAATGATGCCAAATCATTCAAACAACACAAGCATAGCATGCAAGAGGGCCTAAGGCACAAGGCTACTAAAGGGGACTACACAAGAGGCATGCAATACATGGCACAAATGAATGAACCAGCCATAGACAGAGCTCAATTAGGTCAAAACAAAGACCAAAACATGCTGAGATGGGAGCTCAAAAGTCTAGGCATGCATGCATACACATTGGGCTATAAATAAGGCAACAATGCATGACCCTTAAAGGCACTCAAAGAGTGAAAGAAGTGAAAACATGGCAATGCTATATGCTCTGAAATAACATGTAAAATGATGCCAAATCATGCACATGTTACAAATGAAGCATGCTAGGAGGCTCAAAGCTTGAAACTAGCATAGGCACTTGCACTATAGCTATACAAAACATGAACCATACGGCCAAGACAATCCAAAATAGTCCTAGAGCATGTCAAAATGAGGCTAAAACATGCATGGACTAGAGTAACACATGCTAGCATGAAGGGCATGAAGCATGGAATATGCAAGGCCAATAAGGAGGATTACACTACATTTACCAAAACCAAGCATGAGATGACTTCACCAACAAAAATCAGAGTTGTACCATGGCAAAACAAGACCAAAAACACACTGATATGGCAGCCCAAAAGCTTAGGCAAGATGGCATACACAATGGCTCATTTTTAAGGCATAAAGCACCAACCCTCCAAAACATTGAAAGAGTGAAAGATGTGAAGACATGGCAGTGAAACAAGCTCTAAAATCACATACCAAATGAAGCCAAATCATGCAAATAGCCCAAGCAATGAATGCCAGTGACTTGGGAACTCAAAGCTAGTAAGTAAGAATGCACCATGGCTATACAAAGCAAGGCATGCATGATGAAAAAAACTTAAAATAGAGCTTAAGTATGCTAAAACATGGCCAAAAGCTTGCTAGAGTTGAGCCAAAAACATGCTAGAATGACGGTCAAAAGCAAGATGCATGTTAGGCTAGTGAATGGAAATGCACTACAAGTGCAAGGAGCATGCAAGAGTGGCCTAAACTAAGCCAAAATAGAGGTATGCCATACTGAAATAAGGCCAATAATAGGCTGAGAACAAGCCAACATATGCTAAATAAACATGCTCAAACATGAGGCCAACGAGGCAAGCAACCAAGATATAAGGAGAGGGGATGACCCCCTCCTATTTGGGACCTCAAAACAAAATTTCCACTACTAAAATTACTTTGGATTTCAGTGGTTAAAAGGCCAAGAGAAGGTGATCTCAAGGGCCTAAAATGATGGTACAAAACAAAGCCAAACAAGGCACAAAAGGGAGTGGATCAACCCCAACACCAAACAAGCCTCAAACAAACATGTTAAGCACTTAAAATCAGAACTTTTTGTAGTTTAAAGTGAGGCCTAAATCAGCATGCAAAGGGGGCCAAAGGCTTAAGCAAAACAAAGCTTTAAGGGGTTAGAAACTCACCCTTGTAGAACAACTTCAAGGAAGCAACTCCAACAACCGTTTTGGATCAAAAGTAGTCCAAATAACCCAAAACCAGCTTCAAGGTGCCTCAGCAACAAGAGTGTGGTGTTTCACTAGGTGTTTATGTGCAAAAGTGTGAAGAAAAGGCACTTTCAAGCACGAATATGAAGAGAAAAGAGCAATATAGAGATAGAAGTGTATGTATAGCTCAATGTAATTTTTTCTGAACCTAAGACGAGAGGGAGGAGGCTCCCTTATATAGAAAAACATGCATCAAGCTTGTTGAACAAGCTTTAGGCTCCAAACAATCCCTCCATACACTATATGGAGAATGCCTTCTGTGCCCAATAGCTGGCAAGAAAATATCTGCAAAGAACTGCAGGGAAGTTGCCGACCAGTTGAAGTGGTCGGCCAGCTACTTACACTGGTCGGTCGACCAGTGAAAGTGGTCTGCAAGAATGAAAAGTGGTCGGCAAGGAGAAGGACTGGTCTTCACAAAGAAAGCAAGGTGGTGGCATGGCTACCGACCACTTTTGGTGGTCCAAAGACCACCAAAACCAGTTGGCCGACCAGAAAACTGGTTGGCAGGCAGGAAAAGTGGTTTTTAGGGAGAGAAACTGGTCTACAACCCCTATTCCACCCTCCAAGCAAGGAAAACAAGGTTTGTGCCAAAAAAAACCAAAAAGGATGCAAGACAAGAGTCCGTGGGTCAAGGAATGCAGTTGAAAATCTCGAAAACTAGTCTACGGGCACCAAAAGTGGTCTACGGCCACAAAAAGTGGTCTACAAGACCTCTGTGTCCCTCTAGGCAAAGGCAACAAGGCATGGTCCGAAAACCAGGCCAAGAGGAGAACGTTAAGCGGTCCCGAGACAAGGTGCGCGACTGAAGATTCCGAAAATCGGAAACTAGCCTACAGGAGAGAAAAGTGGTCTACAAACCTCTCTCCCCCTCTAGGCAAGGTCAACAAGGCATGGTCCACAAACCAAGCCAAAACATAAAGAGTTCAGAGGCTCGGAGGCAAGGCACTCAGCCGAAAACTCTGGAAACTCAAAACGAGCACAAACATGTGCGATCATCAAGCACTCAATTGATGACGTCTGAGTCTTAAGGTCGGTCAAAAATAGGGTGTCTACAGTTACTTGAAAAAGTGAGCTTATGTGTGCATTAATCAAATTATTCCAAGTTAAGCAACATGCCTTCATCCACTGGCATTCAAACAAGTTTATCACTTAAGCACTTAGCCTCATGGAATCATGCTTGACATGGCAATATTAACATACAATGCAATATGTTAAAGCGATAAAAGCTCACCTAGTACGCCAAGGCAAGCCAAAAAGATGAAAGAGTTAGAAAAATGCATGATTCTAACTAATGCAATATGACTAATGTAACACATACAATATGCAATAAATAGGCTCGGCTACTAACATGGCATGTGAATTAATTTGAAAGCATGCGGTTTAAGCATGTATTCAAAGAAGTATTAACTAACTAACAATACGAGTTAGAATGATGAACCGAGCCTTATGCATGCAAGAAACGTGGATGCAAAGGATGGAAAATGCTAAAAGAAACACGATGTTCTAAGCTACCATTATAAGCAGAGAAATAAAAGGAAGAAAGAACGAAAGTTGAAAGACGTACACATTATTACAATTTCACCCTCACGCAAGAGGGTCTGAATAAATGACCTAGCTAAGCTAATTACTAAGAATTATCCAACTATTACAACGCTGAATTTAACTAACTATTCTAGCTAATTAAATAATTACAACACAAAATTAATTACTCTAACTAATTAATTACAAGATAAAATTAACTCGCTACTTTAACTAATTAATTACAAGTCCACTACTTAACGGGCCCCAAGAAGTGAGGGAATGGCTTATGCATGCACATGATTTTCTCCCCTTGTGAATGCCTTTGTTTTGTTATTAAAAGGATTCTATTTTGTGGTCAGAAAATTGCATTGTTTTCACCTCAGCCTCTGCTCAATTCTGTGAGGAAAGTGGTACTACCTGGCTGAAAAAGGTGGCTGGCCGACCAAAAGTTGTGGACGGCCATACAGTATAAGTGGTCGGTCAGCCACTAATTTTGGGTTTCTCTGCTACAACATAAAACAAACAGAGCACAGATAGAGCATTCTTAGTAGATGTTTGTCCACCTTGCCTCTCCTTATCATCAGACAGATCAAAGGAGAAATATGCTTGATTCCCAAGCCATCAATCAATGCAAATTCATTGCATGATGGCCCAAGAACCAAGGGATACAATTTCAATAAATGAAACTAAAAACCAACAAAAAACCTCTCCCTATCATGGAATTGATCAAGGGAAGTGGTTGACTTTGAATCTTGAACCATTTTCATCACTAGTTAGTATGAAGTGCTTTAAGACTCAACGGGTTCAATTAACATCCGATTGAACCCTAAACCATCTTATTATTTTGTTACCTCTTTTAAGCCATTGATTACCCCTTTTAATTACCTTTTAATTAATTAGTCATTTTAGTCCAAAATGAGCATTAAGTCCACTAAAGGAGGGAAATGTCAAACTACGGGTTGTTTTAGGAATGAGATTGAGATCATACCGTTGGTAATGAACCTCTAAAGAGATTAAACCATTAAGCACAAGGTCACCTCTCAAGCTTAAACAACACTCATTTTGAAGAAACTCTCAAAACAAAGAGAAAATGCCAAGAAAAGAGGGAGATTGCATAGCTGATTAGAGGTGAACATAAGTATGGAAAGCTTGAAATAAATGCTATCAACTCAAATAGGTTGTTGTCTAATGCCTAAAACACCAAACCTAAGAAGGCCGCTACACTACAAGCATGCAATACGAAGCATAAATGAAACTAACAACCTAAGACAATCCTAAGACAGCTCAAAGTAGCACTGAAATTCACATGGAAAGGCTTGAAAAAGTAAGCTATAATATTGAGGAAATTAAGCTAGTAAACAAGCACAAGAAGGGGAGGCTAACCCTTCCATTTTGGGACTTCAAAACATTATTTTAGCCATTGAAGAAGCTCTAAAAGTCAGTGGTAAAAAGCTTAAAAAAAGTTAATGAAAAGATGAGAAACACAAGGGTAAAAGCCTAGGAAGTAAGGTTCAAAGAAGGGTGGTCCCCCCCTACCTTTAATGGCTTTAAATTACAAGTTTCAGCACATAAATACAGGTGAAAAACAGCCCAAGAACTATAGAAAAAGATAGTAAATAAATAAGGAAAGAAAGCTAGGAATTATACCTCTTGAAGAGGAGTATCATTTTGAGTTACAAACCAACAATTTTCCACCCTCAAGAGCTAAAATTCAAGTTCAAACGCCTCAGCAAAGAACCCTCAAGGTTCGGTTTAGAGTGTGTAGGCAAAGGATATGTAAGTTGCAAGGGAGAGAGAGAAATGTAGAGAAAGAAATATTTTCCAAGATTATTGCTCCACAAAATTTTCTAGCCTAATTTTATGAGAGGGGGTCAAGTATATATAGAAATATATGTTAGGTTGTCAGAAATATCCATACAAACACAGCTGGTGCAGTGCATGCATCTGTGGAGACAGCTAGCACAGCTGGCAAAAAGATCTGGTTTTTGACAAAAGTGGCCGGTCGGCCACTAATAGTGTACAGCCATCCAACATTTATGGTCGGCAGGCCACTAATTGGATCTGTAGCCCCCTAGATGGTCAGACTTGAAAGACTGCTGTTTTTGCCCAAAAAAGGTACAAGGTTTGTAGGTTTCTGAGGCTCAAAATAGGGCTCCCTACTGAGAAAATCAAGCGCTTGACAAGCGTATGAATTATCATTGGGCAATCAATTGGTGGCGCCCAAGTCTTAAGGATGGTAAAAAATGGGGTGTCTACAGTTGCCCCTCTTTGATAGAGCTCGAAGTCATGCAATGACGTGAGTGAATGTCAAGGCCCAGAAACGACCCAATTTGACAAGGCCGTAAGACTTGGGCAAACAAACAAAATGCAGATGCAATTGGCTGAACCCAAGGGTTGCCTACGTATCCCTTTGCAAGGAATCAAACCAGCGTAGTTCAAGGGCAGAATGCAAAATGATACACAATGTAACAAAATAATCAAACCATAAGCAGTGCAAAATAGGAATACTATAAAGAAATGGAGATGTAAAATCAAACTATGTTTTTATATAGAAAAAAAAGTGGCCGTAAGCCAAACGACGCCTAACATAGGCTAAGTGCCTACACCTTCAACACTGGCCTCAGTGTAGCATGGGTGCTTACGAATAACATAACCATGTTTCAACGTGAAAGGGGTGTGTGGTGAAGTGGTTCGGAAATACTCTCTGGATCCAATGGGACGCTCGTGATCCTTAGCTACTAACTTGAAAAAGAATGAACACTCCGGTCGGGGGTGCCGGAACTAGCATTCCGACGGATAAGCCAGTGTATACTCTCTTGATTGCTTGTATCTTAAGTTAAGCATACTAATTCTCACATGCCTCTCTCTAGATGATGTTCTTCTAGTTATTTCTTTTTCTTTCTTGGGCTTCAGGGCTGAGACCACCTTCAATTCGTCGTATAACTATTTACTCGGCTCCTTTTGTTGCAAACCGCTCTTCACTCGGCCCCTTACTCAACTGGTTATTTGGCCGAATAGGGTACTACTGGATTTGCATGTATAAGATGGGGCTGAATCCGATATATGAATTTCGGCTCTCCAGGTCCAACTATTCGGCCTTTTTATGTGTCCCAATATTCAACCCCCACAATTGCCCCCCAAACACTCCACTAACGACAGTTAGCTGGTGTGTTTGGTTTCGAACTCAAAAAGTCAGAGCCGAAATTCGGTGGCCAACCTCATTCCAACGCAGATGTCAAAGCACACGCCTTTCGGTCATCATTTCAACTTCTCGCCCCTTATTATGCTTCCATTTATTGTGATTTAAAATTTTGTCATCTTTTCGAATACATACACATTTTTGGATGCTTGAAGTTTTTGGACTGCCTTCCGACTCACCTCTGCAACTTCCTTTTATCCTTCATTGTCCTCTCCGTCTCTTGTAAGTTCTCTTCCTCTGCTTTGAATCCCTTTTCCTGGTTTGTTTTTAGTTTAGCATACTCCTATAGGCTAACGAAAATGGCAAAGCATTTGAAAGACCTCTCCTCGGATTGAGTCTCTGGCTTTCGACACCATTTTTCTATTCCTGATGACGTCCGTCTGTCACTTGTGACAGATGGCACCCTTGATATGGAGAGGGTTGATGAAAGCACAATCGTCTTCCTTCTCTTATCAATCGCAGAGGGCGGAGTCCATTTCCCCTTTCACCCATTCCTTAGGGCTATCCTTCGCCATTGGGGTCTAATCCCTTCCCAACCCAATGTCAACTTTTTTAGAATCGAAATGGGGATTATAGAATTAAACCGTCGCCTTAGGATTAATCTCGGTATACCTGCTATTCGGCATTGTTATGCCTTGGCCAAGTCTTTTGGCTGGCATGGACGCTACTTCCTTAGGGCCAAGGACACTGACCATCAATTAGCGACTATGCTTTCCAGCTCTGGCAAGCGAGTCGATGATGTCATGGTCGTTTTCCGAGGTAACTAGGAATTCGATGAAGGCGAGGACTGCCTAGAACCTACTCCTAGACGAAGGGGCGAACCAGGTGGCCGTATAGATCCTTGCGTTTATTTTTCTTATATTTACAAGGCTTTATTTTTGCGTTCTCATGGTTTTGCTTGTGCAGGAAATGATTTGAAGAAAGTTTTGATTTCAGCCGACGACGCCGCTCTTATGAAAATTAAAGTCACACTCAAATACTTCGGCCGTCCAAGCCTTTAGAAACAAGGGAGGGCGGCCCACATTTTTCTTCGATACGAGCCGACGTATACGACGTTTTCGGCGGCAGAAAAACATCCCAACTCTGAGGGGTGAAGAGTTTCTTACGGCTCTTGTTTTAACCAACTTAAAAAACTTGCGGCAAGTTGGTTTTGACGGATCCGACTCAGAGCGGGTGGAAGTAGCTGAGGAGGTCGTTGAAGAGTCAAACCAGTCCAAAACTGAAGTAAACGAGGCTTTGAAGTTGGCCTTTGAGGAAGCCGGGCTCAATTCAGCCAATCCTCCGTCCACTTTGGGCCTTCCCTTCGACGACATCTTTACTGGTTTAGAAGATCTTCCCGGCGCATACTCCGAAGACATGGCCGGGTTATCACTCACACAACTCGCCAAAAAGAAAAATGCGGAAAGAATGGCCGCGCAGCGGAGAGTAGAGGCCATTGTATCTGAAGTGCCACCCATCGCCGATGCGGAGCCCTCCCTGCCTGTTATCGAGGAGGAGACGGCTCAAACCTGAAATGCCGAGTCAGAGCCGGTTGTGGAGGCGAATCAGGAGGCTAAGCGAAGGGTGGAGAAACGTCCTGCCAAGGTCGGGGCCGGCTTTGAAGAAAACCTGGCTGACAAACGGCTGCGCTTAGAGGAGTCGGATGTGGTTGTGCCTTTTGTCGTTCAACCAAAGATAAAAAACATGCCGATCTCCTCTGGCGCGTCGGCTATGAAAGACCCAGCCGTGGCGTTGAGCATGGCTTCGTTGGTCTCATTGCCGGCTGACAAGGCGACTTTCTGGGCGGAGCCAGATCTATTGGCAATAGCATTAGTTGCTCAATCGGCTCTTCTGGTATATAACTTGATCTTGTCTTTCCCTTTTATGCATTTATTGTTTTGGTTTTAATTTCCTGTTTTGTAGACGGTTGGAAGGATAGTCGAGATAGGCCGTCACCAGCATGACGCCATCGAATGAATTGGCCGTTTACAATCGGAAGTTGAGGGCCAGAGGAGCAGGGCCGAGTTCGAAGTAGTGAGGGCAAAGATGGAAGGTGCAAGGGTTGAGGCCGAGATGGAAAGGTCGAGAAATTTAGACCAGCTCAGATTGGCCGCTGGGGAGAGGGCAAATGCCAGCGAAGATGCGCTCAAGTTAGCCCAAGAGGCGATTGCCAAACTGGAGGTTGACTTGGAAGAATAGAAGAAGGAGAAGGAAGTAGCCAACTCTGAGGCTTCCAAGGCATACGAGGCTGGGCAAAGCTCTGCCCTCGCAAATTATGTGGAAGAAGTCCCCAAATTTGAGAATCGGGGATTCAAACATGGCTAGCTCAAAGCCGTTGCTGCTGTTAATGTGACATTGGCTATGCCGATTCCATTTGAGCAAGTGGATGTTGAGTCGCTGGAGTCTGACTTCGAGGATTGATTAGGGCGACACTTTAGTTGCTTTTGTTTAAGGATTTTGAATGTATTGTTGCAGCTTTTCGTTTAGTAGTTTTTATGTGTAAAATAGCTACAGTTTTTAAGTTTTTGCTAGGCATTTCCATGCAAACTTGCAGCTTTTTGTTTAGTAGTTTTCACATGTAAAATGGCTACAGTCTGTGCCCAATTTACAAATGAAAATTTCTTTTGTACTGTGCTATTATTTGTGCTTAATTTTGCTATTGATGAATAGTATTGCTTTTTGCTACTTTCGATAAAACATTCGTGTACACTTGCCAATTAGATAACTAGGCAATTTAGTAATTTATCTTCGTCGAATAGCCGACCGGATTAATAAATCTGCCCTTGCCTCAGCCAATGTATGAACTCCGAAAGCCGAATATCATTAGTTCATGGAGTGGCTGCAACATAGATCAATCAGCATCGGGCCTAGATATTTGGCCGATCAGATTAATAAATCTTCCCTTGCCCCAGCCAATGTATGGACTCTGAAAGCCAAATATCATTAGTTCATGGAGTGGCTGCGGCACACGTCGATCGACATCGGGCCTAGGTAATTTAATAATTTATCCTCGTCGAATAGCCGATCAGATGAATAAATCTGCCCTTGCATCAGCCAATGTATGAACTCTGAAAGCCAAATATCATTAGTTCATGGAGTGGCTACAGCACACGTTGATCGGCATCAAGCCTAGGCAATTTAGTAATTTATCATTGTCGAATAGCCGATCAGATTAATAAATCTGCCATTGCTTCAGCCAATGTATGAACTCCGAAAGCCGAATATCATTAGTTCATGGAGTGGCTGTGGCATAGATCGATCGGCATCGCGCCTGGATATTTGGCCGATCAGATTAATAAATCTGCCCTTGCCCCAGCCAATGTATGGACTCCGAAAGCCAAATATCATTAGTTCATGGCATGGCTGCAGTGCACATCGATCGGCATCAGGCGTTTAAAGTTTAGCATTAATGAAATCGCCTCGGCGGTGCTGCATTCGTTAGGAATAAATGATGTGGGTTCTTCGCGCCAGAAATTCCACTTATTATGTTCAGACTCATTTTAAACTAGTTTGTTGCGGAAGGTTAGATAAGTGCGAATGTCAAATAGACTATTCTTCAACAGCAGAGGAGAAGAGCGGACATTGGCTGAACTTGACACTGAAATGAATCGTAGCAGCGAGCCCACACGCACGGGAAGTAGGACATCTAGGGAACGGGAAAAATGCCAGCCCCCAAGTCGTCAAAGTAGATCACCCTAAAGGGAAAAACAGGAACGGGGCAGCTCCCCTCGACCGTGACCGAGAAATGAGTCTGATGCGATGCCACGACCATTGAGTTTTTCGGTTTTTGTAGGGAATAAACCAATGACGGAGGTAGATTCTATTGTTCACGACCTAGGTGTAGCAGTCGAGTTCGCTCGACAAATTTTTCCACCGGAAGTCCAGCAGTCGATGGTTGGTCAACAAGATTTTGAAGTATTTCGAGAGGGAATCAATGGAGCATTGAAAGGGTTGTATACCGCCTATGAAGTCGGCATGCATTTGTGCGCCGCGTGGCGGGAGATAGAGAAGAAGGACGAACGAATTCGAAACTTGGAGGCTCGTGCGGAGAAGGTCGAGCGTGAGCTGAGGAATGCCCAAATTGTCGAGCCACGTGCGGCTGGACAATCTAACCCGGTTGTAGAGGAAAAAGTGAACCAACGGTAGATAAGTCATGTGATTGCCGATCGAGATACGGCAAGCATGTTTACAGTAGAGACTGCAAGGTCCATGGGTTATGAAAAAAGCTTCCACAACGGCTGGAAAGTCGGGATAGAGAAGACCAAGGAGAAACTCGCAGAGGAGGTATGCCAATGCGAGAATCGGGGCTTTAGACATGGGTGGATTAAGGCTCTTCCAGCCGCAGAGGCTCTCCAAGAAGCAAGAGTTGAATCAGCGTCGCCATTATACCAACGTCATCACTTTCCTTTTGGTGCTTTCGAAATTGAGAAGAGTGATGACGAGGGTGATGCCGGATAGAATTTGAACATACTGTAAATGCTCCAACGCAGATTGGGCGTCAGCCATGTATTTATTGGTTAATTTAATAAAATACTCTGTTTTAAACGTTTGCGTGCTTCAACTTGTTTATATGGTTTGTACCGGCTCAACTTAATGAAGCATTTTGTTTTGAATGTTTGCATGCTTTAATTTGTGTATACGGTTTTTGCCGGCTCCACTTAATGAAGCATTTCATTTTGAATGTTTGTATGCTTTAATTTATGTTTGCACGGTTTTTGCCGGCTCAACCTAATGAAGCATTTCATTTCGAATGTTTGTATGCTTTAATTTATGTTTGTACGGTTTTTGCTGGCTCAACCTAACGAAGCATTTCATTTTGAATGTTTGTATACTTTACTCAGCCAATCGTGATATCCACGAAGGGCTCTCCGAATCCGGAGGCTTATTCGGCCCAAACGTGACCTGCACGAATGGGGCTCCGAATTCGGAGGCTTTTTATTTTACCAATCGTGATATCCACGAAGGGCGCTCCGAATCTGGAGGCTTTTTCGGCCCAAACGTGACCTGCACGGATAGGGCTCCGAATTCGGTGGCTTTTTACTTGGCTAGTCGTGATATCCACGAAAGGCACTCCGAATTCGAAGGCTTATTCGACCCAAACGTGACCTGCATGGATGGGGTTTCGAATTCGGAGGCTTTTTACTTAGCCAATCATGATATCCACGAAGGGCGCTCCGAATCCAGAGGCTTTTATCAAAAGACTTTTGAATTGAGTTTCACAATGAGAAAATACGAAACTTGGCATTGCAAAAGTGAAATCCGTACATGGTGAATCATTCGAAACAAATATCATGCCCCACAGGTCGGGTTCAATGATAAAATTTACGCAAATGTGAGGAATTCCAAGGGCGTAGCAGACTCCTTCCAGACATGTCTTTGAGCCGGTAAGCTCCCGTTCCCGCGATTGAGTCAATCTGGTAGGGGCTGTCCCAGTTAGGACCCAATTTTCCATTAGTCGGCTTTCTGGCAGCTGGAAGCACTTTTTTCAAGACAAATTTGCCTGGTACATAGCGACGTAGCTGAACATGTTGGTTATATGACTTGGCAAGCTATTGCTGGTATTGTGCCATGGATGCAAGGGCATGGTCTCTTCGTTCTTCAACCATAATTAAATCCAAGACCAGCATCATGTCGTTTCGACCCATATCAAAAACTTTTGATTTCAAGGTCAGGAGTTCGATCTCCAAAGGGATGATTACCTGCGTTCCGAAGCACAAAGTGAATGGCGTTTCCCCGGTGGACCATCTCGGGGTAGTCCGATGCGCCCATAATACACTCAGCAATTTTCGATCCATCTGCCTTTAGCTTTCTCCAGCCTCTTTTTGATGCCATCCAAAATGGCTTTATTGGAGGCTTCCGCCTGGCCATTACTCTGTGGATAAGCCGGGGTGGAGAAATAGGGCCGAATACCATACTTGCTGCATAGCTCTCGGTAGACACTGCAATCAAACTAGGTGCCGCTGTCTGATATAAGTGCTCTTGGAATGTCGAATCGTGTTATGATATTTCTCCATACAAAACGCTTCACATCGGTATCTCGAATGTGCGTTAGTGTCTTCGCTTCTACCCATTTTTTTGAAATAATCTGTTGCGACAATCAAAAATCACTTGTTACCCAGGACATGAGGCAATGGTCGGACGATGTGAAGTCCCCATTAGGCGAACGGCCAAGGATTGGTTATAGAGCTTAACTCCTCAGCAGGCAAATGAGTTAAAGAAGAGAACTTCTGGCACTGTTCACATTTTTTCACGTAACATTCAACATCAACTCTCATTGTCGGCCAATAATACCCCTGTGTCACAGCTCGATGAGCCAAGGAGCGCCCGCCAGAATGGGCACCACAGCTACCTTCATGTATTTTTGTCAGGAGTTCCCCGACTTTATCTGGATGAACGCATTCTAGGTATGGACCAGAAAGGGATTTTTTTGTAAAGCTTTCCTTGCAGATCCAGGTAGTATCGCAGGGCTTTGTTTTGCAGCTTGTGCGCTTCTTTCTTGCCCGATGGGAGCTGTTCGGAAGACAAGAATGCAGCAATGGAGTCCATCTAACTCAGTCCTGACTCTATGACATTGACCTGGATATCCTCCGAAGAGCCAATGCTCAGCTCTGGGATGAAACCTACTTTGATGGTCCATTTAATCTTTGAGTTAATGGCAGAAGCAAGGCAAGCCAGGGCATCTGCATGTGTGTTCTAGTCACGGGTTATTTGGTTCAATTCATGGTGGTCAAATTTTACCAGCAAGGAATTTACTGTTTTCATGTAAGCTGCCATACGATCATTTTTTGCTGCATACTCCACCTATAGCTGATTGATCACCAGTTTCGAATCGCAAAACACAAGCAAACGCCAAGCACCCAATAGATGTGCATTCCGTAAGCCGGTTAGTAGGGATTTGTATTTGGCCTCATTTTTTGATGCTTCGAAGCTGAGTTTGACGGCCTACTCAATTATTGCTCTGTCAGGAGACATGATCACTACCCTGGCTCCACTGCCTCGTTGGTTAGATGATCCGTTGCAATACAACTTCCAAATGTCCCCAACATAAATTCTCCAGTTTGGCTTGGGTTGAATTTGTTCAGACTTGAAGTCGGCAAGACCCCCCGTGAATTTGGCCACAAAATCAGCAAGCACTTGCCCCTTGATTGAGGTTCTAGGCAGAAATTGAATATTGTACTGGCCGAGTTCGAGAGCCCACTTTGAAACGCGCCCTGATGCTTCTACACTACGTAATACTGACCGGAGGGGGTAATCTGTTAGTACCCCGATGCTATGCCCCTGGAAGTAATGCATCAGTTTTCTTGCTGCCATGACGAGGGCTAGGATGAGTTTTTCCAATGGAAGGTAATGTGTTTCGATGTAAACCATTGCCTTGCTCACATAATATACAGGTCGCTGCTTTCCAAGCTCTTCCTTTAACAGTACAGCGCTAACGGCCCGATCGAAGATGGCTAGATATGAAATGAACGGGTTGCCTGCCGATGGTGTTGTCAATAGTGAAACTGATCGGAGATAAGTCTTCAGACCGTTGAAAGCGGCTTCGCACTCAGAGGTCCATTCAAAAGCTTCACCCTGCCGTAGGGTATAAAAGAATTGTCGGCAGCGGTCTGTGGAACAACTGATAAACCTGTTGAGTGCAGTAGCCATCCCCATCAACTTCTGAACCTCCTTGATCGATCGAGGGGAGTCAAGTTCCAGGATTGCTGTGATTTGCCTCGGTTTAGCTTCGATTCCTTGGTGGTTGACGATGTAACCCAAGAATTTACCAGAGCCAATCCCAAACACGTATTTGGAAGCGTTCAACTTCATTCTGTATTTGCGAAAAATGTTGAATGTCTCTTCCAGATCAGCTAGATGAATTTACTCTTGTTTGGACTTGACCACCATATCATCAATGGACACTTCCATAGTGTGCCTGAGTTGCTCATTGAACATGGCAGTGACTAGTCTTTGGTAAGTTGCCCCTGCATTCTTCAGCCAAAAAGGCATAACCTTATAGTAATAGGTCCCTCTTGGGGTGAGGAATGCAGTTTTGTCTTGGTCCTCTAGATTCATGGCAATCTGATGGTAGCCTCTATAGGTATCATGGAAGCTCATACGCTGATGACGTGCTGTCGCATCAACAAGTTGGTCTATTCTGGGGAAGGGAAAACAATCCTTGGGGATAGCTTTGTTTAGGTCGATGAAATCAACACCGACACGCCAAGTCTTATTTTTCTTCTTCATAACCATAGTATTCGAGAGCCATGTAGGGTAGGTCACTTCCCTGATTACCCCGGTGTCAAGCAGCCGGTCAACCTCTTCAACAATTGGCGGCAGTGTGCTCTGCGGCTGACCGCCGACTTTTTTTGTATAATCGGCTTACATTTGGGGTCAACATTTAAACGATGCTAAGAGACAGATGGATCTACCCCCAGCATTTCATACGGAGACCATGCAAATATTTCCAGGTTGCCGAGTAAGAAGGTAATTAGTTGCTTTCTGTCGACTTCATTCAGGGAGGCACCGATCATGAAGAACCTGTCAGGATTCCCGGCAATTTCAACTCGATCCAGGGCTTTTGCAGCCTTTTCACTTGGAAGCCATCCAACATTGTCGAGGATCTCTCAATCCGGAACCTCAATAGAATTCACTTCCAGCTCTCTTGGTGTCTTCGCGGCAAGAAGATAACATGCTTGTGTCGATTTCTGGGAACCACAGATTTGTTCAACGCTGCGATGAGTCAGGAAGTGAAGCAATTGATGATAGGTACTCGACATGGCTTGCATGGTGTGCAGCCAAGTTGGTCCCATGATGAGATTATACGGTGAAGGCAGCTTGACAACCAAGAATTCCACATCCACTGTTCTTGAGCCAGCTCGAACTGGTAGTGTGATTTTGCCCAACAGGTATTCTGGACTAGCGTTGAAGCCGAATAGTGGATAAGGAGCTAGGGAAAGATCAGATTCGGTGAAGCCGAGTTTGATGAATTTCTTATAATACATAACTTCCGATGTGCTCCCCAGATCAATGAGTACGCGCTCAACGGTGAATCAATTTATGCGTAACTCGATTACCAAGGGATCGATGTGAGGAAGTGTCACTCTGACCAAATCTGAATCATCAAAAGCAATGCTCGCTACTTCATGAGGTCGTTTGGCTGGAGTGAGTTGATTTTGAGGGTCGGGATGCGACTGAATCGTATGCATCGCAGAAGCCATTGGCAGGCTGTATATCATGTGGATCGCGCCGAGTAGAGGTGAATCCTGTCGTAAGGCTATTGCTTTGGTTGAGTTTCCTTTTCGGACGTACTATTTTAGCCGACCATCTTGTACCAATTCCTCCAAGTGATCCTTCAATGCATAACAGCTCTCAGTATCATGGCCGTGATCTTTGTGATGCTCGCATCGTCTATCCCGTCGTCTCATGTCAGGAGGTCCCACCATTTTGGATGGCCACTTGACGAATAGGAGGTGTTGGACTTTAGACATAACCATGCTGATTGGCTTCGACAACTCCGTGTATTTCTTGTTCATGCGCCTTGTGCGCCTACTATCTACTTGAAGTTCTTCACTAGCTCAGTGGGAACATTGGTCGTTTGATCGGCGTGAATTTCATCTCTTGTCTCGTTTAGCTCGATGCCGTGGTTCGGGGCTCTGAGGTGGTACAGAATTTACCGGCTGAACAATTTCAGAAGGGGCAGCCTTGTTGGCGTTGTTCCCGGCTTTAACCCGCAAGGCGTCATCTTCCACTTTGCTGTATTCCTCAACTTTCTTCATCAACGACCAGACTGTTTTGGGGGGCCTTCTAGTCAAGGAACTGCGGAGAGCACCATCAGGATGCAAACCCATTTTAAAGGTGGTGATGGCCATGGAGTCATTGCAAGCGTCATTAACAAGATTAAAGCACTCCCAATAGCGCGCCGAATACGCTCGTAAGGTTTCTCCTGGCTGGATCTGCATTGCCCAAAGAGAGTCGGCTTGCTTCGGCTGGACCTCGTTGGTGTGAATCTTGCCCTGAAGGATTTCTATAATTGATGGAAACTCTTAATTGACGCCGGCTCCAACTTATAATACCATATGATGGCCAATGGTCCCAAACTGCTCGGAAATATTTTGCACATGAGAGTCTCATCATCTACATACAGCGTCATGGCTTGCTTATAATGACGGATATGAGCAGTGGGGTCCGATTTCTCGTCGTATAGGGTGAACGATGGGGCCTTGAACTTCTTGGGTAGTATTGTCTTTGCGATCCGTCACACAAAGGGATCGTGCTGGTCTTCTTTGTCTGAACCATTTCGTCTTCGCTTATTCCTTACACGTGGACTCTCATCAGAGGAACTGGTAGTTTCGAGTCGTCTCTTCTTTTTGGGCTTCGGGGATAATGAGTCAGAGTCACTGTCACTATCTTGTCTCCGAACTCGAGGTCTTTGACCATCTGCTCTCAAAGGTCGCTCCAGATCTTGGCACGTGACTTGTTTAGACTTTGCCACTTCCAAAGCCAAATCCTGCCAGAGGCGCTCGTTCTCATCAATCATGTTTTCCAACCTCTGTTCGTTTTGCTTCGCCTGTTCCATGATCGCTTGCATTGTCTCATGTGCTGATGTTGAGGGTGAGGTATGGGCAATGGAGTCGAAGTTCAAGGAACATCTCACAGTGATGTTCTCCGGTCCCAGCATGTTTGTTGGTGTGTGGTCATCTCTCTGGTTGGTTTCGTCAGCAACTATCGGAAGATCTTTCGTTACGCTCGCCCTGGATGTAGTTGAGTATTCCCACAGACGGCGCCAATTGTGGGGAAGTGGTTTGGAAATACTCTTTTGATCCAATGGGATGCTCATGATCCTCAACTAGTAACCTGAAAAAGAATCAACACTTCGGTCGAGGGTGCCAGAACTAGCATTCTGACGGATAAGTCAATGTATAGACTCTTGATTGCTTGTATCTTAAGTTAAGAATACTAATTCTCACATGTCTTTCTCTGGATGATGTTCTTCTATTTATATCTTTTTCTTTCTTGGACTTCAGGGCTGGGCCCACCTTCAATTCGTCGTATAACTATTTACTCAGCTCCTTTTGTTGTAAACCGCTTTTCACTCAGCCCTTTACTCAACTGGTTATTTGGCCAAATAGGGTACTGCTGGATTTGCATGTATAAGATGGGGCCGAATGCAATATATGAATTTTGGTTCTCCAGGTCCAACTATTAGGCCTCTTTACGTTTCCCAATATTCGGCCCCCATAGGGTGCAAGCACATGCAAAACTATGATTTTTGCAAAAAGAGTAGAAGTAATTGGGTGGCATGATATAAGTGAGGAATGATCTGCTGGGAAAGATAATGATCCTAAATGTTGAATGCAACAAAACAAAGTACAATGCAATGGATGCAATGGATGAAGTGAAAAAGAGGCATGGGCCGAACTACGTTTTACCTAGAAGGGGCATGGACACAAAGTCGACCACGTCTAACACAGAAAAGGTGTTGACACCTTCAATACTAGCCTCAGCGCAGCATGGGTACTTACACATGACAGAACCATGTTTTAACAAGGCAAATGTATGAGCACATGCCAAACTAAGCTTAACATGGAAAGGATGCAGGCGATAAAATGGTATGATGTAATGGATGCAATGGATAATGTAGTAGATGGATAAAGTAACATACTTCAACCACGCTGGAATCGTGAAAAAAGAAAGAACAAATCCCAAACACCCTAAAATCGTGTGAGGAAGGGAACACTCAAACCACACTGAAATCTTGAGAAGAGGTCCTACCGCTCAGGGTCGCATTCATGCATGCCTAGAGATAAAAAACCGCTCGAGGACACTCTAACCACACTAAAATTGTGAGAAGAGGTCCTGAGAAAACCGCTCAGGGTCGTGTTCCTGCACGCCCTGAGATAAATTCCAAGCACATTGAAATCATGTGAGAAAGAAAGAACACTCTAACCACGTTGAAATTGTAAGAAGAGGAAGAGAAAACCACTCAGGGTCGTGCTTCCTCATGCCCTGAGGAAAATTCCAAACACGCTAAAATCGTGTGAGGAAAGGAACACTCTAACCACACTAAATCATGAGAAGAGGTCCTGAAATGATGCGATGGATGCAAAGACCATGATGAGATTGTGCGATAGGTGCACATGAACGGTATGACCGTGCGATAGATGCATGATGGCGATTGAGTGCGATAGATGCACGATGTGGTATGCGTGACAAGCAATGTAATGAATGATGTTTAAAGAATGCAATAAACTAGCAAAGCGGCGCTTTAGAATGCACCTCAAAGGGCGAGTGGTGATGAACCGCTCTACGTTGACGGGGATCTCTACCTTGTGTTTTTCAAAAATTCAACCTTCAACTCATAGTTCAAAGGTCCTTAGATGCTGACAAGGGGTAAAATCTGCATGCAGAAGCCACAAATGCCGCTTTTCTCCCTAATCATGCTCACAACTTTCCCTATTCTCCAACGGGGTGACTTTCAATATCCAGAATTAGGGCACACACATGCTATCTAAATCTATGGGGATGCCATATAGATTTCAAGCTAGGGATACACCCCTGGGTATGCAAACCAGAGTTTAGTCTCGGAAATTCCAAGCCGTTGTGTTCTAGGCATCGCCATTCAAACTCTCGTTTCCACCTTCACAATTGGTCTCCTAGGAACTCATTGCAAACACAGCCAAGACGCCTCTGGTGGGGAATGGTGTGTCAGAGATAGCACTTTTGATCGCTATTCTGACTTGAATCAGGCTTGAGCTTGAGGTCGAGGTACACTCATACTTCAGAGAAATGACGAGGCCTGAGAAGGTGCCTCCGAAATGCACTCCCGGAAATGCTGAAGTTGAAACAAACTCAGATGCTCCAATTTTCCCTCTTTTTCTTTTGCTTTGTAGTCCGAAACCTATGTAGCTTTAGATAGGTCCTTATTCTATTGCTCTCTCTTAATCAGGGTTGGACCCTGCAATTTATGAAAGAACGAATCCTATTTTGCAGATCATGTTGAGAATAGCACGAGACTCTAAGAACAAAACAATTTATTTTTTGAAATTGAAACCTAGAATGAGTTCTTCACTAGGTATTAAGCCTACAACTAACCATAGTACACTACGTGACTCAATAAAGGCAAAACAAAGTAAAAACAACCTAACACAACTATTTACACTCACTGAAAAAAAAAAAAAAAAAAAAAAAAACTAAAAACAAGACTCAAAACAAACAAAAACCACAAACACAACACTTGGATACTTGTTTTCCATCGGCGGAGACCTCTCGATTCACGAGGAGCCTGTTTCTCCAGATATTGTTTCCCACCATTTTCTCATTTATGGCTTTCACATCACTTTGGTCCTCAGTCTCTTTTTCTTTGAAAACCCCTTTCCTCACTTTTTCTCTCAGTGCACATCTCTCTATTCTTGAATCTCTCTTATTTTTTTATCCTTTCCCAGGTGTGGTTGATGGATAAGTTGGAAGTTGTGGGTTCCTTTTCTCTCACAAAGGAGTTGTGGTACGGTTGGATGTGCAGCAGATCTACAACTGACATCGCTTGGCAATGCCCCTAGCTCAATTTAGCCAAGATGAGTTACATCATGTCTTGCCAGCTGGGTATACCGTTGATTGGTACTTCCTATTCTGGTTCAGACGCCAATCCAGGCGTGATCAGGCCTGTCCAGATGAGGGGGTGGAATACCCTGTTCCATTTCCAATTTGTGCTTCGCACTTGGCTCGGTACCTCGCTGTTTGGAGAATGAGAGAGCTTTTGGCCCCTGCTGCTAGCTGTAATTGCACCCTTTCTGGCGAGTGCGTTGACATTGGGAAAAAGACAGAAAACCTGACTCGATAGTGCCCTTAGTTCATCACTTTGATTACATTTATTTTTTTTTGGCTTTGTGTTGAAATAATTTTGACCAACATAAAAGTTTAGATTAACACGCTTGTTTGACTCTCTGATTTGAAATCATGTAAGTCAAGCTATGAGCACTGAAAATTTTCCTTTTTTGGCTCCAAGAAATGGTCCGGTTTTGAAAAAAGAAATTATAACAATTTTCGAGAAAATTAGACAACTGCACTAAAAATCCTCAAAACTGTTTTTGCAAATGGCCATTGCTCAACCAACGTGGAATTAGCTCTTGAGATGCACAATCTCAGATCTGAACTTGATTTGTCTTGCAGCTGAATCTTTTAATGGAACAGGACAACCGAATTTGAACGAAGATGAGCCAATTGGACTTGGATAGGATAACCGAGTTGAATAAGCCAATCAACATGGATGAGACAAGCAGGGTATGATGGTTGGGGCCAAACTTCAGGATGGAGTTGCCTACGTATACCAAAGATGGGAATCAGGCCTTACGTAGTTCCAGGGTTTAAGGTGCACTCGGGAATTAACACTCTCCTTTTACGCTCTAACTTTTGCCAAGACCACCCTTTCAGGTTTTCAACCTTGAGAGCTCTATTTTTTCCTTTTCATTTTTTTTTCTTCTTCTTTTTCTTTTCTTTTTTTCTTTGTTTCCATTTTTTCATTTATGTTCTTTTTCTTTTTTTTTTGCTCTAACTTTTGTCTGGGTCGCCCTTCTGGGATTTTCGGCCCAGCGAGCCTTTCAAGGATAGAAAAGGTTAACTTGTCCATGTTGATCGGTTTTGAGATCTCTATGCCATCTGAATCTCGGAGAATGGCTGATGTTCCTGACTAAATAATCTTGATAATGTAAGAGTCCATCCAATTGGGTCTGAATTTGTCCCTAGTGTTGTAGCTAGGAACTTGATTGTCCTTCAACAATAATTTTTTTTCTCTCCAATTCCGGGATTTGGCTTTCTTGCTAATCTTCATTGGCTTGAGAAATGACCCATTTTTGAATCTTTGATCACATTTGACATTTTTTTGCCCCTAGTTTAAGAGCTGCTTCTAATCCAGCTATGCAAGCTTTCTTTCATCACATCTGACCTTATTGCCCCTAGTTTAAGAGTTGTTTCCAATTCGGCCATGCAAGCCTCACATTGTGGTTGATCGTTGAACATTCTACATCAAAGTTTTGAAAGCAAAGGAGTCAAGTCTAGAGGCTAAGAGTGATCCTATGTTGTACAATCTCAAGATCAATTCCAAGCATGTCTTCGTGGGATCACACAAAAATATTTTTGAAATCTTTTAACAAAGCAACTAGTTGCTCGTACCCCTCTAAAGACAATGTAGAACCAATCTGGACCAAGCCAGGATCCTTCTCAGTACTCACATTAACAGACATGATCTCATTCATTAAGGGCTTTAGCATGCCTCTCTTCCTCTCAGTTGATCGAATTTTACAAATCTCGAGTGTAGACACCCAATTTTTGACGGCCCTTTAAGACTTGGATGTCCTTGCAGGTACATCCGGTGACAAGTTTGTTTACTCACCGAGTGCTCGAAGTTCTCAGCGGAACGCCATAGCTTTGAGCCTTGCAAATCCTGCATCCATTTTGTCTCATTTTTGGACCATGCCTTGGTATTTCTTGCCTGCAATCACTAGTGGCCTGCCGGCCATCCTTGGAGGCTGCCGGCCAGCACTTCTTACCTGCCGGCCATTGATTTACCTTGTCTACCATCAATGATACCTTGCCGGCCACCAGTGTTTTCTACAGATATTTTATGCCAGCTGTTTGCACAAATGCTTGCATCTATCCACGCGTAGAGGGCTGGATCTCCTTGTATAGAATTCATGTTTTCTATATATAGGGGGTCTCCTGCCCCATTTTTGGGATTAGAAATTTTGGAAAAAAAATTCTCTATATATATTTCTTTCTCTCTTGTAATTTTGTGCTTAGTTGCTTAGATACACTACACTTTTGCATATCAAGCCTTAACCAAAATTGATCGTTTTTGAGCTGAGGTCACTAGATGTCTCGATGGAGCTCTTGAAGGTGGTTTTGGCTTGTATTTGTGCCTAAAGTTGTGCTTGGCTTCAAGAGGTATAACACTTGTCTCTTAACTTGTTTTGGTATACTTGTTTCTCTACCTTCTGCCACTATTTTTGAGCTATAAAAATCTCTGTTTTAATGGGCTAAAATTAGTGTTTTAAGCCATTTAGGGTTAGGGGGTATCTCACCCTTCTTTATTCCTTGCCTCTAAGGCTTTTGCACCTTTGTTTCCCACTTTCAAACAAACTTTTTTGGGCCTTTAACCACTGAATTTCAGAGTATTTTTAGTGGCAAAAAACATATTTTGAAGTCCAAAATTGGAGGGGTTAGCCTCCCCTCCTTGTGTCTTGTTTGCTAGCCTAGTTGACTCTATATGTTAGCATGATTTTCTAGCTTTTTGTAGCTATATTCCAACATGTTTTTGCCTTTGTTTTAAACTGCTTTAGCTTTATTTTGGGCTGTTTGGGTCAATTGAGTCTTGTTTTGCATGGTTGTAATGTAAAGGTCCTCACAAGGGTGGTGTTTTAGGCCATTAAACACCCCTTGTTTGAGTTGATTGCATGTTTTAGTATTGTTTTGCACTTCATTTCAGCACCTAAAGCTCTGCAACCTCTCTCATTTCTTCACTCATTAATTTTCATAGAGTGTTGTTTCAAACTTGGGATTCTTTAGGCTTGAGATATTGTGGTCCATGCTTAATGGTTTAATCCTCTTTTGAGGGTTCATTACCAATGGCATGAAGCTTCTCTCACACCTTAAACCACCCCTTGGTTGACACTTCTTTCACTTTAGAAAACTCTCACCAATGGACTTATTTGATTAAGTAATGGTTGGTAACTAAAATGAGTAAATAAAAGTGGCAAGTAAAATTGAGCAAGATAATGATTTGTGTGTTGTGTGTTCAATTGAACGCTAATTGAACACAAGGAAAATTGGGAAATTTCATACTCAAAGTGATGAAATGTGCCAAAAGTCCTAGGTCTCCATTGCCCTTGATCATGCATGGTAAGGTGATGGTTCTTGGGTGTCTTGTTTTGCATTTATTGAGCTTGCATATCTTGAGTCACAAGCCATCATACTATGAAATTGCTTGGATTGGTGGTTTGTGGCTTAAGTTCATAACTCCTTGGATTTGTTCATGAAAAGGAGAGGTGAATTGTCCAGACAATATGTGAGAATGCCTTCCTTTTGCTCTGTTTGTCGTCTGCGGCGGTGAAATAGTGCATCGCCAATGAGCCACCATTCATGGCTACAGAGCATCATTGACGGCCAACAGGCCACTCCCATGGCTGACAAGAGGGCGGTAGTGTTTACCAGTGGCCAGCTGGCCACTGATGCAAACCTTAGCAGAATGTTGGTAAGGTGGAGCAGAATGGTTTTGAAAGTGTTCAACTCTGCAAACAGAGGCTTTCGAGAGTGAAACAGAGGTCTTTCCGTGTGGTATCTGAGCATGTGCATCTTCCATTTCCTGAGGTGGAGTAGTGGCAACGTAGCTAGAGGCTTTAATTGCTTAGTTTGCCTACATTTGTGTTGTAGCTTAATTAGTTAGCTTACAAACTAATTCATTCAAGTGATGTAATAATTAGTTAATTAGTTTAGCTATTTATTTCATTTTGGTTTGTAATAATTAGTCTAATTAGCCTAATCAGCTTAATTAGCTTCGGACTCTCCTTCGTAAGAGCAAAATGTAATAAGGTGTATGTTTTTCAACACCACGTCTGTCTCCATTTTATTTAATCACTTTTGATGGTTAGATTAGGGACATGTTCCAATTAGCATACCTTATGCTTGCATCCATTCATCTTGTTTTTCATGCACCGAGGGTCGGTGCATCATTCAAACTACATTGTCATTTCAATACCTTCTTTGAATACGTGCTTAGATCGCATGTTATTAAATTGCTTCATATGCCGTAGTAGTAGCCGACCCTAGTAATTGCATATCGCATGCGTTGCATTAATCATCTTGCATAGCGTAGACACCCCATTTTTTACTGACCTTAAGACTCAGACGTCATCAATTGAGCGCTCGGTGATTGCGCATATTGTGCTCGTTTCGAGGTTTCGGAGTTTTCGGCTGAGTGCCTTGCCTCCGGGCCTCTGAACTCTTTGTGTTTCAGCTCAGTTTGCGGACCAAGCCTTGTTCCCCTTCCCTAGAGGGAGGGAGAGGTCTTGTAGACCATCCTTTTGTGGTTGTAGACCACTTTTTGCAATCGTAGACCACTTTTCCAGCTTGGAGACTAGTTTCTGATTTCCAGAGCCTTCGTCCGCGCGCCTTGTCTCGGGACCGCTTAACATTCTCCGTTTGGCGTGATTTTTGAACCACACCTTGTTGCCTCTGCCTAGAGGGACACTGTGGTCTAGGAGACTACTTTTGGTGCTCGTAGACTAGTTTTCGAGTCTCTCGGCTGTGCACCTTGCCTCCCGGACTCTCATCTTGCATCCTTTTTGGTTTGTTTTTGGTACAAACCTTGTTTTCCTTGTTTGGAAGGTGGTACAAGGGTGGGAGACCAATTTTTCCCCTTGGAGACCACTTTCATTCCTGCTAACCAATTTTCTGGTCAGGCAACTGGTTTTCTTGGTCTTTGGGCCACCTTTTCTGGTCGGCCACCACACCACCACCTTGGTTTCATGTTGTAGACATCTCCTGCCCATAGCCAACTAGTTTATTCTCTGGCCAACCACTTCCACTGGTCGGCCGACCAGTAGAAGTTGCTGGCCGACCACTTCAAGTGGTCGGCAACTTTCCAACACATTTTTGGATATATTTTTAGGTTAGCTGTTACAGTTGGAAGGCACAGAAGCCATCCTCTATACACGTGTATAGAGGGATGGCTTTAGGCCAAAAGCTTGTCCAACAAGCTTGTTGCTTGTTCTCTATAAGAGAAAACCTCCCCCCTCCTCCTCCAGGTTCAGATTTTGGTGCCTAAAAGTTATTCATACATCTTTGTATCTATCATGCATCTTCTCTTCATTTTTGTGTTCAAAAGTGCATTTTCATTATACTATTGCACACAAACACATACTCAAACAACATACTCTTGTTGCTGAGGCTCTTTGAGGTTGGTTTTGGAGTCTTTGGACTGGTTTTGATCAAGGAAAGTTGCTGGAGTTGTAGCTTTAAATGGGTTCTACAAGGGTGAGTTTCTACCCTCTTAAACCTTGCTTTTTTGCTTAAGCTTTTAGCCCTATTTGCATGGTGTTTTAGGCTTCACTTTTAACTACAAAAAGTTCTAATTTTGCATGCTTGTAATGTTTGTTTAAGGTCACTTTTGTATTGGGGGTGGTCTACCCCCGTTTAGGCCTTGTTTGGCCTTGTTCTTGTGCCATCTTTTTAAGCTATTGGGACCACCTTGTTTTGGCCTTCTCACCACTGAAACTCAGAGGAATTTCAGTGGTGGAAATGGTGTTTTGAGGTCCCAAATAGGAGAGCGTCATCCCCTCTCCTTGTGTCTTGGTTGCTTGCTTTGATTGCCTCATGTTTGAGCATGTTTGTTAAGCTTATGTTGGCTCCATATTAGCATGTATTTGGGGTTATTTTGACATGGCATACCACTTTTTTGGTTTGGTTTTGTCACCTCATGCATGCTTAATACACTTGTAGTCTAAATTTTGCAAACTAGTCTTGCATGCCTCGTGAAGTAGCACGTCTTTCTATCTTGTTTTGGGGTCATCTCAGTATGTTTTTGGTGTTGTTTTAACATGCCTTAGATCTGTTTTGGGTTGGTTTGATGCCCCCATGCATGCTCCATGCACTTGTAGTGTAATTCCATGAACTAGCCTAATGTGTATCATGTTTTAGACTGTCATTCTAGCATGATTTTGGCTTAAATTTAAGAAGCTTTTGTCCATGTTTTAGCATGCTCTAGCTCTGATTTTTGTTGTTTTGGTCATGCATGCCATGCTTTGTATAGCTATAATGCATTCTAGCTTGTTAGCTTTGTGTGTTGAGTCCACTAGCATGCATTACTTGGACTATTTTCATGATTTGGCATCATTTGAAATATGATTTCAGTTCACGTAGTGTGGTCATACACTTGCATTTGTCACTTATTCCATGCTTTGAAGGGTTGGTCCTTTATGTCTTAAACATGGGTCATTGTGTATGCTTTCATGCCTAAGCTTGCAAGCTATCATTTCAATGTGTTTTAGGGGTTATTTTTCCATGATATAACTCTTATTTTTGTTGGTGAAGCCATCCCATGCTTGGTCTTGGTAGGTGTAGTGTAATCCTCCCTTTTGGCCTTGCATATTCCATGCTTTATGCCCTTCATGCTAGCTTGTTTTGGCTTCCTTCCATACATGTTTTAGTATCATTTTGACATGTTCTAGGACTATTTTGGGTTGCCTTAACCATATGCTTCACGTTTTGCATAGTTGTAGTACATATGCCTATGCTAGCTTCAAGCTTTAGGTACCATAGCATGCTTCATTTGCATCATGTACATGATTTGGCATCATTTCACATGACATTTCAGAGCATATAGAGTTTCCATGTGCCCATTTCTTTCACCCTTTGAGTGCCTCTAAGGGTTGTGCATTATTGCCTTGTTTGTGGCTTAGCTTGTATGCTTGCATGCCTAGGCATTTGAGCCCCCATCTTAGCATATTTTGGTCTTTGTTTTTACCCATTTGTGCTCTATCCATGATTGGTTTATGCATTTGTGTCATGTATTGCATGCCCCCTTTGTAGTCCTCTTTACTAGCTTTGTGCCTTAAGGACTCTTGAATGCCTTATTTGTGTTGTTTGAATGATTTGGCATCATTTCATACCTTATTTCAGTGCATATAGTGTTGTTACACTTTCACTTTTGTCACTCCTTGAGCACTTTTGAGAGTTATGCTCTTAGGCCTAGTCGATGGGCCAATGCATGTGCATGCATTTACCTTGCCCTTTTGTGCCTTAGTTTTATCATTATAGCCACTGATTTGGGCATGACTGAGGTCTGTCCATTTTGGTATAAGCCCCTCGAGCATGTTATGTGAATGTTGTTACATTGCATCATGTTGTTGCATGCTTATGTTGCCTTGCATTGTGTATGCATGCATTAACCTTGACAGCATGCTCATGTTGCATTAGCATTGTTTGCATGTCATTAGTTTTGTTAAGATGATCATGTCACATTGCATTGAGTATGCCATGTCACATTGCATTGAGTATGCCATGTTGTTGTTTGCATTGTGTATGCCATGTTGTGTATTGCATTGTGTATGCCATGTTACATTGCATTGTGTTATGCATGTTGTTGTTGCGTTTGTTTGGATTGGGTGTTAGTCCAAACACGAGAAATGAGGGACGTTTCATACTTGAAATGATGAAACATGCCTCAATTCTCGATCACCGACCCTCTTGATCATACATGATAGAGTTCTAAGCTTTATGTGTTTATGTGTGCATTCATTTTACATTGAATTGTGCAATTTGGCTTCTCGGCCATCATGCATCGAGATGCGTGATTGGTGGCTCGAGGGTCGAGAACCACAGTCCCTTGAGCTTATGAAATGATAGAGAGGGTGGTTATGCACAGATACCTTGCAAATACATTGCCATGCCCTTTCTTGCTCTCTGTTGCAGCAAACTGGAGAAGTGCAGCAAAAACTGGTCGGCCAACTAGAAAAACTAGCTGGCCGGCCACCTTTTCTGGTCTACAGCAATGGAAAGTGGTCGGCCAGTGGCTGGAAACACCCCTAGGTGGTCGGCAGCCCTCCCACAGGTCCACAAGGTGAGTTAGAAGCTTTCTGGAGCTTGGTGCAAGGTTCTGAGAACAGTTGCAAATAGAGGCAAATCGGGGCATCGCGATGGATTTCCGAACGAGGTGACCGAGCATGCATGCAGTCCTCATCCCAAGGGCCTCTTTTTACTACTTTCCTTGGCTAGTTTATGCTTTGGTTCTATACCTAAGTAGTTAATACGTTTAGCTGCTTATTTGTATTTGATTAGCTAGTTAGTTAACTTGTCGACTATTTAGCTTGTTTTGTAATAATTAGTGGTAGCTAGTTATTCAGTTTTTCTGATGTAATAATTAGCTTAATTAGCTTAGATTAGCTAGTTAGCTTCTTATTCGGACCCTCCGTCGAGAGGGCCAACTGTTGTAATAAGCGTGTGCGTGTGTGATGCATGTCTTCCAACCCCCATTTCTTTCTCCCTTTCACTTAACTGCTTATGATTGTTAGTTTTAGGGCATATTTCGATTAGCATACCTTATGCTTGCATGTGTGCATCCATTCATCTGTTTTGCATGCACCGGGCTCGACGCATTATATAAATTGCATTGTATTTCAATTCCATTTTGAATACATGTACCAAGTTGCATTTCACATGCCATCTTTAGAGAGCCGAGCCTCTCTAGTTGCATTTTGCATTTGTTGCATTAGCCATCTTAACATGAACTAGGATCGTGCATGATTTCTAACTAGTTCTCTGTTTTGGCTCGGAGTACACTGTCAGTGTTTACGCTTTAGCATACTGCATGTGTGTTAATGTTGCCATGAAAGCATGCTTGCCATGAGGCTAACTGCTTATTTGATATAACTGCCTGAATGCTTGTGGGTGAAGGTTAGATTGCTTGAATTGGAACAATTCATCAAAATCCCCGATTTAGCCTACTTGTGAGTAGCAAACCTCAAATCATTTTCACAAACGAACATGCAATGTTTTGTTCCAAATTAGGCGATCTAGTCTATACTTGTATGCTGTGCGCATCACATAGTAAGATTGGCTAATTAACCGGAATAAGAGCACATGTGTTTTCAAAAACATTATATCATGCTTAGTAAAGGCCGATCTTTTGATCGGGCGAGCAGGGGTGCTCATGGCATGACCTTCCCCTCTCGTACCCAAGTTCCCGAGCCGAGGCAACTTTGGTGATGATGGACACATGGCCTTAGACACGAGTCAGGGTTTCCTAAATTTCCCCAAAATAAAACATTTAGGTGGCGACTCTATATCTGGCAAAGCAGTCCATGTTTGGCACTTCTTTATTAAAATCGATTTTCCAAAATGATTTGTTGGATTTGGACTCTTTGTTACCGAGGCACCCTTTTTGACCATTTGACCTAGTGCATGTCAGAGTCCGTAGTGACTATTCCAAACTAGGACAGATTGCTCACCCAGATGTAGGTTGTTTGAAACCGCTACGTGCATAGTGAAATCCTAGCTCCTGACAAAATAGGACAGGGAAACCCTACCCCTCCATAAGGGTGTTTTGGCTCTCATTTGCTTGCTATGTGCTTTTAGAGTGTTCCTCTACAGGAATGCATGTATCAGTTTGCATGTCTAGGTATCAGGCCTGAGGGCATCAGTGTTTGGGAAATCAGATACCCAAGCCTAAGGGCATCAGTGTTTGGGAAATCAGATTCATGCAATGGCATTAGTGTTTGGGTATCAGGCCTGAAGGCATCAATGTTTTGTTCCAAATTAGGCGATCTAGTCTAGACTTGTATGCTGTGCGCATCACATAGTAACATTAGCTAATTAATCGAAATAAGAGCACATGTGTTTTGAAAAATAATATATCATGCTTAGCAAAGGCCAATCTTTTTGTGAAACCCCAAGCATTTCGAAGGTAGTATGTAGTTGAATTTCGGGGACGAAATTGTTTTAAGGGGGATAGATTGTGACACTTCGTATTTTTAGTGTCTTTTCATATTCCAACTAGTGTCTATTCATAGTCTAACTAGTGTTCATTTAATTCTAATTAGTGTTCATTTAATATCAATTAGTGTTTAGTGTTCATTTAATATCCTTATTAGTGGTTCATTTA
Organism: Camellia lanceoleosa; assembly: GCA_025200525.1. Lineage (NCBI taxonomy): Eukaryota > Viridiplantae > Streptophyta > Magnoliopsida > Ericales > Theaceae > Camellia > Camellia lanceoleosa. Next base: position 87,875,039 of record CM045772.1, on the reverse strand, counting down.
CTAGTAGTTCATTTACTATCCTTATTAGTGGTCCATTCATATTCAAACTTGTCCTTTCAAATTCCAACTAGTATGTTACACCAAGTTGCCTATAAATTGAGCCACCTCTCAACTTCTTTCTATGGTTTTTCCCATATCTCTCTCCATTTGTTATACAGATTTTGAGTTTAGATTAAGAGTGGTTAGAGTGAGAGTAAGCATTTTCATAAAGGAGGAGAGTTGTAGATTTTGTGAAACCTTACATACCTTATGGCTTAGAATTTGGAGATTTATGGAGAAAGTTCGAGATTCAAGTGTTGGAGAAGGAGAAGATTGATTTGAGATAATTCGGTGGTATACAATATGCTTCCTAAGTTCTCTTTGCAAGAGTTTATTTTTAATTTCCATAAACTCTTGATTATTCTGATCGTTTGATAAATTCTATGGAATTATTCGTTGTTGATTCATTTGATTACTCTAGTCATTTGATGAACTCTATGTACTTAATCTGTGTTGGAAATGTTGATTTGTCTGACTAAATGACGTGGAAATTCTCCGTACATGAATCGAGTGGACTTTGCCAATATACTCTGTACCAATACCCCGGATAAGCGGTTGTGCTTGGGTGAGGGGGGGTGAGGCTGGTCATTGGTCATGTACCGAGTAGGACCAGGTATTTGGTTCTGGATAAATTATCATATGTCGAGTTGACTTGTTTGTGCAATTTGGTAAATTGCTTGTTTATCGAATCTAATCGGTTGTGTAATTATTGAATCTTTGTTAATTTATTTTCTGTCTGAACCTTGCTATTCCTGTTGTATTGTATACTTCCCGAATTAATTTATTTTTCAGGCATGGAGCAAATTTAGTGGCGATTGGAGTTGAAGCATCTAAAGGTTGATTTGAGGTTGATTTGATTTATTAACGACCCGGAAGTCGGGGCGTTAAACTTTTGATCAGGCGAGCGGGGGTGCTCATTGCATGACCTTCCCCTCTCATACATAAGTTCACGAGTCAAGGTTTTCTAAATTTCTCCAAAATAAAACATTTAGGTGGCGACTCTGTATCTAGCAAAGCAGTCCATGTTTGGCACTTCTTTATTAAAATCGATTTTCCAAAACGATTTGCCGGATTTGAACTCTTTGGTGATTTATTAGTCTTACATTGCACTTTGTGAGATTAGATTCAGAACCGTGACATTGAGTCCTAACTGTAGTAGCTCAGAACAAAACGATTTCGCGCCCTTGCGGCGCAGAGTCGGAGAGTTCTCGGGGCGGTCTACACATAGTTAGGAAACATGCATATTTTTTGAACTTACATCTTCTTAGCTTGGAGTACTAAGTGAGTTTTAATGTTTTAGCATACTTGCATGAGTGTGAGTGATTGCCATGACTAGCATGTTTACCATAAGGCTAAATGCTTATTGGATAAACTGCTTGAATGCCTGTGAATGAAGGCTTGTTGCTTGGATTGGAATGATTCGATGAATGTATGTTTTAAGCCCACCATGTTTAGTAGAAAATTCACAAATTTTAAGCCCACCTGAGGTGGCAAATTCAAACCCCTTTTTCACAAAACAAACACGAAATTGAGTTTTTCCAAATCGAGCAAACTAGTCTATACTTGCTTGAGTGCATCACGGAGTAAAGCTAGCTTAATAACTGGAATAAGAACACATAATGTTTATAGAAAATCATATCATGATTAGTAGAGGCCGATCTTTTGATCAGGTGAGCGGGAGTGCTCAATTAATGACCTTCCCTCTCGTACCTAAGTTCCTGAGCCAAGGCAACTTTGGTGATGACGGACACGTGGCCTGTGGCACGAGTCATGAGTTTCCTAAATTTCTCCAAAAATAAAATATTTAGGTGGTAACTTTGTATCTAGAAAAACAGTCCAATTTTGGCATTTTTGATTCAAAATCAATTTTCTAAACGATTTGTCGAATTTGGACTCTTTGGTGGTTATCAATTTCATATTTCACTAGTGAGATTAGATTCAGAACCATGAGGGTCCGAACTGTAGGTCTTTCTTTCAAGCTTCCAAGAGTGGCCGCGAAAAAGTTGAGCTACAGTTTCTGGCGACTCTGCTTAGGATTTAGAGAACTTGACTCGAACTCATGATATGACATTTTATCTACATTTATGTGTTTCTTTGCATTTGTATTTGCATTGGTGTGCCTAAGTCACTGTGTTTGCCATCTACTATTCTTGAACGGTTTGCCAAAGGCTTGCTTGGAAAAGCTTGCCAAAGGGCTGACCATTTGCGGGCTCTGTCACAATGGGAATGCAACCCTTGGATCTGGATTACCGCTGTACTGTTTGATCCTCGTTTTACTTCTCGGTGTTAGGTGTGAGACGTATATTAGGTAGTCTTGCTGAGGTACCCTTTTTGACCAATTGGCCTAGTTGCATATCGGGAACCATAAAGACTATTCCAAATTAGGACAAATTGCTTACCTAAATGCAAGATTGTGTGAAACCACTTGTTGTGCATAGTGAAACCCTAGCTCCTAACGAAACTAGGACATGGTGACCCTACCCCATCATAGGGGTGTTTTGGCTCTCACTTGTTTGATATGTGCTTTTAGAGTGAAACTCTATAGGAATGTATGTATCAGTTGCAAGTTTAGGTATCAAATTTGGGGGGCAGAAATCAGTATTGAGTGTAATATTGCAGCTTTTGATTACAATTGTGACTTGTTCATATCTGTGCTGAGGTGCTACGAGGTTTCTGATTTTTGTTTTCCTTTTGCTTTATTTCTTTTTGCAAGGTAGTTTATCACAATTGCTTCAGAAAATTCTGTTACCCCCCAAGCACTCTGGACCCGTGTTAGAAGACTCTATAGATCCGGGGATCTTGTCAGGGGACAACCAGTGTTTGCTTCACTCCCACCGGTTACGAGACGGAGGAGAGTTTGGCATAATTCACCAGTTCAGTAATCACTTGCATCCAATCAGGATCAAACCTCTATATCTAGACCAGCAAGAGACCACTCACCTATGCAGATGGCCCAGTATCCTTCAGGAATGGAAGACTTGATCCGTAATCTCCAACAAACCATTGAGGCCATGAAATAAGATGCTACCTACCAAGCTGAAGTTACAGCCCGCCAAGCTGAAGTCATAAATAGGCTGCAGCAACAGCAACCACAGCTGGTAGTAGCTTTCGCATCTCATGTATCTCCAGCAGGTATTCTAGCACTCGGAGTCACTGTCAATGTCCAAGAGAATCTGGGTAGCCCGGTAGACCCCATTCCACTGTAAACCTCTAAGGCACCAATGTGCCAAACTAAGGCGCCATTTGAATTCGAGGTTGATCCTACTGCACTGAAGGTCAACAAGCTAGAAAAACTTTTCAAGCAGGCATAGGGTGTGAATTCAATCCTTGATATTGAGGATGGATACACTGACTCCGCAGTAACTCTGCTGGACAGATTCAAAATGCCGCACATAGACCGGTTTGATGGCTCTGGGGATCCCATGGTCCATCTCTGGCTATTCTCAGATATTCTACGGCCAATGGGCCTTACCAGACTTTAAAAGCTATCGCTTTTCAACCGAACCTTGTCAGGGATAGCAGCTATCTGGTATGCGAAACTTGAAGACTCTGTGAAATGGAGCTGCGAAAAGATAGTTGGGGCCTTCATCGGATAGTACTCCTACAATACTTAGATCGAGGTCACAACATGTGATCTTAAAGTAACTTGTCAAGAGCCAAATGAGGGCTTCTTGGACTTTGTAACGAGATGGAGGGCCAAGGCTTCGATGATGACTATCAGGTCATCCGAAAAGGATCAAATCAGAATGGTGGTCCGTAACCTGCAAGGAAAATTATTGCAGAAGATGATTGTCTTGCCCTTGTTTACATTCACTGAGCTCCATGAGATAGGAGTCCAGATTGAAGATGCAATGAAATAGGTGTTGATAACTGATGAGAAGGAGCAGCCTAAGAGGACTTTCACACCCAGTTCCAATGCAACCACAAGTGGAAGCACAATTGCACGGCCATGTGATGTCAATGTCGTCACCACTATACCCAAAACAGCCACCCCTTTTGCCAGTACAAACCCACAAACCTTAACCTCAAACAACCAAGCCCAAACCCAAAGGGTCTTTACCCCACTATGTATGCCTTTATCCTAAGCCCTGAGGGTGCTGATCAAAAAGGAGCATCTTACGCCATTAGAATAACGCCCACTACCCGATCTTCTTCTGCCTAAACACAACCGGTCCAAATATTGTGCTTTTCACCAATAGCATGGTCATGACGCTGACCAGTGCTACAGGTTGCGTCATGAGATTCAAGATCTCATTGACAATAAGGTGATAGCACCTCCTCAAAAACCCAACGTCACTACAAATCCTCTCCAACCACATAAGCAAGTCCCTTCACCCTGACATATAAACAACATCCACATACTGGCCATCCCTTATGACCCCAATATATACATCACCCCTTCCCACCTACCTAAACTGGCACTATTCATCCCTGAGAGCACGAACTTGTGCAAGATGAACACGTCTACACTCCAACCTAAACCTATGGTACTGACAACGGTAGATGAAGGGAGGTTAGCCTTGGTGGAAAATGTCAGTCTGTCACCCAAGGGCTCTGAGGACTTATCTAAAGGGGTGTGTAGACACCTCATTTTTGACCGCCCTTAAGACTTGGGCGCTACTGATTGTTTACTTGGTGATGAAAGTTGTGCAGTGCAAAGGTTCAATTTCTTCAGCAAGAGGTCGCACCCCACTTTTGGACCAAAATGATTTTGACCCAAAAATTTTTAGACCTTAAAACCCTCTCTTTCAAAACGTTTTTGAAAGAAAGTCTTTACGATGTTCCGAAGCTCGTATTTTGTTAAATGTTACGCTTTTCGGTAAACTGAGCAAGGACAAAGTGGAAATGAATGAAAGAGAGGTGAAATCTCTAAAAAATATCTAAAACATCTTGTTTAGAGGTTTGGGGTTGAAGAAAACTGGAGGATAGGGAAGAAACCCAAGTTGGGAGAGAAGATGGGCATGAACCGTAAAGAGAGAGTCGAGCAGCCCTCGCTAAATCAGGTCTATCCATTTTTATACTTGGATTTTAGCTATAAGGCCACCATCGTTGGAAATTGGACTTCTGGGGCTTCATTTTGCACTCAAGAATCTCCTAAAGCCAAGGCCAGATGAGGGAGATATGGCTGGTTGAAGTTAGGCATCAATCTGACTGAGCTGAAACTGAGCAGTCTTCACTAAAAGGAGCATAACTTTTTTCACACTTGGAATTTTGATGTGAGTCGGCCACCATTGGAAAGCATACTTCCGGGGCTTCATTTTGGACACATGAATGACTTGAAAAACAATCCAAACGAAGGAGATATGTCCATTTGAAGTTGGACCTGGAAAGTAGAATTTTGCTGTCGGCCACTAGTTGTGCTTGTCGGCCACTTAAGGTGGCTGGTCGGCTAGTTGAAGTGGTTGGTCGGTCACTAATGTCCAAAACTTAGATATTTTGCAGATATTTACCTCCAGGTGTCTTCGACAAGCTTCAGCTGTCCTGTAATCAGATATTTTGACCAAGGCTCATGTTTTTGCTATATATGGAGGCTATATCTCATATATTGAGAGGTTGGAAATTTTGGGAGCCTCTCTCTCTAGAAATCCTCTCTCTCTAGAAGATTTGTGAGCAAATTATTCCCTCTCTCTAGAATCCTCTCTCTCTCCTCTTGTTTTAGGATTGAAAGTGAGAATTCCCTACATATTTGCATACACTTCCTTAACCAAAGTTGATCATCTTTGGGCTGAGGTAGCTTAGGACTTTGTTTGAGCTCCAAAAGGTGGTTTTAACTCAGAATTGGGGCTGTTTTTGCTGCTGTGCTTCAAAGGTAACCTCCTATCCCTTTTAAGCTCTTTGTGCACTATTGTTTTTCCATCTTTCTACACTTTTTTGGGGGTGGAATTGAACTACAAAAGCCTCTGTTTTTAAGTGTTAAAAATGGTAGTTTGAGGCCCTTTTGGAGTTAGGGGTGGTCCACCCTCTTTTGTAGCTTATTTGCTAAGCTTTGTGACATCTTTCAAAGCTTTTGAAACCATCCTTTGTTTGGCCTTTCTACCACTAAAACTCAGAGGTTTTTCAGTGGTAGAAAGTTGGTTTTGAGGGCCAAAATAGGGGGGGTGGTCCCCCCTCATTACATCTTGTTCGCATGTGTTAAGGGCCTAGTAGTTGAGCATGTTTTTCTACCATCTCTTGACTTATTCTCAGCATGTTTTTGGCCTTATTTTAACATGTTATAACTCTGTTTTTGGCTAGTTAGAGCACCTCTTGTTTGCCTCTTATACTAGTAGTGTAATCATGCTTGCTAGCCTAGCTTACTTGATGTTGTAGCCTATTGTTCTAGCTTAATTTGGCTACACTCCAGCATATTTTTGCTCATGTTTTAGCATGTTTTAACTATGTTTCAAGTGGTCTTGGTCACATGTGCTTTGCTTTGTGTAACTATAGTGTAAATGGCCCTTACTAACTTTGTGTTTTAAGGCTCTTAGCATGCTTTATTTGAGTTATTTGCATGATATGGCATCATTTAGCATGTGATTTCAGAGCATGTTCCTCTGTCATATGCTCATGCATTGCACTCTTTCAGTACTTTTAAGAGTTGTGCCTTGAGCCTTGCTTGTGAGCTAACAAAGGAGCATAATTTTCTTGCTTGCTATGCTTCAATTTCAGCATGTATTGGCCATTGATTTAGCATGTTTAAGCTCTATCCAGAGCTGGTTTGGTCATTTAAGCTTGGTATTGCTTGCTTCTAGTGTAATGCACTTCACTAGCTTTGTTGTTTTTGGCCTCAAACATGTTGTGCACATGTTGATTGCATGATTTAGTGTCTTTAGCATGCCATATCAGCGCTGAATTTCTGCAATCTTCCTCTATGCTTCACTTTTGAATTTGATTTTGAAAGTGGTCTTAAGCCCCTTGTTGGCTTAAGCATGGAATCGAGGCTCTCATGTCTAATGGTTTTAGCCTTCTCTTGATGGTTTTTACTAACCAAAAGCATGAGGCTTCTTTCATTCTTAAGGTGCTTGTGGCTTGGGTCATCTTTCCAATTAGAGAACTTTCACATTGGACCAAATCAATTAAGGAATGGTTTGGTAATGTATATGAGTAAACAAGAAATGGACCAAGTAAAACATGAGCAAGATAACATATGTGTGTTGCATTGCATGTGTTTGGATTGGACGTTAATCCAAACACAAGAAATGTGAGACGTTTCATACTCAAAGTGATGAAACGTGTCGCATTTCTTGGTCGCTAACACCCTTGATCATGCATGATAGGGTGGAGGCACTTTCAGTCTTATGTGTGCATTCACTAAGCTTGTCAAAGTTTGGTTTTTGGGCCATCATGCATTGAGATGCTTGATTGGTGGCTTGAGAGCCAAGTACCACACTCCTTTGAGCTTGAGACATGATGAGAAGGGTGGTAGTACACCCATTTCTTGCCAAATACATTGTCTTGGCTCTGTTGCTCTCTGTTGCAACAAAGTCAGAATTCTAGAAAGAGAAGTGGCTGGCCGGCCACTTGCACTAGCCTACCGACCACTTGCACTGGCCGGCCGGCCAGTTGAGGTAGCCTACCAACCAGTTCAGGTGGCCACCTGCAGGGAAAATTGTCCAAAGTGTTCCTGTGTTGGGGCAGATGCAAACTGGAAGTTCGTATGATGTTCTGAGATCACGACGAGTGTAAACAGAGGCAACTCATGGCATGGCAATGCATTTTCGGGCAAAGCACACCGAGCATGCATATCTCCCCTCGAGGCTATTTTACTACTTTACTTAGCTAGTTAATTTGCCAGTTTTGTAATTAATTAGTTAATGTACTGAGCTAATTTAATTCATCTCTGTAACATTCTAATTAACTTAGCATAGCTAGTTTCAATTCGGTTTGTAATAATTAATTAGCTAAGTTAGTTAATTAATTGGTTTGTAATAAGTAGCTTAGCTTAGCATAGCTTAGTTCTTATTTATTCGGACCCTCCGTCGCATGGGCATAGTGTTGTAATAAGGGTGCGTGTGTGTGTGCATGTCTTCCAACCCCATTTCTTTCTCCCTTTTATTTACCCGTTTTTAGTGGTTAGATTAGGGCATGTTTCGATTAGCATACCTTATGCTTGCATGTTTGCATCCATTCATTTGTATTGCATGCACCGGGCTCGGTGCATCATTCAAACTGCATCGTATTTCAATACACTTACTTGAATACATGTTTCAAAGCATGTTATCAAGTGTTGCATTCATATACCATCTTAGATAACCGAGCCTATTTAATTGCATTTTTGCATGAGTTGCATTAGGCATTTTAACATAGTTAAGAATCATGCGTATTTCTAACTATCTTCTGTTTTGGCTTGGAGTACACTGTAAGTGTTTACGCTTTAGCATCCTCGCATGAGTGTGAGTGTTGCTATGATAGCATGCTTGCCATGAGGCTATTTGCTTAAGAGTTTTAACTGCATGAATGCCTGTGGATGAAGGCTTTATTGCCTGAATTGGAATAACTCGATGATTGTGAGTTTTAAGCCCACTTTGAAAAATGGCAAAATCATGTTTAAAGCCTACTTGAGGGTGGCAAATCTGCGCTTTAGCCTACTTGCAAGTAGCACTTTCAAATCATTTTCAAAAACAAACATGAGTTGTTTTGTTCCGATTCTCGTGATTGAGTCTATACTTGTATGCTATGCGCATCACATAGTAAGTTAGCTAATAACTGGATAAGAACACGTGTGTTTATGAAACAACATATCATGTTTAGTAGAGGCCAATCCTTTGATCAAGCGAGCGGGAGTGCTCATTTCAGGACCTTCCCCTCTCGTACCCAAGTTCCCGAACCAAGGCAACTTTGGTGATGACGGACACGTGGCCTTTAGCACGAGTCAAGGTTTCCTAAATTTCTCAAAAATAAAATATTTAGGTGGCGACTGTAGACACCCCATTTTTGACCGACCTTAAGACTCAAACATCATCAATTGAGTGCTTGGTGATTGTGCATGTTGTGCTCGTTTTGAGTTTCCGGAGTTTTGGCCGAGTGCCTTGCCTCCGGGCCTCTGAACTCTTTGTGTTTCGGCTCGGTTTGCAGACCAAGCCTTGTTTTCCTTGCTTGAGAGAAGGAGAGGTCTTGTAAACCCATTCTTGTGGTCGTAGACCACTTTTCATGGTCGTAGGCCACTTTTCCCGTTTGGAGACTAGTTTCCGATTTTCGGAGCCTTTGCCCGCACGCCTTGTCTCAGGACCGCTTAACGTTCTCCGTTTGGCGTGGTTTTTGAACCACACCTTGTTTCCTTGGCCTGGAGGGCCACTGTGGTTTGGGAGACCACTTTTGTGGTCGTAAACCACTTTCGGTGCTTGTCAGCTAGTTTTCGAGGCTCTCGGCTGCGCGCTTTGCCTTCCAAACTTTCGTCTTGCATCTGTTTTGGTTTTTTTTTCGGTACAAACCTTGTTTTCCTTGTTTGGAAGATGGTACAAGGGTGGGAGACCAGTTTCTCTCTTCACAAACCACTTTCCTTCCTGCCAGCCAGTTTTCTGGTTTGACAACTGGTCTTCCTAATCTTTGGACCATCAAAAGTGGTCGGCCACCACACTATTTGCTTGTTTTCATGCTGCTGACCTTCTCCCACCATGGCTGACCACTTTTATTTTTGGAAGACCACTTATAGTGGTCGGCCGACCACTTAAAGCAGTTGGCCGACCACTTCAAGTGGTCTGCTGCTTTTTATCACCTTTTTGGAGATATTTTTAGCTAGCTGGTACAGCTGGAGAGCACTAGAACCATCCTCCATACACGGAGGGATGGCCTTGGACCTTAGCTTCCTCAAGAAGCTTAAGCTTTTGGTTCTTTATAAGAGAGAACCTCCTCCTCCATCCTCTAGGTTCAGAAAATTTGGCCTTGAGTGATAGATATACACTTGTATCTATTTTTCCTTGTTTGCTCTTGTTTTGTGCCTTAAAGTGTAGTTTTGTCTCACTTTTGTACACAAACACACACTCAAAGACCATCCTTGTGTTGCTGAGGCTTCTTGAGGTTTGTTTTGGAGTTCTTGGATTGGTTTGAGCTCAAAGAAGTTGCTAGAGATGCAGCTTTAAAGAGGGTCTTGACGGGTGAGTTTTTAACCTTTTAAACCTCCATTCTTGCTTAAGTTTTTAGCCCTACTTGCATGCTGATTTAAGTTTAACTCTTAACTACAAAAAGTTCTAATTTTTAGTCCTTAAAGTATTTGTTTAAGGTCACTTTTTTGTTGGGGGTGGTTTACCCCCTCTTAGGCCTTGTTTTGAGCCATCCCTTTTGGCTCTTGTTTTAGCCTTTGCATGACCTTTCTACCACTGAAATCTAGAGGATTTTCGGTGGTGGAAAGATGGTTTTGGGGTCCCAAATAGGAGAGGGTCATCCCCTCTCTTTGTGTTTTGTATACTTGTCATATATGCCTCATGTTTGAGCATGTTTATTAAGCTTGTGTTGGCTTGTTCCTAGCATGTATTTTGGGTAATTTTGCTGTGGCATACCACTATTTTTACTTGGTTTTGTCACTCCATGCATGCCTAATGCACTTGTACTGTAAATCACACAAACTAGTCATGTATGCTTCATGAAGTAGCATGTCATTCTAGCTTATTTTGAGTCCATTTCAGCATGTCTTTGGTATTGTTTTGCCATGTCATACCTCTTTAACGGTTTGGTTTGGTTAGCCCTTGCATCCTCTATGCACTTGTAGTGCAATTCCATGAAATAGCCTCACATGCATCATGCTTTAACATGTCATTCTAGCATGCTTTTGGCTTAACTCTAAGAAGATTTTTTTTCCCATGTTTTAGCATGCTCTAGCTCTAATTTGTGTTGTTTTGGTCATGCATGCCATGCTTTGTATAGCTATAATGCATTCTAGCTTGTTAGCTTTGTGCATCAAGTCCACTAGCATGCTTTACTTGGCCTATTTGAATGATTTGGCATCCTTTCATATGTGATTTCAGTCCATGTTTCATGTTCACGCACTTGCATTTATCACTTATTCAATGCGTTGGAGGGTTTGTCCTTTATGCCTTAAACATGAGCCATTGTGCATGCCTTCATGCCTAAGCTTGCGAGCTATCATTTCAATGTGTTTTTGTGGTCATTTTGCCATGATATAACTCTAATTTTTGTTGGTTAAGTCATTCCATGCTTGGTCTTAATAGGTGTAGTGTAAACCACCTTATTTACCTTGCATTCACCATGCCTTATGCCCTTCATGCTAGCTTGTTTTGGCTCCCTTCCATGCATGTTTTAGACTCATTTTAACATGTTCTATGACTATTTTGGGTTGCCTTGATCACATGCTTCATGTTTTACATAGTTGTAGTACAAGTGCCTAGGCTAGCTTCAAGCTTTGGGCACCATAGCATGCTTCATTTGTGTTGTGTACATGATTTGGCATCACTTAACATGTTATTTCAGAGTATTTAGCATTGCCATGTTTCCACTTCATTCACTCTTTAAGTGCCTTTGAGTGTTGTGCATTGTTGCCTAGTTTGTGGCCTAGCATGTATGCCATCTTGCCTAGGTATTTGAGCCTTCATCTTAGCATGTTTTGGTCTTTGTTTAGACTCAATTAAGCTCTGTCCATGATTGGTTCATGCCTTTGTGCCATATATTGCATGCCTCCTTTATAGTCCTCTTTGCTAGCTTTAATGCTTAAGGACCTTTGCATGCTATACTTGTGTTTGATTGAATGATTTGGCATCATTCCTTACTTAATTTCAGTGCATTTAGTGTTGTTACACTTCTACATTTGTCACTCCTCGAGCCTTCTTGAGGGTGGTGCTCTTAGGCCTACTTGTATGGCCAATGCATTGTGCATGCATGCCTTGCCTTTTGTGCCTTTATTTTGGTGTTTTGGTCACTAATTTGGACATGGCTGAGATCTACCCACTTCGGTTTAAGCCCATTGAGCATTGTGTATGCCATGTTACATCGCATCGTGCATGTTATGTTATTGTTCACATTACGCATGCCATGCTCTTGATTCGCATTGTGTATGCCATGATCATATTGCATTGAATATTTCATGATAGTCATTGCATTGAGTATGCCATATTGTTCATTGCATTTGTGTATGCTATGTTCATTTGCATTGTGCATGCTAGTTGTTGTTCATATTGTTGCATGCTTATGTTGTCTTGCATTGAGTATGCATGCATTAGCATTGTGCATGCCATTAGCCTTGTTAGGTTGTTCATGTTGCATTGCATGTTTGCATGCTCAAGTCATATTGCATATTTGCATGCTTATGTTGCATTGCATTTTGGCATACTCCATGTTACATAGCATTGTGCATACCATGTTATGTGTTGCATTGTGTTTGGAATAGGTGTTAGTCCAAACACGGGAAATGAGGGACGTTTCATACTTGAAGTGATGAAACGTGTCTCAATTCTCGGTCGCTGATGCTCTTGATCATTCATGATAGAGTTCTAGGCCTTATGTGTTTATGTGTGCATTCATTTTACATTGAATTGTGCAACTTCGCCTCTCGGCCATCATGCATTGAAATACACGATTGGTGGCCCGAGGGTCGAGAACCACACTCCCTTGAGCTTATGAAATGATCAGGACGGTGGTTGTGCATACATATCTTGCAAATACATTGCCATACCCTTTCTTGCTCTCTGTTGCAGCAAACTAGTGTCGGGCAGCAATAACTGGTCGGCCGACCAGTAAACCTGGCTGGCCGACCACTTTTTCTGGTTTGCAACAACAAAAAGTGGTCGTCAGGTGGTCTCCCTCCTCAACAACTAGTCAGCCACCCTCCCATAGGTTCCCATGGTAAAGTTCTGAGAACAATTGCAAAAAGAGGCAAGTTGGGGCATCGCGACGGATTTCCGAACGAGGCAATCGGGCATGCATGCACTATCCTCCCTCTGAGGGCCTTGTTTTATTGCTTTAATTAGCTAATTTGCTTAGCTAGTTTATGCTTTGGTTTGTACCTAATTAGTTGATGCGTTAACTATTCAATTTGTTTTGTAATAATTAGTTAACTAGGGTTAGTTAATTAACTTGATCTGCAATAAGTAGTTTAATTAGCTTAGATTAGCTAGTTAGCTTCTTTTCGGACCCTCCGTCGAAAGGGCCAACTATTGTAATAAGCGTGCGTGTGTGTGATGCATGTCTTCCAACCTCCATTTCTTTTTCCCTTTTACTTAACCGCTTACGATGGTTAGTTTTAGGGCATATTTTATTTAGCATACCTTATGCTTGCATGCGTGCATCCATTCATCCGTTTTGCATGGACCGGGCTCGGCACATCATACAAACTGCATTGTATTTAAATCCTTATTTGAATACATGTACCAAGTTGCATTTCACATGCCATTCTAGAATAGCCGAGCCTATCTTAGCTGCATTTTGCATGTGTTACATTAGCTATCTTAACATGAACTAGGATCATGCATGATTTCTAACTAGTTCTCTATTTTGGCTTGGAGTACACTATGAGTGTTTACGCTTTAGCATACTGCATGTGTGTTAATATTGCCATGAAAGCATGTTTGCCATGAGGCTAACTGCTTATTTGATATAACTGCTTGAATGCCTATGGGTGAAGGTTGGATTACTTGAATTGGAACAATTCATCGAATCCCGAATTTATCCTACTTGCGAGTAGTAAACTTCAAATCATTTTCAAAACGAACATGCAATGTTTTGTTCCAAATTAGGTGATCTAATCTATACTTGTATGTGGTGCGCATCACGTAGTAAGATTAGCTAATTAACCAGAATAAGAGCACATGTGTTTTCAAAAACAAAATATCATGCTTAGTACAGGCCGATCTTTGATCGGGAGAGCAGGGGTACTCATGGCATGACCTTCCCCTCTTGTATCCAAGTTCCCAAGCCGAGGCAACTTTCGTGATGACGGACACGTGACCTTAGGCATGAGTCAGGATTTCCTAAATTCCCCCAAAATAAAATATTTAGGTGGCGACTCTATATCTGGCAAAGCAGTCTATGTTTGGCACTTCTTTATAAAAATCAGTTTTCCAAAACGATTTGTTAGATTTGGACTCTTCGGTGATTTATCGGTCTCACATTGCACTTTGTGAGATTAGATTCAGAACCGTGACATTTGAGTTCGAACTGTAGTAGTAGCTCATAGAACAAGACGAGATCCGCGCCTCCTCGCGCGTGGATATCGGGGAGTTCTCGCGAGGCGCATCTACAGCGACTCTGTAATCTAGCAAAGCAGTCTATGTTTGGCGCTTTTTTATTCAAAATTGATTTTTCAAAACCAATTGCCAATTTTGGACTCTTTGGTGATTTATCAGTCTTACATTGCACTTTGTGAGATTAGATTTAGAACCGTGACAGCAGTCTGAACTGTAGGATGACCAATTTGTGCCTTCTCCGAAAGGGGGGCGCACGGAGAAATTCGGGCGCTACAGGGTGTATGACCCGTGCTGCTATACTGTGCCAATCAATCATGTTAAGCTGGAAGTGGTGTTGCGGGCTGGGATAGAGGTCAGTGCAGTTTGAGAGGATGGTCCAAGTCAAGGATTAGATGATCTAGCAGACCTAGAGGAGGACATAGACAATTTGTAGTTCTTTGATGAGTAAGATCAAGGGGACGTGCATATTGATTGGTTTGATCTGAACGAATTGACAGACGACTCCGGGTGGCTTAGTGATAATCCTGACCAGGAGTAGGAACCTAAATCAAAACCTGAAGAAAAGGAATCAAGAGTAACTGTAGTGGCCAGAATGGCCGAAGACAAGGGGAAGTTGCCAGAGAGCACCGGTATTAAGAATTTGGCTCAAGAATTGGGTGCCGTGATTATTACGGATACTGAACAAGAAGCCGTGTTGAAGTGGTTTGTACAAGAAAGGGATCAATATAAACAGGAAATTGGAACAGCTCAATGCCCTGGGGGGGAATACTTCTGATGAAAGAATAATTAGACCGGAACTGGACAATTGCTTGTCTATTGCTGAAGGAATATAGTGGGAGGATGATGATTTACATCTTACCCACACTGATAAAGATTGGGGTAAAGACCTACCAGACAACACCTGGTATTATGAAGAGGTGGACCATATGACTCGGAATGGGCGGTACTTCAAGCCCCTACATTTGGACCAACCCGAGGCATCTGGGAAGGATGAAGAAGTCGAGAAGCAGAAGGAAAAGCAGTTAGAAGAAGAGGCTGTGCTGAAACAGTTGAAGAAGATTCAAGCTAATATATCTATCTCTGTGCACGGCTTTTGAGTGCACATGAAGTGCAGTATTTGTCTTGTCAACGATGGATAAAGCTAAGTTGCCTATTGACACTACCCCAAAATAACTGGTAGGATTAGTCTTCCGGGGAGGCGCTGTGCCAACTTTGACCTTCTCAAATAGGGAATTGCTGCCGGAAGGCTCTACACACAACAAGCCTCTATACATATTAGTGGAGTGTCGAGAAAAGTGGATGCCAGTGGTATTGGTCTACAGCGGTTCAGCAATCAATGTCTGCCCATCTCATACAGCCTATGCCATTGGTCTGAAACTGGCAGATTTCGTGCCTAACATCCCAGGTGATCTAGGCGTATGATAACACCAGCCGGGAGGTGATCGGTACAGTACAGATTAGAGTTCAAGTGAGCCCGACTCAACAGGATATTAAGTTTCACGCCCTCAATGTGCCAGGCACTTTCAATCTATTGCTCAGAAGGCCATGGTTACACCAAGTGAAAGCTGTCTCCTCTACCCTTCACCAAATGTTGAAATACCCTCATGGGAAGGGGATGGCAATTGTGTTCGGGAATGCATCTATCTATTCTCCGCCAGAGATAACTACGCCTGTGCTTCAAATTGTTCACGGCGAAGAGAATGTTTTCCTTTCAGGATTTACCCTGGCAGAGGGCCGGGCAACACAGGCCATCTTGGCATCGGATGAGGGTTTATATGTCAATGCTTAATTGATCTACTTCATGAACAAGCTCCAACACGTGCCAGGAATGGGTTTAGGCAGAAGTGGCTGAAAGGGCGTTACTACATTGGCCGAAGTGCCACATAATCCACATGCCTTTGGCCTTGGCTATATGCCCACCAGAGAAGATTGGGTTAGGAAAGGAAAAGAGATAGCAGGAAGAGCCAGAGCTAAGCAAAGCGGCAAGCACTATGAGCTTGTGCACAGATGTAGACACCCCATTTTTGACCGTCCTCAAGACTTGGACGTCATCGTTTGAACACTCGATGATCATCCATGCTCGTGTTTGTTTTGAGTTCCTGAAGGTCTCGACTGTGCGCCTTGCCTTGGAGCCTCTCAACTTGTCTGTTTTGTGCTTGGTTGTGGACCAAGAGCTTGTGGCTTTGTTTCTGAGGGAAGGGGGCTTGTTGGCCAGCCCTACAACCCATCGGCCAGGCCCCCTGCCCATCGGCCATTCCTTCTTTCCATTGGCCATCAGTGGTGGTCGGTCGGCATCACTGATGGCCGGTCGGCCATACTTTTTGGCCGAGGCCCCTTTCTTTGCTTTTTCAGATATTTTTATTGCCAGCTGTGCCAGCTGGTGAGCATAGAACTCATCCTCCATACACGTGTATGGAGGGATTGCACCAAGCCTCTAGTTTGTTCAACAAGCTTGAGACTTGGATTTCTATAAGAGAGGAGGTCCCTCTCCCTTTCCAGAGCTTCAAAAATTTGAGATACAAAACATATCCCTCTCTCTCTATATTTCTATATATATATATATATATTCGCACTTGTATGTGCCTTAAAGTGGTTTTTCTTCACACTGTTGCACTAAAGCACCTAGTGAAACACCTTCACTCTGGAGCTGAGGTTCTTGGAGGTCGCATTTGAGTGGTTTAAGCTTGGTTTTGCCTCAGAAGTGGATACTTTGAAGTTGTTCTTCAAGGATTAGTCTTCACCCTCTTTAAAGCTTTGTTCTTTCATTGCTTACTTAGCCATCTTTGCATGCTTCTTTTGGCTTAACTTTCAACTATAAAAAGTTTCATTTTTAAGTATCAAAAATGGTTGTTTGAGGCTTGGTTTGAGTTAGGGGTGGTCTACCCCCTTTGGTGGCTTGTTTGTCTTTGTTTTGTGCCATCTCTTTAGGCCTTTGAGATCACCTTTTCTTGGCCTTTTAACCACTGAATTCCAAAGGAATTTCAGTGGTCGAAAGTCTGTTCTAAGGCCTCAAATAGGAGTGGGTTGTCCCCCCTCCTCTTCTCTTGTTTGCTTGTGTTGGTGGCTCACCAAAAGAGCATGTATTTCTATCTTCTTAAGGCTTTGTTTGAGCATTTTTTTGTGATTTTTCAGACCTACCATGACACTGTTTTTGGTTGTCTTGGCGACCCATTGCATGCTTCTTGTACTTGTAGTATAATCCTACTTGTAGCTTTGCAAAGTAGCATGTCTTTCTAGCATGTTGAGGCTCTATCTTAGCCTATTTTTGTGACTCTTCTAATATGTTATAACTCTGTTTTGAGTTAGTTTGATCATTTGTTGCATGCTTCATGTACTTGTAGTGTAATCCTCCATATGGCCTTAACATGCATCATGCTTTGGACCATTATTTTAGCATGCTTTCGGCTCCACTCTAGGGAACTTTTACTCGTGTTTCGCCATGCTTAAGCTCTGTTTTAAGTTTTTTTGGTCATGCATGCCTTGCTTTGTATAGCCATAATGCAATCTTGCTCACTAGCTTTGAGTTTCAGAGTCACTAGCATGCATTGCTTGGGCTATTTGCATGATTTAGCATCATTTGATATGTCATTTCAGAGCATGTTTCACTGTCATGCCCTCACATCTTTCACTCTTTCAATACTTTGGAGAGTTATGATTTATGTCTTAAACATGAGTCAATATGTATGCCATCTTGCCTAAGCTTTTGGGCTACCATTTCAATGTGTTTTGGGTCTTATTTTGCCATGATACAACTCTATTTTTGGTTAATTAGAGCATCCCTCATTTGCTTCTTACACTTGTAGTGTAACCATGCTCATTGGCCTTGCATGCTTGGTGTTTTGGCTTACCATGCTAGCTTGTTTTGGCTTCATTCATGCATGTTTTGGCATTGTTTTGACCTGCCTTGAGACTATTTTGAGTCATCTTAGTCCTTTGGGGCTTGCTTGATATAGCTATGGTGCAAGTACCTTTGCTAGCCTTAAGCTTTAAGCCTCCTAGCATGCCTCATTTCTCATATGTGCATGTTTTGGCATCATTTGGGATGATATTTCAGACCATATAGTGTTGTCACACTTCCATGTTTTTCACTCTTTAAGTGCTCTTAAGAGTTGCACCTATATGCCCTATTCATGGGCCAATACATGAGCATGCATTTTATTGCTTTCAATGATAGCATTTCAGAGCATTTTGGCCATTATTTTGGCATGCATGAGGACTGTTTAGGGTTGGTTTAGTCCATTGAGCATTGTATTGCATGCCTCTTGTATGATGCTCTTTACTTGCTTTGATGCTTTAGCCTTCAAACATGCCATGTATGCATTGTTCACATGATAGAATCTTGTTCATGCCATTAGCATTGATAGGTTGATCATGTTGTGCGTGTTGCATTGTGTTTGGATCGAGCGCTGATCCAAACACAAGGAATGTGGCATGTTTCGTACTTGAAGTAATGAAACGTGTTGCGTTTCTTGGTAACCGACCCTCTTGATTAATCATGATAGAGGTTTAAGGCCCTTATGTGTTGTTTGTGCATTCATCAACATTGTGCAAGCTTGACTCTTTGGCCATCATGCATTGAGATACGTGATTGGTGGCTCGAGAGTCGAGCACTGCACTCCTTTGAGCTTGAGATATGATAAGGAGTGTGGTTGCACACACATTTTCTTGCAAATACACTGCCATGCCTCTATTTGTGCTCTGTTGCAGCAAAAAGAGAAATTGTAGGAAGCAGTGGCCGACCGGCCACCAAGGCAGCCGATCAACCATCACAAGTGGCCGATGGCCATCAACTTTGGCCGATGGCCATTCCTCTTGGCCGCCATCCCTCAACATGTTCCTAAGGTGGGTCAGAAACATTTTGGAAGTTGGCACAATTTTCAAACGTCCAAAATAGTGTAAACAGAGGCATGATGAGGCACGGTAGTGGATTTCCAAGCGAAGCCGACCGAGCATGCATATCCCCCTCGCTTTCCGAGGCCATTTTTTAAAATTGCAAACTAGTTCATTAGCTTAGCTATGTTGTAATTGGTTAAATGTATTTAATTAATTAATTCATTTTGTGCTTTAATTAGCTTAGATTAGCTAATTGTTCAATTTGTGTTGTAATAATTAATTAGCTAGTTAGTTAATTAGTTTGGTTTGTAATAGTTAGCTTAATTAGCGTAGCTAGTTAGCTCCCTTTTATTCGGACCCTCCGTCGAGAGGGCACAATGTTGTAATAAGTGTGCGTGTGTGTGATGCATGTCTTCCAACCCCATTTCTTTCTCCCTTTTATTTACCAGCTTTTGATGGTTAATTTTAGGGCATGTTTCAATTAGCATACTTATGTTTGCATGTGTGCATCATTTATTTGTCTTGCATACACCGGGCTCGGCGCATCATTCAAACTGCATTGTATTTCAATACCTATTTGAATACATGTATCAAGTGTTGTAAATCATATGCCATCTTAGAATAGCCGAGTCTATTTAGTTGCATTTTCGCATGTGTTGCATTAGGCATCTAACATAGCTCGGATCATGAATTGATTACTAACTAGCTTCTTTTTTGGCTCGGAGTACACTGTAAGTGTTTACGCTTTAGCATCCTTGCATGTATGTAAGTGTTGCCATGATAACATGCTTGCCATGAAGCTATATTCTTAAGTGCTTAACTGTATGAATGCCTATGGATGAAGGCTTCATTGCTTGAATTGGAACAATTCATCAAAATATGAGTTTTAAGCCCACTTGAAGTGGCAAATCATCATGTTTTAAGCCCA
The DNA here is from genome assembly GCA_025200525.1 of Camellia lanceoleosa. Classification (NCBI taxonomy): domain Eukaryota; kingdom Viridiplantae; phylum Streptophyta; class Magnoliopsida; order Ericales; family Theaceae; genus Camellia; species Camellia lanceoleosa. The sequence goes on along the minus strand of CM045772.1, from coordinate 87,855,128 downwards.
CTTGAGGGTGGCAAATCCGCGTCTTAGCCTACTTGCAAGTAACACTTTCCAAACCATTTTCGAAAAACCAAACATGAGATGTTTTGTTCCAAATCGAGTGATTTAGTCTATGCTTGTATGCTGTGCGCATCTCATAGTAAGCTAGCTAATAAACCAGAATAAGAACACATGTGTTTTCGAAAACAAGATATCATGTTAGTAGAGGCCGATCCTTTGATCGGGCGAGCGGGGGTGCTCATTTCAGGACCTTCCCCTCTCGTACCCAAGTTCCCGAGCCGAGGCAACTTTGGTGATGATAGACACGTGGCCTTAGGCACGAGTCAGGGTTTCCTAAATTTCCCAAAAACAAAATATTTAGGTGGCGACTCTGAAATCTGGCAAAGTAGTCCATGTTTGGAGCTTTTTGAGTAAAATTGATTTTCCAAAACGATTTGCCGGATTTGGACTCTTTGGTGATTTATCAGTCTTACATTGCACTTTGTAAGATTAGATTCAGAACCGTGATAGGAGTCCGAACTGTAGTAGCTAAGAACTACAATTAGTGTCCTCGCGTGCGCTGCGGAGTTCGGGCAATCTACAGTTTTTGGGGACTCTGCTAGGGATTTAGAGAACTTGACTCGAACTCATGATATGTTATTTTTTTTACACTTATGTGTTTCTTTGCATTGCATTTGCATTGGTGTGCTTAAGTCACAGTGTTTGCCGTCTGCTATTCCTGAACAGTTTGCCGGAGGCTTGCTTTGAGAAGTGGGCCATAAGGCTGACCGGTTACGGGCTCTGCCATGATGGGAACACAAACCTCGGTTGTTACCGAGGCCCCCTTTTTGACCATTCGACCTAGTGCATATTGGAAACTATAGTGACCATTCCAAACTAGGACAGGTTGCTTACCCGATTGTAGGTTGTTTAAAACCGCTGCGTGTGTAGTGAAACCCTAGTTCCTGACGAAATTAGGACAGGAAAATCCTACCCCTCCATAGGGGTGTTTTGGCTCTTATTTGCTTGATATGTGCTATCAGAGTGTGTCTCTACAGGTTGTGTGTATCAATTTGCAAGTCTGGGTATCAGGCCTATGGGTATCAGTATTTGAGGACTCAGTTTTACCTGAGGGTATCAAATTTGGGGTAGTGATTTTGGAACAGTGATTAGTATTGACAATAGTGTGTTCAGCTTACAAATGCCAACTGTGTGTTGTCTTAAGCCGAAGTGCTATCCATTTTTCTGCTTATTGTTTCCTTATTATGCTTTATTTATCTTTTTGCAAGGTAGTTTAGCATCATTGCTTCTAACCAGGCAAATACCCCCTGAGCACTCTGGACCAGAGGTCGAAGACTTTATCGATCCGAGGATCTAGTTGATGGACAAGCAGTGTTTCTTTCATTACCCTTGGTTACTAGATGGAGGTCAGTTAGGCACAATTCATCGGTACAGCAGTTACCAGATCAGCGGTCCTTATCCACCCCACCAGTGAGTAGTCGGGTTGAGATTTTCATTTCTACCACAGAGAGAGATATACCTGTTGTTCAGTCAGATCAGCACCTTATGGCAAGTATGGAGGACATGATGTGTCAGCTCCAAGGGACCATGCAAGCCATGCAGCGGGATGCTGCCCACCAGGTAGAGTTTGCAGCACGTTAGGGAGAGGCTGTGGCTCAATAGATAGAGCTGATTGCCAGACTTCAGCAACAACAGCAACCACAACAAGCCAGAGCATTTTCTTCGCATCCACTCCCGCCTACACCTAGAGTTCCAACACTTAGGGAGACTACAAATGTCCAGGAAAATACGGACGTCCCAACAAGGCCAGTTCCACCCCCAATCCTATCTCAGCTGTCCAAAGCACTGACTAATCTAGTGGAGACACCGTTTGAGTTTGAGGTGGATCCAACAGCACTGAAAGTGAGCAAGTTAGAAAAGCTGTTCAAAAAAGCTCAAGGCGTTAATTCCATTCCAGACATAGAGGATGGATACACTGATTTGGTGGTGACTTTGCCGCACTGATTCAAGATGCCGCATATAGACCGTTTTGACGGTTCTGGGGACCCCATAGTACATCTGCATTTGTTCTCGGATATCCTAAGGCCAATGGGCCTCTCCAAATTGCAAAAGCTTTCCCTCTTCGGCCGGACCCTGTCGGGTGTTGCGGCTATTTGGTACGCAAAGCTGGAGGACTCTGTCAAGAGAAGCTGGGAGGAGATGGCTGAGGCCTTTATAGCTCAATACTCCTACAACACACAGATCGAGATCACAACTCGTGATCTCAAGACAACTAGACAGGAGCCGAAAGATGGCTTCTCTGACTTTGTAACCCGTTGGAGGGCCAAAGCTTCTATGATGACCATTAGGCCAATCGACAAGGATCAGATACGGATGGTTGTGCGCAACCTCCAACCCAGGCTGATGCAAAAAATTATTGTCTTACCCCTTCCCACCTTTGCGGATTTACACGAGATTGGGGTACAGATTGAGGACGCCATGAAGCAAGGTCTCATTGACCACGAGAGAGAGCAGCCCAATAGGGCATTTACACGCAGTTCGAATGCAGGCACGAGTAGTGCTACAGCTGCCAGAACTTCCGATGTGGGCATGGTCACCACCGCTCCAAAAACACTTACAGCTACACCCTTTACCAGTGCATCCAGAACCAGCTCACAAACAGCCAGATATCCACCCCGAGGCCAAAGAACCTTTACTCTACTGCACATGTCTCTGTCAACGGCCCTGACGATCTTGATCAAGAAAGGGCATTTGAAGCCCCTGGAGTCGCGGCCATTACCAGACAAACTTCCTTTCTCTCATAACCCAGCTAAATATTGTGCCTTTCACCAACAACACGGTCATGACACCGATCGGTGCTATAGACTGCATCATGAGATCCAGGATCTTATTGACAATAAAGTGATTGCGCCTCCAGAGAAGCCGAATGTCACCACCAACCCACTCCCACCACATAACCAAGCTCCACCGCCCAAACACATCAACCTGATCCAAATAGCGGCCATTCCATATGACCCAAGCATATACATCACACCCTCCCACCAACCCAAGCCTCAGGTGTTCATTCCAGGCAGCACGAACTTGTGCATGTTGAGCATCTCCCAAACCCAATCTGAACCGGTGGTGGTGACTGTCGAAGACAGAACCGGGATGACTTTGGAGGCAGAGGGGAATGTTGATTTAGAGCCTGAGGGATCTGGGAGCTTCACGTATAACCTTAGTGGTTATATCACATCAACAGACCAGGTTAAGCCGAGGGTAGAGTTGCCAATTGGGACAGAGATCAGTGTGATTCGGGAAGATGGACCGAGTCAGGGGCTAGATGACCTAACAGAGTTGGAAGAGGACATTGCAAATCTGCAGTTCTTTGAAGAGCAGGACTTAGGGGATGTGAACATCAACTGGTTCAACTTGGATGGATCTACAAAGAATACGGGTTGGCTCAGTGACCAGCCAGATGTTGTTGAAGAATCTTAGCCAAAATAGGGACCGTTAAAGACGGGAACATCAGCAGTGGCCGGAATGGCCGAGAACCAAGAAACATCGCCGGAGAGCACCGGTGTAAAGAATTTTGCTCAGGATCTGGGTAGTTTGAGTACAGTAGTCACTGAACAAGAGGCTGCATTGAAGCGTCTTGAGCAAGAAAAGATTAAGGATCTTGAGAGGGCCAGGAAGGCCAAAGCCCCTGTGCAGACGGAATGTGCTGTGGGCACAAGAACAGTTGCAACGGAACCAGACAGCTATCTGTCGGTTGTCGACGAAATGTGGTGGGAAGACGACGACTTACGTCTTGCCCACACTGACCAAGATTGGGGGCAGAACCAACCGGATAACACCTGGTACATTGAGGAGGTTGACCATATGACCAGGAGTGGACGGTAATTCAAACCCCCACACTTGAATCAGCCAGAGGCATCCGGGAAGGACAAAGAAGAAGAGAGGTAGAAAGAAAAACTGCTCGAGGAGGAGGCTGTATTGAAATAGCTTAAGAAAATCCAAGCAGACATCTCCATCTGGGGACTGCTTATGGCCTCAAGGGTTCACAGACAAGCTGTCCTTTCTGCCATGGACAGGGCTAAACTTTCAATCGATACGACTCCTGAGCAGTTGGTAGGGTTGGTTTTCCCGGGAGGAGCTTCCCCGATATTGACCTTCACTGAGAAGGAACTGCCACCTGAGGGCTTAGATCATAACAAACCGCTCTATATCTCTGTCGAGTGTAGAGAGAAATGGATACCGGTGGTCCTTGTTGACACAGTATCTACTATCAATGTGTGTCCATTGAGAACGGCATATGCTATTTGGTTGAAGCCCGCAAATTTTGTGCCAACTGCCCAAGTGATACGGGCCTATGATAATACCAGCTGAGAGGTGATGGGGACCATACGGAAAAAGACTCAGGTTGGTCCGGGGCAATAGGACATTGAGTTTCATTTCTTGGATGTTCCCGCCACCTTCAATCTACTCCTGGGGCGGCCGTGGCTGCACCAAGTGAAAGTCGGCTCTTCCACCTTACACCAAATACTGAAGTACCCCTACAGGAAGGTGATGGCAATCATTTTTGGGAATTCTTCAATACATCTACCGCCAGAGGTTTCTACACCAGTTCTGGAGATTGAGCATGGCACGGAGGATGTATTCTTGTCAGGATTCACCCTAGCCGAGGCCCGGGTTGTACAAGACATGCTAGCTGTTGATGAGGGTTATACGTCAGCGCACAATTTGTCTACCTTATGAACAAGCTTCAGCACATCCGCAAGATGGGATTGGGGAAAAGTGGCCGGAAAGGCATTGCAGCATCGGCCGAAGTGCCACACAACCCATATACCTTTGGCTTAGGTTATTTGCCTACCAAAGAGGATTAGGCGAGGAAAGGAAAAGAGATGGCTGGAAGAGCCAAGGCAAAGCAAGCCGGGAAGCATTATGAGTTGATGCACTGACCTATCCAGGGAACCCTAAACGGACGCTTTGTCCAGGAGGGGGAAGATTTCCCGTTCTGCGACTTTCTAGAGCCATGACTAAATGTAGAGAGGCAGCGCTTGCCAGGATTTGAGATTTTCTTTGACTTGCAATTGTTTGGGAATGAAGTTGCCAAAGAGCAAACAGACCCACCAGCTGAAGCTGAGCAGTGCAAGGAGGAGGATTCCGAGAGCATAAAAATTGAGATGGGGGTAGCATTGGCTTGTCTACTCTCAGATCCTCAGATCGTACTGGAGTGCTTGGGGGATAACTTCTCAGTTTCCATGATCGGGGATGAAGCAGTTGTGGGCCCATCTTCAGGCATTCTTGATGCATCCATCGCACCCTCCCTCATCTGGTAATACAAGGAGGGCATTTTATCAAGCAATTCTGGGTCAGATAGTGAGCCGAAATCTGATTCCACTGTGTCTGTGGAGTTGAAATCAGGTTCCCGCTCATCTGAGTCTGAGTCCGGTATTCTTGGGAGTGATAACCCGGATGTCATTCTCCTGTCCAGGTCGTCTTTTTGTTTTTCCTTTGAGTCTGTTGTAACACAGGAATCAAGCGAACTAGATGTTATTAATGAGCATGGTACGGCTATGGCTTCCGAGTACTTTTCTGTGCCTTTAATTTATTGCATTAATCAGGATTTCAAAATTTCGATGAAAACGACGAGGAAGAAATTCCTCCAATTTTGAAATATTTACTTGATCAAGAGTAGGAGAGGTTTGTAAAACATTTGGTTGATGAAATCACCACAATTAATGTTGGTACTGAGAAGGACCCGCGACTGTTCCAGATCGGGTCCACGTTGTCTTTGGAGGAGCGCGAGCGCTTAGTCGCTTTATTAAAAGATTTCAAAGATATTTTCGCGTGGTCCTACGAAGACATGCCTGGAATTGATCCTGAGATTGTACAGCACCAGATCCCTCTTGACCCAGAGACCCGACCTATTAAGCAGAAGCTCCGAAGGATCCGTCCGGACTGGGCTCTGAAGATCAAAGAAGAGGTCACCAGGCAGATTGACGCAGGGTTCCTGTTGGTATCTGAATACCCTACTTGGTAGGCCAATATAGTATCGGTGCCGAAGAAGGACGGAAAAATTCAAGTATGTGTGGACTTCAGGGATTTGAACAAAGCCAGTCCGAAGGACGACTTTCCTCTGCCGCATATCGACGAATTAGTAGACTTCACTGCTGGGCATGCGCTGCTCTCATTCATGGATGGGTTTTCAAGCTACAATTAGATTTTGATGGCCCCCGAAGACAGGGAAAAGACTGCTTTCACCACCCCGTGGGGAACCTATTGTTATAGGGTTATGCCGTTTGGGTTAAAGAATGCTGGGGCTACGTATCAACGGGTTGTGACCACAATTTTGCACGATATGATCCATAAAGAGGTTGAGGTATATGTGGATGACATGATTGTCAAGTCCAAGGAAAGAGAGGGCCACTACACCGCCTTGCAGAAATTCTTCTAACAGATCAGAAAGTATCGATTGCGGCTGAATCCTAAGAAATGTACATTTGGTGTTACAGCAGGGAAAATGCTGGGGTTGTTGATTACACAAAGGGGTATCGAGGTCGATCTTTCCAAAATCAAGGCCATCTTAGAAATGCCACCACCGAGGACTAAAAAGGAGGTGCGAGACTTTCTGGATAAAGTGCAATTCATAAGACGGTTTATGGCAAAATTAACCTTGACTTGTGAACCACTCTTTGGTCTCCTAAAGAGAGGAAAGAAGTTCCAATGGGACGACTGATGCCAAGTTGCTTTCGAGTAGATCAAGCAATATCTATAGAACCCACCTGCGTTGTCACCGCCTGAGCCAGGGAAATCATTGATTCTGTACCTATCAGTGACTGAAACGACAATGGGCTGCATGCTTGCACAGGAGTCTGAGGACAAAGTGGAGAAAGCTATCTACTACCTGAGCAAGAAAATGCTGGATTACGAGACCTGCTACACTTCGCTGGAGAAGGCTTTTCTGGCCTTGGTATGGGCTACCAAGAAGTTAAGGCACTATCTGTTAGCTCACACTGTAATACTGGTTTTGAGATTAGATCCCAACAAATATCTCTTCGAGAAACCAGCACTTACGGGTAGGCAAGCCCGCTAGTTGCTTTTGCTTTCCGAATTTGATCTGAAGTATATGACGTGCAAGTCAGTAAAAGGGAGAGCGATAGGGGAGTTCCTAGCCGACCACCCAGTTGAAGGGGATGAAGCAGTTGAATATCTGTTCCTAGACAAGGCCATTCTGCATATTGAAGAAGAGACTTGGACGATGTACTTTGACGGAGCGTCAAACCAATACGGTTATGGGATAGGGGTGTTGCTGATAACACCTGACAATTCCTGTATACCTCTAGCATTCAAACTCCGGTTCAAAGTGTCGAACAACGAGGCAGAATATGAGGCATGTATTGCTGGACTAGAAGCCGCCCTGGAACTAGGGGCAAAACGGTTGGATGTCATCGGGGACTCGAACCTTGTTGTATCTCAAGCTAAAGGAGATTGGAAAGTTAAAGAAGAAAAGATGAGAATTTATCACTAGACCTTGGACGTTCTGATTCCTTGGTTTGAGAAACTAAACTTCGCCCATCTGTTAAGAGAGAACAACAGGTTCGCCGATTCATTAGCAACTCTATCTTCTATTACAGACATCCCTTTCGGAGTCCGGATGCGTCCGATCATCGTTGAACAAAAATTCGTGCCGGCCTACGAGCTAATTGCTGCCATAGATGAGGTACAAATCAGAACCCCTGGTATTACAACATCTGGAACTTCTTGGAAAATTAGGCGTATCCACCAGGGGCAAATGCCAAAGATAAGAGGGCAATTCGAAGAATGGCTGTTGAGTTCATCGTCTGTGGGGGTAAACTGTACAAGAGGGGTCATCTCGGGATGTATAAGCTATTCGTTGATGCTGAAGAATCCAAGCGCCAGATGGAGGCCATCCATGAAGAAGAGTGAAGAGCGCACATGAGCGGGGTGATGCTAGCTTGGAAGATCCTTAGGCAAGGTTATTACTGGTCCACCATGGAGGAGGATTGTATCGGCTTTGTCCGGCAATGACACAAATATTAGATCCATGCAAACTGCATGAACATTCCACCATCGAAGCTGTACAACATGACTTCACCATGGCCGTTTTCAGTCTGGCGGATTAATGTAATTGGGGCTATCACTCCGCAAGGGCCCAACGGGCATGAGTATATTCTGGTAGCGATAGACTACTTTACGAAGTGGGTTGAGGCCCAATCTTACGTTGTGCTAAAGGCATCGCATGTTGCTAAGTTCATCAAGAACAACATCATCTGTCTCTACAGGGTCCCGAATGAGATTATTTCGGATAATGGTTCCCACTTCAAGAAGAAGGTGATCGACTTGTTGGAGAAATACAACATGGCTTTTCATAAGTCATCTACATATCGGCCGCAAACCAACGGAGCAGTTGAGGCTGCCAACAAGAATATCAAGCACATTCTACAGAAGATGGTGGAAACCTACAGAAATTGGCCAGATAAGCGGCCATTTGCTCTTTGGGGCTACCGAACTTCAATTCGAACTTTTACAAGGGCAAATCCGTATTCCTTGGTTTATGGGATGGAGGCTATTCTGCCTATCGAAGTTGAGGTTTCGTCATTATGGGTATTGGCTGAGTGTCAGATAGCCGAGGTAGATTGGTAGCAAAACAGGTTCGACGAACTCATGCTCTTTGATGAAAGAAGGCTGAAAGCACTGTATCAAGTCCAGGGTTATCAACGAAGAATTGCCAGGGCTTTTAACAAGAAGGTTAAGTCCAAGAATTTGAAAGAAGGGGATCTAGTGCTCAAAGACAACCGAGCTCCCATCCACGACCCTAGGGGCAAGTTCAGACCCAATTGGACTGGTCCCTACATCATCAAGTCTATCTGGTCAGGTGGAGCCGTTATTCTGATGGATTTAGATGGCCTTGAGTTCTCTTAGCCGATCAACATGGACAAGTTGAAGAAATACTATCCTTGAGTGGCTCGCTAGGCTGAAAAACCCGAAAGGGCGACCTAGGCAAAAGTTAGAGCATAGAAAATTTGAAATAATAAAAACTGAGCTTGCAAGGTTGAAAACCCAGAAAGGGCGGCCTTGGCAAAAGTTAGAGCACAAAAGAAGAGTGTTAATACACGAGTGAGCTTGAACTGAACTATGTAAGGCTTGATTCCCATCTTTGGGATATGTAGGCAACTTCATTCCGAAGTCCAGCCATAAACACTTCCAAATCAACTTTGTCCATGTGATCATGATGGTCATCTTTGTCTATTCTGTATTCAAGAGCTCCATTGTGATCTCCAGTGCAGTGCTATTCAGACTAGGGGTTTCATTTGTTGGATCCGGGGATGTACATCTCAGTGATAGATCTCAGGCGTGTCCAGTTTTGATCCATGTCAAAAATGGTTTTGAAAAGTTTTAATAAAAGTTGATTTTGCTCAAGTTAATCTTTTTATGACTTAGACCATTTTTGGACCAAACGAAAAATTTTCAATACCCACAACCTTCAATTAAATTGATTTCAGTACAGAGTTCTCCTACTCTTGAATACAAATTGAAGTTACTTTTTATAACATTCATAAAGAAAACTTGAAAGTACTGATAAAGCAATAAATTCGGGGCATAGTCAAGTGTTTCTGCGTCCCCTCCCAGAGCTTGTGAAAGCCTCTGATGCCAAAGTAGGCCTAATCTGCGCCTCTTCATCAAGCCAAGCTATGCACTCATCAGAGAGGGTGCAACTGAAAGTGGGAGCGGGGGCCAAAAGCTCTCTCGTCCTCCATGCTATGGCATACCAAGCTAGCTGTGTGCCTCGAACTGGAAATACGGCAGGGTACTCTATTCCCTCTTCCGGGCAAGTCTGATCATGCCCAAATTGGCGCCGGTTCGAGATGGGAAGTAAAAGACACAGTAAGTCAAGCCGATCAACTAAATCCTGGGCTACCGGGACATGCTATAGCTCATCACCGGTAAATTAAGCCAAGGGCAGCACCAAGCAATGTTGACAGCAAACAAACTGCACATCCATTCGCACCACCATCCCTCATCAAGGGCATCGACTAGACGTCGCCGGAAGAAATAGCCGTGAGCTGAATATGCTAGGCATGAGTCCACAACCCTCAAATTATCCATCAACCATATCTAGAGAGGGATGAAAAATGAGAGATTAAAGAATAGAGAGGTGTATGTGGAGAGAAAAGTGAGAAAAGGGTTTTGAGAGAAAAACTGAGCCTAAGGGCCAAGTGATGTGAGAAATATATGTGAGATAGGGTGGGAAATATTACTTGCAGCAGTAATGGACTCCCCACGAATCTAGTCGTCTCCTGGTGATGGAAAACATCCAAACCCATCAGTGTCTCAGCTAGCGTCATGGCAATACAGCTCTTGCCTCTTTTAAACCTTGGGCAACCTCAATCAAACGGACGCTAAACCCTTCGGAGCTCAGGGTAAGCAAGAAATGAGACAACATGCACAAGCAAAGCGCATGTCGCCGAAAACCCTACCAGTGATGATCGCCGCAGTCACCGGTACTAGAAAACTGACGAATCAAGCTCAGAATGTCTAGTTCTCCATCACGAATCAAAGACCGAGCGTCATGCAAAGTGAGTCCGCACATCCGTCCTAAAGCTTGGATGTGGCCGAAGCGGAATTGGGGCAAGATCTCTTCATCGCGCTGAGATTCCATCAAACCTTGGAAGTCTTCAAAAGTGGGATACATCTCTTGTCCACCAAAGCTAAAAACATGAGTTACCGGATTCCAACACCCTACCGTGGCATGGAGGAACGAAAAATGTAGCGGGGTGCAGCTCAACGTGAATAGTGCATTTATTCCGAAGCCTCGAAAATTCAGCTTTTTCGAGCCATCCAAGTTAGCAATCCAATTTGTGAGATTTTGGACAAGAAATGCCTCCATTTGGTGCAAAAACTGAGTTGAAATGGAGAAACTATGAAGCTAGGGCTTTTGTAGAAGATAATGTGTTGAGTGGAAGACAGGTGTCAACAATCTGGGCACTTTCTGCATTAATGGCCGACCGGCCAAGTGTTATGGCCGACCGACCATCTTTTTAGCCGATCGGCTAGTTCTTGTGGCCGATGGGTCTTTATGGTGGCCGATGACCTCCCACCTTGGCCGATGGCCCCTCCGTTGTTCTCTGAGCTGCCTATGTCTTGGAAGTGTTGAGAACTTGTGTCTTGTTCTACTTCAAATGCCTTTTTGTGATGATTTTGTGAAGTCATGCATGTGTTACTTCAATTTTTTTATCGAGTTGTTACTCTTTGATTATCGAGTTGTTGCAATTTGTTTATCAAGTTGTTTCTCTTTGCTTATCGAGTTGTTATAATTCGTTTATCAAATTGTTCTTTAAGTTGTTTTGTTTGTTGTCAGTTGGTTCACTACCTGATTAAGGCAATGCAATTCAAGTGTGCAATTTTTAAACAAAGTTCAATCTTATTTACATGTTGTGTGATGCGATGCGATGCTTAGAATGTAAAATGTAACACTTTTTCAGTAAAAAGTTGTTTTCATTCCATCATGGTTTCCTTTTTACAAAAGTACAAAGTTTTAAAGAACATAAAACTGCCTGAGGCAATACAATGTGAAAAAACTACAAGCAAAAAGAGAAATAAAGCAAAACCAAAACATCTGAATCGGTGCCAGTCGCCTCAAGAGTGGGAAGCTCTCCTCGTCCTCTTCCTTGACAAAGGCACGGAACTACCGCCATCAGCTCCGCTACCTGAGTCTGAACCTGAACCATCTCTAGCCTCATCCCCATCCTGAGACGACTCTGACTCTGGACTCACTGCCTCCTCAACAAACTCATCATCATCTGGGGCAGGCACTCGCAAACTACTCCCGGTGTGAGCACACCCAGTTCTGCTCCGGCTGTGCGCTGGAGCCCCTCGTCCCGCTCCTTCTGCTACTCGGGGAGGCACTGAAGGTCCCACTGAGGCTCCCGATGTGGCTGGTATCTGGAATGGGACCTGAAAAGAACAATTAGGCAAATGCATCAGTTATGCTATGCGAAGCTGAGTATGGTATCAAATGCAGTATATGATTACAGTGTATGAATGCTGAGAGCAGTATATGAACGCCGTGAGTGGTGAATGATTGTAGTGTATGAGGGCCGTGGCCGGTATATGATGTGAAACCCCTGAAATATGTATTCACTTTTAAGACCCTAATGTTGAATTATTTTCTTAAAGCCCTCGATTACTTGAATTAATTCAAATATTGTCGGTTAGCATTTTTTTATTTCTTTTCTTCAAAATAGGAATTTTCCTAGCCAGATTAGGTTCCCTAACCTAATTTAATTTAATTCTACCTAAGTAGGGTCCCAACACAAGAAATTAAGCCCAAGCCCTCACATTTTTATTAAATCACAAATTGACCTCAAACAAGTACCATCATATATTTATATATATACACTTGTATCCTAAAATCTTTTTTAACATTATGTTTTACAATTTCCAAGATTTGTACACCAAATAAATAAGAAAATCTTCCCAAATTTTGAGGACATGACTAGGCATCATCATTATACTATAGTACAAAGAAATCCCTTGAATCTTGGCGCAATAATGACTTTAGTACCAATAAAGATTTGCTATGAGTATTTAAATTAGGCCTAAATCTAACTAGATCATAAGTAAATACATAAATAAGATTCCAATACATGAGTTTAATTCCAAGCCCTCATTTCTTTTATTAAGCATTACCCCAAAAATAGTACATGTACCCTAATGTTATTAGTACCATCAATCTTGTAGGATATATATATACACACCTTGAAGAATGTGCTCTAGGACCAAAACAAATAAAATAATAACCCATCACACTCCTAGGGAAGAGTGAGAAACCAATTTCCAAGAACCACCATGATGGAATTCTAGAAATACACAACCTAATACCTAGACCTAGGATGCTAATTCCCAAAACTAGTTTCATTACAACCAAGTGTTACCTAATCCTTGAGTAAACCACTCCCCAAGTCACTTATATTCATTTGAACTTCAAACAAATCCTAAACTTTCCATCCATTTTCAACTAGTGGGCATTTAGGACATTTTGCATCAAAGCTTGTCTATAAATACCAACACCCCCTAGCTTGCAAGCACATATAACACACCACACTCACACACACATTTTGGCTAGAGAGAGAGAGGGGAGAGCAAGGAAGAGAAGTCTAGGAGAAGAGGAGGAAGAAAGAAGAGAGCTTCCTTGTGCAAGCTTAGTAGGTAAGCCACAACACAACCTTCTTTTTCATTTTCCTTTTTCAAATACATGTTTCTAAGGGTTCTAAATAATGTTTTCAAATGTGTTATTGATAAGTTACTTGTGTTAAAAATGCTAAAAGTTGAGCATTGATTCCATCTCTCTTGTATTTTTCCCATTTTGGCACAAAACCACCTTCTTTTCTACCAATCTCTCAACTTTTCAAGAGCACTCTTTCAAACAAATTTTCTGAGTTAGACATGTGATACCTAGTATATTTTCTTCACAAAAGAAATGAAACTTTCCCATGGTGGAACCCCCTTTTTATAATTTTCCTTGTTTTGGGCATTCTACCTAAAAATCTGTTTTTGCAGCCCACTTTCAAAAATTCCAGAAACATATACAAAAATATTCTGGACCTCTATTTTATGTCGAAACCTTCCTCAATGAGTTAGCTTTCAACTAAAATTGGTTTCATCAAAAAACATTAAGCGGTTTGCAAGAAAATCAAATTTTCGTAACGGTCGACAGATCCGAACAGATTCTGGACAGCGCTGGAATGTTTTCTCAATAACTTAAAATCTGGAAAAGCAATCCCATTTCCGAAAAATGTTCTAGAAACTAGATCAAATTCTCTACAAACCATAGGAAGGCCAAGTCCGGTAGAAGATCTAAAATAGGCCTTTCATTTTAATCTTTATGTGATATTAAATCTGGAAATTTTGTTATGCATGATTATTTTATGCTCTTGTATTCATGATAATGTTTATTAGCTTATGGTCATATCTTGGCATGATATTGTATGTGTTATGTTATGTTCTTCATCTTCTTCACCGTATTGATGCATGCTTATGTAGATGTTATTATATTGTTTAGTTGGACTAACCTTGACTTAAAACACTTAATTCAACGGGAAACCTAATTGGGTGGGTATTGGGTTTTCGAGCACTTGAGTAATGAAAAGATGAGAATAAGTGATATATGGATTATTGGGATGCGTTCCCTATTTGAAGTTAAAGTCTTGTGTGAGTGGTTTTCGGAACCCTTGAACGGAGCGGTTGTATTCGGGCCCTAGGTAGCTTGGTGTGAGGAGAGATTTCGGGCAAGGCCCTATTTTTACCGTCTCTTTTGAGGCCCTGCGGTTGGCGCTACGTGGTATATAACCGTTGGTAGGCATCCGAGGTTAGTTCTGCAACAAAGCAGCAAAAGAGGGGGCATATCGAATAATCCGTGTCCGATTCTTGTGGTTGGGAGGACGAAATCTCTTTGGGGGATTTCTAGTTTACTAACATCTAACGTGCCCCCTTTATTTATTTATTTATTTGAGTATCATGCTTTACTATTTGATGTTATATTTGTAATTGTGTATTGGACTGGGAAAAAGGGGTAGGGTGTGTGTGTGTTTACTGGGCATTCAAAACTCACGGCGTATCATGCCAGGTGAAAAAGCGGAACTCATAGCTGGAGACGACGAGCCCGAAACCTTCAAGGACTTTTGGCTATCTTAGGAATAATAGAAATTTCCTTTTTGTTATTTTGTAAGAACTCATGTAGAGTTTAAACTTTCTATTGGGATGTAATGTAATGAAACAATCTCTTGAATTAAGTATAAATGTGGTTGTTATGTATTTGTATTCTATGTATGAACCTTATTGTTGCTTATGAGACCTTGTGTCAATACCTTTTAAGATCTGTCAAAAGGGTAGTGCGCTGGCTAAGAAAGCCGGACTTAGAAGGGAGGCTAATTTGACTCCTCCGGCGATCTGGGATCTTACTTGGTTATTGACCATAGGACTCATTAGTGACTCTCCCTTAACTGTAACCTATAGTGTAGATTCGGGGCGTCATAATTTGGTATCAGAGCATAGGTTCAACCCTTACCCACGCGTTTCGACTTGCGGTTAGAGACTACCTTGCCCAGATTATGTTATATTATTACACTACCTATTCCATCATGGACATCGAAAATAGAATATTTCTTGACCTATCTTAGGAAATTTCTTCGAATTTCGGGCACGCCAAGATCAACTCATGAGGACCTACTTCAGGATTGTGAAATGGTTTTAACTTTGAGTACGGCCTCACATCGGGCAGTAAGGGTACAATTAGTTCTACGCGTCTTCTATCGATCGACGTACCCTCATCTTGTATTCGTAACGTTTATTCGATGTCATCATTTTCCAAGATTAAGACTTGTCCATCTAGTCCTATTTTATACTACTATTTGTAAATTTGACCTCCTTTGACCCTTGATTATTTTATTTAGCCCAAGGCTTCTTGTAAATAAATTCATTTTCTTTACTCAGTGACGAATCTTGGATGTTCAGTTTGAAACGCGGATGGCCAACGCAGTTTCAAGTTAAATATCTAGTTTAGTCACTACATCTATAACCTTGATCACATTGAAGTTCGAAACCATAACATCATACCATTCAACCATATTTCAGTTAATCCTAATGTTATCACCATAAGCGCCCGTATTCTTCGTCTCCACTTCAAACCAAGTTTAGGAATCTTGTAATTATTATTATGTATATATGAAGTTGTGCTATGTGAATACCCTAGGATAATTAAACTCTAACTTAAGATTAGTTGCTTACCCATAAGGAATTGCCTCTGTAGTTAGAATTTGACTTACGCCTCACCCCATTCAAGGTATATCAAATGCTGGACCATACTTGAGACAAGTAATAACTTGAGCTTGCAAGTAACAATAGAAATCTTGATTGTGAAATCAAAACCTTAAGAATGGACTAGTGACCGTGGCTAAAATCCCGAACCCTATCAAGAATCAAATTTTGAGTCTTATCATCTTTGTGGAAATAATCGGCAAAACATTGACTTCAGAACGAAAGAAGGTAGAATCCAAGAGGATTTGGAGCTTGTGGAAAGAAAACCCAACTACATGAGGGACCAGAAAGGAGCAATCAGAAGGCAATCGGCAGAGTATTTGCCTTGCAAGAGAAAGAAGCAGACCTATCAGTAATTGAGGGTAATTTAGTGCTATACAATTCTTGGGTGCGCGTTTTATTTGTTATCGGTGCATCACATTCTTTTATACCCTCTGCTGGTGCTAAGTCATTAGAACTTGTATGTGAACCTTTAGAAACTGCCTTAAGTGTAATGTCACCTATAAGAGGATGCATTCGAGTAAGATTGATCTATAAGGACTGTAAGATAGGAATGTCGAACCTACGCTTAACTTGCGACCTTCGTGTCATGGAAATGTCGGACTTCGATATCATTTTGGGCATGGACTGGTTGTATGCCCACCAAGCGGTGATCGACTGTCGTCAGAAGAAAGTGGTAGCTCATACACAAGATGGAACACGTTTCCGGTTTAAGGGGGATAGACAAGGCCCCATGGCTTCGACAAAACATCGGGCGCAATGGCACGATCTACTTGTAGGTAGGATAGCAAGTCTGATTTTAAATGAGGAAGGCCAAGGAGAAATAGAACTTCTGCGCGTAGTATGCGATTATGTAGATATATTTCCTATGGAGTTACCAGGATTGCCACCAACCCGAGAAGTAGACTTTAGCATCGAGCTACAACCTGGAACTACCCCAATATCCATGGCTCCGTATCGCATGGCACCAGCAAAACTACGAGAATTGAAGGCACAACTACAGGAATTGCTCGAGAAAGGATTCATTAGGCCAAGTACTTCGCCATGGGGAGCACCCGTGTTGTTTGCTAAAAAGAGGGATGGATCGTTGAGGCTATGCATCGATTATCGTCAACTCAATTGAGTCACGATTAAGAACCGATACCCACTCCCAAGGATTGATGACCTTTTTGACCAACTTAGAGGCTCAAGGTGCTATTCAAAGATCGATCTCAGGTCAGGTTACCATCAACTACGAGCCAAGGAGGAGGATATACCAAAGGCGCCTTCGTACTAGATATGGCCACTATAGGTTTGTAGTAAAGCCCTTCGGACTAACCAATGCACCGGCAGTATTCACGAGCCTAATGAATAAGATTTTTAGACCATACCTTGACCAGTTTGTAGTAGTGTTCATTGATGACATCTTGGTATATTCAAGGTCTGAAAAAGAGCATGAGCAACATTTAAGAATTGTCCTTCAAGTTCATAGGGATAATCGGTTATATGCCAAGGCAAGTAAATGTGAGTTCTAGTTGAATGAAGTAAAATTCATAAGGCATGTAGTATCGAGAATGGGATTGCGGTGGGTCCAATCAAGGTGGAGGCGATATTAGATTGGGGAACAACCAAAAACCGTGTCGAAATCCATGACTTCTTAGGATTGGCGGTTATTACGGAGGTTCATCCAAGATTTCTCCAAACTAGCTAAACCAATGACTCGTTTGACGAAGGAAGTAAAGTATGAGTGGGGATGAAGCTTGCGAAAAATCCTTCCAGGAGCTGAAGAAGAGATTAACTAGTGCGCCAATTTTGACCATTCTAGAACGAGAAGAAGGGTACACTATGTTTTGCGATGCGTCTAAAGAAGGATTAGGTTGCGTACTCATGCAAAATGGAAAGGTAGTCGCGTATGGATCCAGGCAGTTAAAACCTCACGAAAGAACTACCCCACACATGACTTGGAGTTAGCAGCCATAGTTTTTGCCCTAAAGCAGTGGCGACATTACCTGTACGGGGAACGATTCGAGATTTTCACAGATCACAAGAGTCTGAAGTATCTATTCACGCAGAAGGACCTTAACTTGAGACAGAGACGATGGATGGAGTATCTTGAGGATTTCCAGTTCACTCTCTCATACCACCCCGGTAAGGCCAATGTAGTAGCAGATGCTCTAAGTCGTAAGAGCAGAGGGATGTTGGCTAAGATCTCCATTAAGGAATGGGATATGGTTAAGACACTCAATGAGTTTAGGATCCAAGTGAAATCCCAAATTACAAAAGCATGTCTTAGTACGCAGAAGGTGATGCCTAAGTTGATGATTGAGGTCATGGAGGCCCAGAAGCATGATCAAGAGGTAGCTTATATCAGGGGATGTCTGGGATCAGGAGAGCCCATGCCTGATTGGGTAATTCACCCCGATGGGAGTTTAAGATACCAAGGTAGATTGTTTGTACCAAGTGACGAGTTACTTAGAGAAAAGGTACTGAAGGAATGTCACCATTCTGCATTTGCGGAGGGACTAAAATGTACCAAGATTTGAAAAGGCAATATTGGTGGAATAGAATGAAGAAGGAAATGGCTAAATTTGTAGCAAAATGCCTGACATGCCAACAAGTGAAGGCGGAACATCAGAAACCAAGGGGAATGTTGCAGCCTCTACCAATAGCCGAATAGAAGTGGGAGATGCAAATCTGATAGGACCCGAACTTGTTCTCGAAACTCTTGAGAAGGTCAAAATGATCCGACAACGGTTAAAGATCGCCCAAGACCGCCAAAAGAATTATGCGAAGGAGGGAAGACCATTGATGTTTGAAGTAGGCGACCACGTGTTCCTAAAGGTGCAACCCAGTGAGAGTAAATGCGTTTTGGGAGAAAGGGAAAGTGTCACCACGATATATCGGCCTTTTCGGTATTGGAAAGAGTGGGAAGTGGCTTATAGACTAGCTCTACCCCATAGTTAGCAGGAATACACAACGTCTTCTATGTATCTATGTTGAGAAATACATCGCTGACCCATCACACATCCTCAAGTGGGAAGAAATCAGTCTTGACAAGGATGATACATTTAAAGAATGACTGGTAGCAATACAAGACAGTCGAGAAAAGAACCTTAGAGGCAAGATGGTTCACTTGGTAAAAGTGCTATGGCATCATCAGGGAGTTAAGGAACCTACTTGGGAACGCCAGGATGGGGTGAAGGCAAACTACCCCGAGCTTTTCAAAGGCAGTATGTAGTTGAATTTCGGGGACGAAATTTTTTTAAGGGGGATAGGTTGTGAAACCCCCGAAATATGTATTCACTTTTAAGACCCTAATGTTGAATTATTTTCTTAAAGCCCTCGATTACTTGAATTAATTCAAATATTGTCGGTTAGCATTTTTTTATTTCTTTTCTTCAAAATAGGAATTTTCCCAGCCAGATTAGGTTCCCTAACCTAATTTAATTTAATTTAATTCTACCTAAGTAGGGTCCCAACACAAGAAATTAAGCCCAAGCCCTCACATTTTTATTAAATCACAAATTGACCTCATGTATTGGAATAATGTGCTCTAGGACCAAAACAAATAAAATAATAACCCATCACACTCCTAGGGAAGAGTGAGAAACCAATTTCCAAGAACCACCATGATGGAATTCTAGAAATACACAACCTAATACCTAGACCTAGGATGCTAATTCCCAAAACTAGTTTCATTACAACCAAGTGTTACCTAATCCTTGAGTAAACCACTCCCCAAGTCACTTCTATTCATTTGAACTTCAAACAAATCCTAAACTTTCCATCCATTTTCAACTAGTGGGCATTTAGGACATTTTGCATCAAAGCTTGTCTATAAATACGAACACCCCCAAGCTTGCAAGCACATATAACACACCACACTCACACACACATTTTGGCTAGAGAGAGAGAGGGGAGAGCAAGGAAGAGAAGTCTAGGAGAAGAGGAGGAAGAAAGAAGAGAGCTTCCTTGTGCAAGCTTAGTAGGTAAGCCACAACACAACCTTCTCTTTCATTTTCCTTTTTCAAATACATGTTTCTAAGGGTTCTAAATAATGTTTTCAAATGTGTTATTGATAAGTTACTTGTGTTAAAAATGCTAAAAGTTGAGCATTGATTCCATCTCTCTTGTATTTTTCCCATTTTGGCACAAAACCACCTTCTTTTCTACCAATCTCTCAACTTTTCAAGAGCACTCTTTCAAACAAATTTTCTGAGTTAGACATGTGATACCTAGTATATTTTCTTCACAAAAGAAATGAAACTTTCCCATGGTGGAACCCCCTTTTTATAATTTTCCTTGTTTTGGGCATTCTACCTAAAAATCTGTTTTTGCAGCCCACTTTCAAAAATTCCAGAAAAATATAAAAAAATATTCTGGACCTCTATTTTATGTCGAAACCTTCCTCAATGAGTTAGCTTTCAACTAAAATTGGTTTCATCAAAAAAATTAAGCGGTTTGCAAGAAAATCAAATTTTCGTAACGGTTGACAGATCCGAACAGATTCTGGACAGCGCTGGAATGTTTTCTCAATAACTTAAAATCTGGAAAAGCAATCCCATTTCCGAAAAATGTTCTAGAAACTAGATCAAATTCTCTACAAACAATAGGAAGGCCAAGTCCGGTAGAAGATCTAAAATAGGCCTTTCATTTTAATCTTTATGTGATATTAAATCTGGAAATTTTGTTATGCATGATTATTTTATGCTCTTGTATTCATGATAATGTTTATTAGCTTACGATCATATCTTGGCATGATATTGTATGTGTTATGTTATGTTCTTCATCTTCTTCACCGTATTGATGCATGCTTATGTGGATGTTATTATATTGTTTAGTTGGACTAACCTTGACTTAAAACACTTAATTCAACGGGAAACCTAATTGGGTGGGTATTGGGTTTTCGAGCACTTGAGTAATGAAAAGATGAGAATAAGTGATATATGGATTATTGGGATGCGTTCCCTATTTGAAGTTAAAGTCTTGTGTGAGTGGTTTTCGGAACCCTTGAACGGAGCGGTTGTATTCGGACCCTAGGTAGCTTGGTGTGAGGAGGGATTTCGGGCAAGGCCCTATTTTTACCGTCTCTTTTGAGGCCCTGCGGTTGGCGCTACGCGGTATATAACCGTTGGTAGGCATCCGAGGTTAGTTCTGCAACAAAGCAGCAAAAGAGGGGGCATACCAAATAATCCGTGTCCGATTCTTGTGGTTGGGAGGACGAAATCTCTTTGGGGGATTTCTAGTTTACTAACATCTAACGTGACCCCTTTATTTATTTATTTGAGTATCATGCTTTACTATTTAATGTTATATTTGTAATTGTGTATTGGACTGGGAAAAATGAGTAGGGCGTGTGTGTGTTTACTGGGCATTCAAAGCTCACGGCGTATCATGCCAGGTGAAAAAGCGGAACTCATAGCTGGAGACGACGAGCCCGAAACCTTCGAGGACTTTTGGCTATCTTAGGAATAATAGAAATTTTCTTTTTGTTATTTTGTAAGAACTCATGTAGAGTTTAAACTTTCTATTGGGATGTAATGTAATGAAACAATCTTTTGAATTAAGTATAAATGTGGTTGTTATGTATTTGTATTCTATGTATGAACCTTATTGTTGCTTATGAGACCTTGTGTCAATACCTTTTAAGATCTGTCAAAAGGGTAGTGCGCTGCCTAAGAAAGCCGGACTTAGAAGGGAGGCTAATTTGACTCCTC
This sequence comes from Camellia lanceoleosa, assembly GCA_025200525.1. Classification (NCBI taxonomy): domain Eukaryota; kingdom Viridiplantae; phylum Streptophyta; class Magnoliopsida; order Ericales; family Theaceae; genus Camellia; species Camellia lanceoleosa. The sequence goes on along the minus strand of CM045772.1, from coordinate 87,833,613 downwards.
CGGCGATCTGGGATCTTACTTGGTTATTGACCATAGGACTCATTAGTGACTCTCCCTTAACTGCAACCTATAGTGTAGATTCGGGGCGTCACATATGAGATGTAGTGTATCGGTGCTGTGAGTGGTATATGAGTGTGGTGTATCAAGTGCAGCATTGATAATGTGATGCATCAGATCAGTATGGAGCAGATTATGTAGGGTTTTAGGATGGAGGTTGAGAGAACTCACCAGAATACAGAATAAATCTTGGCAGTCCATGCTCCTCTGCGAGATCCCCATCATCGGCCAGAGCCTCGAGCACACTTGATGTACTCTATGGAAGCCTGCAAAAGTGTTGAGGTAATTAGTAATCTGGGGATATCAACTAAAATGAAATGAATGTACAGAATGTAAAGAATGTAAAGAATAACATATATAGGGGTTGAGCCTCGAACTCCGACGTGCTTATGATCAGCTGGGGGAGGAGCGATGAGAATCTGATAAATCTCTCCAGCCCATCCTCGGCATGTCATAGTAGTAGGCAGAACTGGCCACTCCGCTCTCTATCCCCTCAGGGAACCCCTCCTACCACAGGCCTGGGTCACCCTGGATCCTCCCACTCCTCTTGCTGGGGCTACAGGTCTCTCTCTCTCACCTTCGCGAGCACTGGCCAGAGGCGGCATGAGATATGTCTGGATGAAAATGGTGTAGTCGCCGTCGAGCCTGAAGTAGTCGGCGTCCCAACCTATCGTGAAATTGGTCATCTCCTGAGGGGTGTACGTCTCTGTATGCCTCATGTGCGAAGGAGGCGGCATCAGAACCACCGGCTTGGGCAAACCAAGGCTCTGTCGCAAGAAGCGCTTTCCCAAGTACCATGCTCGACAGACCGGACCCTCAAGCAAAACCCGGAATCGGGAAGTCTCCCATGCGCCCATAAACCGGTCTCTAACTGTGTCAGGTAGCACTGCCCAGGGCTGCCAAGTGATCTGCAAATGATGGATATACACGTTGTTATCAGCTATTGAAAGTGCAATATAAAGAAAAGCTTAAATGAACTGTAAGGTTTGAAATACCTCCACTGCGACTACAGTGTCGAAATATCAGAAGAATGAGAAAGACTCTCGCGGCCTCCACTCGCATCTTACATCATACCTATGTGAATATGGAACCATGGGGGGGCATCTCTACCTCCAGCTCTGGAGCAAGCCTCGGGAAGTAGGCATATATCCACAACTACAGAATGTGAAAGGGGTAATAATGAGTATGTTTATCAGTGAAGCAGTATACAGATAAAGCAGAAATCAGAGAGTGATATGAAGTGTCATGTGCAGTGTGTGCAGTGTACAACTAGTGTAAAGCAGATTGCATGTTATGCAGTGTGTGTGGTGCACAGATAATGTAAAGCAGAACTATAAAGCAGAAGGGAAAGATGTACCTCCCAGGCTCTCCAGTAGCCTCCTAGCAGATGCCCGCTCCGGTGAGATGAAGAACTCATGTATCCATACAGTGTGGCCAATCCTGTGCCACCCTAGTCATAGAACCGGATGCGAGTCACGTCTACCAGTGCGCTCAAGAGGTAGAGGCCAACGGTGTTCGCCCAGTCGGTGAATAGAGTGGTGCCAAGCAAGAACATAAGGAACCCCCGGGCGTAGTGCTCGACCTCCTCGCGGGTCCTCGGCGTCCCCCCCTGAACTGGTCGGCGAACCACAAATATCGCACCATCCCTAGTCGGGAGAGAGGTGGACGAATGCCAAGCAAAAAGATCTAGGCAGCATCCCACTCGCCCATATCAGTGTCGAAAGGGATCGGATCACCCCCTACTCTGATGCCAGTGAGCATGGAGAAGTCGAAGGGAGTCATCGTCATCTCCCCAGCTATAGAAAGGTGGAAGGAATCGGTGGTGTCCCACCACCTCTCCACTAAGGCACCTAAAGGAGGCCGACTCACAGTAAGGCGCGAGAGTCCCATGTAGAATATACCAAAACTGGCCTCATCGACGATGTGGCGAACATCATCAGGTAGCTCCATGTACCAATCTCGTGCAATGGTGTTTCCATAACCCCGGAAGGCATGAGAATCTCCCTGTGTTCAAGATAAACAGATGCGATGCATTGTCAGGAATACAGTGTATGCATGTATTCAGAATTGATAAAATGCGGTTTATATATGTGTTCAAGTTGACAGCAGTATCATGTATGAGTGTGCTCAAAATGAACTAGGCATGTGATATACAAGTGTGTTTGGATTAATCAGATGAAGAGTGATATTGGCTATCCAAGACATATGACCTACATTGCAGAAAGTAGAGAGGAAGAGTATACCTCAGCGGCGCCAAAGGATAAGTGTGACTCCGGCTCGCGTAGCAGGAGGTCCTCCAGAGCACCTCGCGCAAAGCTCCTAAACTAGCGAATACTGTCGAGAGGCAACACGTGCACGTCAGGATCGTACGCCGTCGGGTCGAAAGGCCGAATGCCAAGCAGCAAAGGCTCAAACTCGAGATCCATCGCCATCCCTATAGGAGCCCCACCATGTGGAACATCATCCGCCATCTCGAGAAGAATGAGAAAAATGGTCGAAGGTATGGAAAATGGGCAAGAATGCCAAAAATCAACAAAAAGTCAACTCCTAGGGGTGAAAAAATGGAAGAAAATGTCGAAGTGCAGAAGAGGGCACCAAGATCAAGGATAACTTGGGGGAAACAAACCCCAAGTGATGGAAATTAAGAATGTGGCACCAAAAACACTTTTCAATCGGTTCAATGTGAATTGAAAGTTTTGGGAGGTTTGAAAACGTGTGTAAAGCTCAGATCGAAGGGAGGAAAGCGATCTAGAGAGAGAGGAGGAAGGATTTCGACAAGGGAGAAGTGAAAGAATAGAGTTTGGAACCCTATACTTAAAGACCCGAGGCAAAATGTCGAAACTGCCCCGAATCTTTGACTTTTGGCCGATCGGCCAAATTGTTGGCCGGCCGGCCACATTATTGGCCGATGGAGTTTTCTGGTGGCCAATGGCTCCCTCTTATGGCCGATGAACCTCCAATGCCCTGGTTTGGGGCTTTTCTATTGATTTGTACCCTCATCTCTCAAGAAAGTGCAGGAAAGTGTACCTTTTGAAGCTTGAGCAACCTTTGTGGTGACCTCAAACCGTGTTTTCCATGTGCGGCACTCGATATGCACAAAATGTATCCTTTTCGTATCCTTTTGCATATTGCTAGATTCGAAAATTATCTTTGAATGTGTGGCTTTACAGTGTTCTTATCACATTCACAGGGTTTGCACTTGTTATATGCCTCTTTCACTTTTGCATCGGACATGCATCATCGCGTTGCATAACATATGCACATTGTGTCAAATAGGTATTCATGTTTACATTGCATAGAGTATGTACACGTTTTAATCTTGCTTGCATAGAATGTGCACTTCTCACCTTGGCATCAAATGCGCGTCTTAATGTTGCATGGAGCATACATTTCTCGCACTTGCATTGTTATGCACACTCTAGTTGCATTGTTATGCACATCTCCCATGCATTGTTATGTACGTTTCAGTTGCATTGTTATGCACACTCTAGTTGCATTGTTATGCACATTTCAATTGCATTGTTATGCACACTCTAGTTACATTGTTATGCACATTTCAGTTGCATTGTTATGCACACTCTAGTTGCATTGTTATGCACCTTTCAGTTGCATTGTTATGCACACTCTAGTTGCATTGTTACGCACATTTCAGTTGCATTGTTATGCACACTCTAGTTGCATTGTTATGCACGTTCCAATGCACCTATTCACTTGCATTGTCACGCACGTTCCGGTTGTATTGTTATGCACCTTTTCACTTGCATTGTTATGCATGTTCTAGTTGCATTGTTATGCATCTCTTCACTTACATTGTCATGCATGTTCTACTTGCATCGTTATGCACCTCTTCACTTGCGTTGTCACGCACGTTCCAGTTGCATTTTTATGCACCTTTTCACTTGCATTGTTATGCACGTTCTAGTTGCATTGTTATGCACCTCTTCACTTGCGTTGTCACGCACGTTCTAGTTGCATTTTTATGCACTGTTCCCCTGCATTGTTATGCACATCTCCCATGCATTGTTATGCACTTTTCGATTGACATCATATGTCCACGCGTTTATCTTGTATTGAAATTGTATCTTGATACAGCGTTGATCATGTGTTCCTATTACATTGTACGTGTCAAAATCTCACTTTTGTGCAGGCACGATATTGTATGTACAGTACATTTGAAGTTGGTGAAACCAGACAATATTGTATGTACGATTCATTCAAGAGAAGTTTCGGTTCAGTTTGACTGGTACCCTTCTCCACTCACGTTTGACATGCGTTTGGACGTACCCTTCTCCACTCGCGTTTAACATGCGTTTTTATGTACCTTTCTCCTTTTGCGGTTGACACGCGTTTGGATGACTGTGCTTTCTTGCACAATCCTTCTTCTTTTGTGTTTGATACGCTAGAAGGTGTTTCACTTGAGACTTTGGGTGCTCTCGATAGTCACTTTTAGCCTCCTCCGCGTGAGACACAATGAGAATTGTATAATTTTATTACATCCTTTCTACATGAGATGTAGTTTGGTTCGTGTTTACTTGCTTATGTACGAGTTTGCTGTAGCATTTCTTTGCATAACATTCGCTTAAAATGTTGTATTTATTTTGCATAGATGCTTCATTACAGCCCTCTTTGCATAATCATAAGTTATGTTCTACATTGTGCATGTCATTCGCATTTTGCCCCAGCCTGCGGGCGCATCTCTTTATTATTTTGTATGTTTGTCTAAGTCTTTGGCCTTGTCAAAAATGGGTCGTCTCTGGGCTTTGACATTCACTCCTGTCATCTCATGACTTTCGAGTTCTGTCAAAGAGGGCAACTGTAGACACCCCATTTTTGACCGTCCTCAAGACTTGGACGTCATCATTGGAACACTCGATGATCATCCATGCTCGTGTTCATTTTGAGCTCCTGAAGGTCTCGACTGTGCGCCTTGCCTTGGAGCCTCTCAACTTGCCTGTTTTGTGCTTGGTTGTGGACCAAGAGCTTGTGGCTTTGTTTCTGAGGGAAGGGGGTGGCCTGTTGGCCAGCCCTACAACCCATCAGCCAGGCCCCTTGCTCATCGGCCATTCCCTCTTTCCATCGGCCATCAGTGGTGGCCGGTCAGCATCACTGATGGCCAGTCAGCACCTTTAATGGCCGGTCGGCCATACTTTTTGGCCAAGGCCCTTTTCTTTGTGTAGACAACCCATTTTTGACCGTCCTCAAGACTTGGACGTCACCGCTTGAACACTCGGTGATTATCCATGTTTGTGTTTGTTTGGAGTTCCCGGAGTTCTCGGCTACGCGCCCTGCCTCAGGACCTCCGAACTTGACCGTTTTGTGTCTGGTTTTGCACCAAACACTTGTGTTTTGCCTTGGAAGGCGAGGAATGCCTTGTGAGGTATCCCCACATACCACCGGCTGTGGCTAGAGGCCACCGGCTGGCTGTAGTTGCCACCGGCACTATATTGTGCCGGTCGGCACTATTTTGTGCCGGTCGGCACTACTTTTGGCAAAATGACCATTTTGCCCAGCCGACCACTTTACAGCTGCTTTCTGAGATATTTTTAGACAGCTGTTTAGCTCTTGTTTCCCCTCCATACACGTGTATGGAGGGATGAGCCCTTGGATGACTTAGTTTGTAAGTCTTTGTTGCCTATAAAGAGAAGGCTCTTCTCTTGGCTCAAGAGTTAGCAAAATTTTAGGGTTAGAGAGAAAAAAAGAGAGAAGAACCTCTGGTTTAGGGTTTGATCTTTGTATCTATTGTATCTCTCTTCTTACCTCTCATTTTGTACACTAGGTGCTTTAGTTCACACTATTGCACACAAGCACCTAGTGTTTCACCTTCTCTAAGAAAAAAGGTTCTAAGGGTTGGTTCTTGGTGTTTTTGGTTGGATTGGAGCTCAAGGAAGCAACAACAACAACTTTTGTGAAGATAGTCATCAAGGGTAAGAAACTACCCCTTTTTACCCCATTTTTACATTCCATTTCTACATAGCTTAGACCTGTTTTTGTGCTTGGTGATCAACACATAATAGTTCTGTTTTTTTAAGCCTCTTTATTGTTCATTAAGGGTGCTTGGTGGTTTGAGCAAGTTTGACCACCCTTAGACCTTGAAAAGGTCACTTTTTTGTGCTATTTTGGAGAGATCCGGGACTTGTGTGCTTGGACCTCTCCACCACTGTAATCTTGAGGGATTTCAGTGGTGGAGATAGTGCCTTAAAGTCCTAGAAAGGGGAGGGCCATCCCCTCTCCTTGATGTCCTTGAAAATGGCAAGTTTTGCTTCCTTAAGTGAGTCCATGCTTGAGTGTGTGTTGAGCATGTTTGACTTGTTTTCCATGCTTATATTGCCATGTTATAACATGATTTCAAGTTGGTTTTGGTCTCCTATGTATGCTTAGTATAGTTGCCTTGTAATGCCTCTTTATGTCTTAACATGCTTAGGTGGTATGCCTTCATTTCTAGCATGTTTTAGACTTGTGTTTGTGAAGATTTTGTGCTCATATTACCATGTTTTAGGTCTTTCCATAAGTATTTTGGTCAATCTTGGCATGTTTAATATAGCCCCTTTGCATTTGGCTTGTTGGCCTTGAGAGCATGTGAGCGTAGCATGCCTTGCTTGCTTCATTTTTGATGGTTTGGAACCACCTAGCATGCTATTTCAGTCCTTCATACATGCTTGTTAGATTGTTTAGCATGCCTCTTTAATGCTTTAAGAGTATGTGTTAAGTGCTCCATGTTTTGGTCATGTTGCATGCCTTTATGCTTAAGCTTCTTAGACGCCATCTAAATAGCCATTTGGCTTTGTTTTAACATGCTAAAACTCTGTTTTAGGTTGTTCAATGCATGCCATATTTGCTTTGCATAAGTGTGGTTCAATGCCTCATTGGCTTGCCTTAGGCCTTGGGCCATTTGCATACTTTGTTTGGCTTGTTTTATTGCATGATTTGGCCTCATGTTTTGCATGGATTTCAGAGATTTTCATGTATGCTAATAGTCCATGTTTGTGCCTCTTAGATGTGTTTAAGAGTTGCTTGATTATGCTTAAGTGTTGGTGCCTTAACTTGTGCATGTGTGCATGTGTGCTTGGCCCTCTTGACTTGGCATTTGGTTACTGATTTTGAGCCTTTTGGAGCTGCCTAGATCATGTCTAAGCCCATCCTCCATGTGGTTTGCATGCTTGTCTTGTATGCTTGCTCGAATGCCTTGCATAAGTACCATGCCATGATCATATTGCATATTAGATGACATGTCTAGGATTGCATCACATTGGCATGCATGCTAAGCCTCTTGAAGTGAGTTTGATAGAGGATTAGCACACTTGTTTGTTTATGTGGTTTGCATGCATTTGAAACCAAAGTTGCATTCTCGGTTCTTTGGGCCATCATGCATGGAAATGCGTGATTGGTGGTCCGAGAACCGAGGCACACCTTCCTTTGAGTCACCAACATGATAAGGAGTGTGTTTGGTGCATACATGCCTTGAATTACATTGCCATGCATGTTGTTGCCCTCTGCTGCTGTGAGTTGCAGGTTTTGCAGGCATTTTGTGCCGACCGGCACTGTTTAGTGCCGACCGGCAGTAAATTGGAAGCCGATAGCTTCATTCAGTGCCGGTGGCCACATCCTTTGGCCGGTGGTGTTCTACCTCAGCCGGTGATTATTTCCAGTGCCCGAGGAAGTGTTTCTGAGACTTTGGCAGCCTTCAGAGGAGGGTAGCAGGGAAAACAGAGGCACACTTGCATGACAGTGCGATTCCGAGCGAGTCCTGAGCGCGTGCTGCATTTGGCCCTCGTCCCGAGGCGATTTACTGTTTAATTAGATTAATTATTTTATTTAATTAATTTAGTTGATTTGTAATAATTAATTAGCTTGCGTAGTTAATTATTTATTCGGTTCTGTATTATTCTTTTGGTCCCTCCGAGTGAGGGCAAAATTGTAATAAGTATGCGTAAGTGGGTGTATGTCTTCCAACCCCCATTTCTTTCTTCCCTTTTATTTACCCGCTTTCGACGATAGATTAGGGCACGTCTATTTTAGCATACCTTATGCAATGCATGCGTGCATTCATGCATTTGTTTACATACATCGAGCTCGGCACATCATGCAAACCGCATCGTACTTTCAATTCCGAATTGAATACGTGATAGTTGTTGCATCTCATGTGCCATGTTTAGGGTTAGCCGAGCCTATTTAGATTGCATCTATGCCTGTGTCGCATTAGCCACTTAACATAAACTAGGTCATGCATGCCTTGCTAACTAGTTTCTTGTTTTGGCGCGGAGTACGATGTAAGTATTTTACGCTTTAGCATACCACATGCGTGTGAATGTTGCCATGACAGTATGCTTGCCATGCGGCTAAATGCTTATGTGATATTACTGTTTGAATGCCTGTGGGTGGAGGTTGGATTACTTGAGTTGGGAATACTCATTGAAATCCGTGTTTTAGCCTACTCGCGAGTAGCAATTTCAAACTGTTTTTTTTTCAAACAAGACAGATATGCAATGTTTATTTCCAAATTAGGCAATCTAGTCTATACTTGTTTGTCGTGCGCATAACATAGTAATTCTAGGCTAATAATTGGAATAAGAACACATAATGTTTTCAAAAACGGATATCACGGTTAGTAAAGGCCGGTCTTCGGACCGGGCGAAAGGGGGTGCTCATAGCTGACCTTCCCCGATCGTACCCAAGCTCCCGAGCCAAGACCACTTTGGTGATGACGGACACGTGGCCTTCGGCACCGAGTCAGGGTTTCCAAAATTTCCCATTTTAAAAATATTTAGGTGGCGACTCTGTAATCTGGCAAAGCAGTCCATGTTTGGCACTACTTTTCAAAATCTGTTTTCTCAAACGATTTTCCGGATTTGGACTCTTTGGTTCAAGATTCAGAACCGACACAAAAAGGGAGTCCGAACTGTAGCCGAGGTCCCCTGCGGACGTGCTACAGTTTCTGGCGACTCTGCTGGGGACTTTAGAGAGCTTGACTCGAACTCGTGATATCCTGTTTCGATTTCACTTATGTGTTTCTTTGCATTGCATGTGCATTGGTGCGCCTAGGACATCGTGTTGGCCATCTGCTATTCCTGAGCGGTTTGCCGGAGGCTTGTCTTGTCAAGGCATGTCCATAAGGCTGACCGGTTGGGGGCTCTGCCAGTATGGGAACACAAACCCCGGTTTTACCGGGGCACCCTTTTCGACCATTCGACCTAGTGCATATCGAAATCCGTAGTGACCATTCCAAACTAGGACAGGTTGCTCACCCGATATTAGGTTGTTTGAAACCGCTGCGTGCGTAGTGAAACCCTAGCTCCTGACGAAATAGGACAGGGAAACCCTACCCCAACATAGGGGTGTATTGGCTCTCTTTTACCTGCTATGTGCTTTTAGAGTGTATCTCTACAGGAACGCATATACTAGTTTGCGAGTCTGGGTATCAGGCCTGCGGGCACCAGTATTTTGAGAATCTGTCATATCTGTGGGTATCAGATTCAGATTTAAGCGATGATTTGAACATCATCGATAATAGAACATGATCGCTCATTTCCGTCAGATCTGCTTTTGGTAAAGTTCAGCTGACATGCAAACTGTTTTTCCTTTTGCTAAGTAGTCTTGGAAGCATCAGTTCAAAAGGGTCTCATATACCCCAGGTACTCTAGACCTGTGTTGTTATGTGATCAGGGGATGAACCACTTGTCAGTTGCTCAATTTACTTCAGATGTGATGGATGGCACGACTATTTTGAGCATTTGTGAATGTCATTTATCCTACCTTCTCGACTTGGGTATTAAATGCGCCTTGTTGTATCGAGTCAGCAATGTTGAGTCTGTCTTGTTGTATCGAGTCAGTCCTGTTGAGTCTGTCTCGTTATATCGAGTCATCCCTGTTGAGTCTGTCTCATTATATCGAGTCACCCCTGTTGAGTCTGCCTCATTGTATCGAGTCAACCCTGTTGAGTCTGTCTCGTTGTATCGAGTCAGTTCTGTTTTGTTAGAGTCAGGTGATTCCGGGGATGTTACCTCGGACATCACCCTTCTTGTTTTGTGTTTGTCTTTTTGCTTTCTTTTGAGACTGTTTATGTCAGGGAGCCAGTTATGCCAACAGATCTTGAATGAAACAGCAGTGATTTTCACACTCTCGTGTTTGCTTCTGCCGTGTGCCAGTTGTACCAGAAATTCCAAGTGAGATGACAATATTTGACTAAAAGCTATGTCTTTTCTGTGCCTTGAATTCATTGCATCGACCTAAGTTTTTCAAGACTTTTTGAACACTGTGGTGAAAACAAAGAGGAAGAAATTCTTTGGGATTTGCAAAAATTTGATCAATTGAGAGAAAGAGAGGCGTGCTAAGCCCTTAATGAATGAAAACATGCTTGTTAGTGTGAGTACTGAGAAGGACCCTAGCTTTGATCCAGATTGGTCCTACACTGTCTTCAGCGCGAGCGATTTGTCGCTTTCTTAAAAACTTTCAAAAATGTTTTGCGCGGTCCTACGAAGACCTGTGTGGAATCACTCTTGAGATTGTGCAACCTAGGATCGCTCTCAGCCTTGAGACTCGACCCCTCATTTTCGAACCTTGGACTCAAACTCAGAATGTTCAACGTGAGGCCTGTGTGGCTAGATCAGAAGCACCCCTCGAACTAGGGGCAAAAAATATCCGATGTGCTCGAAGAGCCAAAGGTGGATCCTTCTGCAAATCAATGACACCCATTCTCCTGGATTCAGATGACTTCAGGATCTCAAAACCATTTGGCATGGACAAAGCTACACTTTTACCCTTTGAGAGGCTCGCTGGGCCGAAAACCCGGAAGGGCGACCCAGGCAAAAGTTAGAGCAAAGAAAAGAATGAAAAAAAAGAAAAAAGAGAAAAATTCAAAGATACACAAATGCAAAAAGAAAAGAAAAGAAAAATGCAAAAAAAAAGAGAAGAAGAAGAAAGAGGAAAGAAAAGAATAGAAAAAAAGAAAAAAGAACAAAGCTCGCAAGGTCGAAAACCTGCAATAGGCGCCTTGGCAAAAGTTAGAGCATAAAAAGGAGAGGTTAAATACCCGAGTGTACCTTAACCCCGAACTACGTAAGCCTTGATCCCCATGTTTGGGATGCGTAGGCAACTTCATTCTGAAGTCCAGCCAAAAAACAATTCAAAATTCGACTGTGTCCATGAAATGGTTTTGATCATCTTTGCCTTCTCTCAGATCCGAGAGTCCGGTTGTGTTCATCGCCCGAGGATCGACTACAATGTGTCATGCATCATCAAACAAGGGCAACTTTCCGTTGCCATTCAAAACGTCGCGGTGTCACTTCAAACAAGGGGCAACTTTCCGTTGCCATGCAGTGTCCTTCAGACAAGGGGCAATTTTCCATTGCTTATGGATCCGAGGTTGCGCATCTCAAGAGTAGGTTCCGTGCTTGTTGAGCATTGGCCATTTGCAAAAAATAGTTTTTGGGAATTTTTACTGAGGTTGACTAATTTTCTCAAAAATTGTTCCATTTTTCCAAAACTGGACCATTTTCTTGGACCAAAAAAAAAAAGGAAAATTTTCAGTGCTCATAGCCTGACTTGCATGATTTTAAAATCAGAAAATCGAATAAGCATGTTAATCTAACTTTCTTGTTGGTCAAAATTGTTTTAAAACAAAAAAATGGTCGAAATGATGAACTAGGGGCACAGTTGAGTCAGGCTTCCTGTCTTTCCCCCATTTTCAACATACTTGCCAAGAAATGCACTCTACCTGCCAGAAGAGGGCATAACTGAAGTCAACAACAAAGGGCTGAAAGCTCCCTCATCCTCCAAGCAACGAGGTATCAAGCCAAGTGCGAAGCACGAACTGGAATGGATCGAGGTATTCCACTCCATCATCTGGGCAAATCTAACCATGTCCAAACTCCCCGGCAAAGCATCGTCGACCAATGTCAGCCGCAGATTCGCTAAACACCCAATTGTAGCGCGACCCCCCCTGTGGAAGAAACTCACTATTGTGAACAAAAAGAAGAATCTAGCAGAATGCTAGGGGCACGAGCCCACAACTTTCTGTTTATCCATGAACCATCCAGGGGAGGGATTGAAAAATGAGAGATTGAAGAATAGAGAGGTGTGCGATGAGAGAAAAAGTGAGAAAAGGGCTTTTTCAGAAAACAAGAGATTGAATGCCGAGTGATGTGAGAATCACAAATGAGAAAGGGTGGGAAATAATACCCGGTGAAACAGGCTCCCTGTGCGCATTTGAGTCTTTCGTTGTGTTTTGTTTGTCTCGATTCTTGTTTTGAGTCGTTTCAAGTGTCAATAGATGTGTTTAGGTTGTTTACCTTTATTTTCCGTTGTTGGGTCGTCTTTGCTGTGTTCAGTTATAGGCTCAATACCCGGTCGAGAACTCATTTCCTCGATTTCAAAAATGATTTGTTGTGTGCTCAGAGTGCTGTGTCATTCTCCACATTTGTGCAAAAAAGGAATTTGTTCTTTCGAAAACTGCAGGGTCCACCCCCGATAAATGCGAACTGTAAAACAAGGACCTATCTGAAGCTATGTAGATTTCAGACTACAAAGTAAAAGCAAAATAGGGAAAATCGAAGCACCTGAGTGTGTTTCACCTTCAGCAAATTCCGTAATTGTATTCCGGATGTACCTCTTCAGGGCCTTGCCAATGCTCTGAGGTATGAGTGTGCCCCTACCTCAAGCGCAAGATCAAGCCTGCTGCAAAGTTATGCACCCTTCCACCCGCATTGTTATGCACTCTTCCACTGGTATTGTCAAGCACACCTTACTTGCATTTATTTGCATCTTGAGTTATCTTCTATTGTTTATCCTTTTACGCTTTGCAGCGTTTGGGATTGTTGTCCTCCAGGACTTTCTCAGGTTGCGCCGGGCACGCGCCTGATGGTTTTTTGGACGTCCTCTCACGATTTCAGCGTGGTTTGAGTGTCCTGTTCCTTACGCGATTTCAGCGTGTTTGGAATTCATCCCAAGTTGCGTTGTAGACGCACTGGGCGGTTTGTTGGACCTCCTCTCACGATTTCAGCGTGGTTTGAGTGTCCTGTTCCTTACGCGATTTCAGCGTGTTTGGAATTCATCCCGAGTTGCGTTGTAGACGCACTGGGCGGTTTGTTGGACCTCCTCTCACGATTTCAGCGTGGTTTGAGTGTCCTGTTCCTTACGCGATTTCAGCGTGTTTGGAATTTATCCCGAGTTGCGTTGTAGACGCACTGGGCGGTTTGTTGGACCTCCTCTCACGATTTCAGCGTGGTTTGAGTGTCCTGTTCCTTACGCGATTTCAACGTGTTTGGAATTTATCCTAGGTTGCGTTGTAGACGCGCTGGATGGGGTTGTTTTTGGACCTCCTCTCATGATTTCAGCGTGGTTTGAGTGTCCCCTTCCTCACACGATTTCAGCGTGTTTGGAATTTACTTTAGGTTGCGTGGAACGCGCTCCCGATTGATTTTCTTTGTTCTTTCTCCACTCACGAGTCCAGCGTGGTTGGAGTGTGTTCACCCTTTGCATCTTTACTAGCATAGCATTTCATCGCGCTATTTCGCGCACCTCAGAGTTTGAGCGCGGTCTGGCGAGACCTTAAACACGTACGGGTCCGGCGGGACTTTAAACACGCACGGTCTAGGAGACCTTAAATCCTCGGGAGGTGCAAAACCTTCGGTGCATTGAGGTGTGCACCTCATCGCATTTGGCATGCATCGTATCGCACCGTCTTGTGCACTCGCGTTGTCTAAACGCATCGCGCTATTTTGCGCATCGCGCCGTTTGGCGCACCCCCATTGCACTTCATTTTCCATCCTTTGAGGCACGCGCACCTCCTTGCACGCGCGTCTCGTTTGCCCCATTTGCATCCGCATGCGTGTCTCATTCGCATCACACTCACTTAGAGTGTTGTGTAATCGTTGCCCCCTGGTCTGGCGAGACCTTAAACACGCACGGTCTAGGAGACCTTAAATCCTCTGAAGGTGCAATTCCTTCGGTGTTTGTCGTGCCCGAACGACTTTCGGTGGTCTGGTAAAGCCACCCGTGCGTGTTCTTGGTGAGTCCTAGAAGACCAAGCTGGGGTGAAAACTAGAGTTTAAGCGGCTTATGCCTAGAACGCATAAAGGTTCGAATTTCGAGACTACAGTCTGGTTTAAATACCCAGGGGGTGTACCCTCGGCTTGAAATCTGTATGGAAGCCCCATAGGTTGAGGCGGCGTGTTTACACCTCAATTCTGGATACTGAACCGACCTAGTATATCGTCTTGTTGGTAAGATAGGGAAAGCTGCAATCGTAGCCATTGCATCATCGTGCATCGTCATGCATCATGTAAATACTGCATATGTCATGCATTTCAAAAAAAAAAAGAGAAAAAAACCATGCATATGTCCTGCATTTCATTGTAATATAGTGTATATGTCATGCATTTTTTTGTAAAACATCCAATGCATATTGCATTGTAGCTTGCATACATCCATTGCATCACCTCCATCTATGGCTTGCACCTTTCCTTGTTGAGCTTGGTCTGGTATGTGCCCATATTTTTCGTGTCGAAACACAGTTGACGAGCTTTTGTGTCCGAGCCTTGAGGGTAGCGGCACCGCTTCTGTGTTAGATACGGTTTGTATGCGAACATGCCTTTCCTAGGCAAAACACGGTTTAGCCCGTGTGCTGTATCCATTGTATCCATATCCATTGCATTGTAGCTTGCATACATCCATTGCATCATCTCCATCTATGGCTTGCACCTTTCCTTGTTGAGCTTGGTCTGGTATGTGCCCATATTTTTCGTGTCGAAACACAGTTGACGAGCTTTTGTGTCCGAGCCTTGAGGGTAGCGGCACCGCTTCTGTGTTAGATACGGTTTGTATGCGAACATGCCTTTCCTAGGCAAAATACGGTTTGGCCCGCGTGCCATATCCATTGTATCCATTTCCATTACATTGTAGTGTAGTCATTGCGTCCGGCATTAGGATCATTATTCTCCCCCCAGCGGGTCGTTTCCCCACTTATGTCTTCCCACCCAATACTTGTTCTTGTGTCCGTGCGAAGTACTCATAGATCAGACATCGTTCTATGGGAGACGGACTTGTCACCTCCATCAATCTATTTGACATTTGTGCGGTTTCGACCCATTCCGGTTTGAATCATGATTCAATTGCCCTGCATGTAGTTTGCCTTGCATATAGTTTCAGTTGCATTGCATTTTCATTTACGTTAGTCATACATTGTTTTGTACATATTGCATATCATCTTGCATTCATTTTGCATGACATGCATATTGCTAACAATATTGTACCTGTTAAGTTTGCTTTCTTTACAGGCACGATATTGTATGTACGGTTCATTTGAGGCCGGTGCAACCGGACGAGCCGCATAGGTATTGTATCCTCCGCGTGAGACGTTTTGAGAATTGCATAATTCTCTTACATCCTTTCTGCATTGTAGCGTAGATTGGCGTATGCTAGCTTATAACTGTTGTATGCGTGCTTCATTACAGCTTCCTTTGCATGATCATAAGTTATGCTCGGCTTATTGCATTGTCTTGCATTTTGCCCCTGCCTTCGGGCGCATACCTTATCTACGGCTTGTATGCCTGTGCTTGAACTACGCTGGTTTGATTCCAAAAGGGATACGTAGGCAGCTTGCGAGTTCAACCATTTGCGCTTTGTATGTTTGTCCAAGCCTTCGGCCTTGTCAAAAATGGGTCGTCTCTGGGCTTTGACATTCACTCCCGTCATTCTTATGACTTCCGAGTTCTGTCAAAGAGGGGCAACTGTAGACACCCCATTTTTGACCGTCCTCAAGACTTGGACGTCACCGCTTGAACACTCGGTGATTATCCATGTTTGTGTTTGTTTGGAGTTCCCGGAGTTCTCGGCTACGCGCCCTGCCTCAGGACCTCCGAACTTGACCGTTTTGTGTCTGGTTTTGCACCAAACACTTGTGTTTTTGCCTTGGAAGGCGAGGAATGCCTTCGAGGTATCCCCATACCACCGTGGCTGGTGTTGCCCCCGGCACTATATTGTGCCGTTCGGCACTATTTTGTGCCGGTCGGCACTCTTTTTGGCAAAATGACCATTTTGCCCAATACCACTTCTTTTGCTTTCCGAGATATTTTAGACAATTTGTTTAGCTCTTGTTTCCCCTCCATACACGTGTATGGAGGGATGAGCCCTTGGATGACTTAGTTTGTAAGTCTTTGTTGCCTATAAAGAGAAGGCTCTTCTCTTGGCTCAAGGGTTAGCAAAATTTTAGGGTTAGAGAGAAAAAAGGAGAACCTCTGGTTTAGGGTTTGATCTTTGTATCTATTGTATCTCTCTTCTTACCTCTCATTTTGTACACTAGGTGCTTTAGTTCACACTATTGCACACAAGCACCTAGTGTTTCACCTTCTCTAAGCAACTGAGGTTCTAAGGGTTGGTTCTTGGTGTTTTTGGTTGGATTGGAGCTCAAGGAAGCAACAACAACAACTTTTGTGAAGATAGTCATCAAGGGTAAGAAACTACCCCTTTTTACCCCATTTTTGCATTCCATTTCTACATACCTTAGACCTGTTTTTGTGCTTGGTGATCAACACATAAAAGTTCTATTTTTTTAAGCCTCTTTATTGTTCATTAAGGGTGCTTGGTGGTTTGAGCAAGTTTGACCACCCTTAGACCTTGAAAAGGTCACTTTTTTGTGCTATTTTGGAGAGATCTGGGACTTGTGTGCTTGGACCTCTCCACCACTGAAATCTTGAGGGATTTCAGTGGTGGAGATGGTGCCTTAAAGTCCTAGAAAGGGGAGGGCGATCCCCTCTCCTTGATGTCCTTGAAAATGGTAAGTTTTGCTTCCTTAAGTGAGTCCATGCTTGAGTGTGTGTTGAGCATGTTTGACTTGTTTTCCATGCTTATATTGCCATGTTATAACATGATTTCAAGTTGTTTTTGGTCTCCTATGCATGCTTAGTATAGTTGCCTTGTAATGCCTCTTTATGTCTTAACATGCTTAGGTGGTATGCCTTCATTTCTAGCATGTTTTAGACTTGTGTTGGTGAAGATTTTGTGCTCATATTACCATGTTTTAGGTCTTTCCATAAGTATTTTGGTCAATCTTGGCATGTTTAATATAGCCCCTTTGCATTTGGCTTGTTGGCCTTGAGAGCATGTGAGCGTAGCATGCCTTGCTTGCTTCATTTTTTATGGTTTGGAACCACCTAGCATGCTATTTCAGTCCTTCATACATGCTTGTTAGATTGTTTAGCATGCCTCTTTAATGCTTTAAGAGTATGTGTTAAGTGCTCCATGTTTTGGTCATGTTGCATGCCTTTATGCTTAAGCTTCTTAGACGCCATCTAAATAGCCATTTGGCTTTGTTTTAACATGCTAAAACTCTGTTTTAGGATGTTTAATGCATGCCATATTTGCTTTGCATAAGTGTGGTTCAATGCCTCATTGGCTTGCCTTAGGCCTTGGGCCATTTGCATACTTTGTTTGGCTTGTTTTATTGCATGATTTGGCCTCATGTTTTGCATGGATTTCAGAGATTTTCATGTATGCTAATAGTCCATGTTTGTGCCTCTTAGATGTGTTTAAGAGTTGCTTGATTATGCTTAAGTGTTGGTGCCTTAACTTGTGCATGTGTGCATGTGTAGCCCTCTTGACTTGGCATTTGGTTACTGATTTTGAGCCTTTTGGAGCTGCCTAGATCATGTCTAAGCCCATCCTCCATGTGGTTTGCATGCTTGTCTTGTATGCTTGCTCGAATGCCTTGCATAAGTACCATGCCATGATCATATTGCATATTAGATGACATGTCTAGGATTGCATCACATTGGCATGCATGCTAAGCCTCTTGAAGTGAGTTTGATAGAGTTTTAGCACACTTGTTTGTTTATGTGGTTTGCATGCATTTGAAACCAAAGTTGCATTCTCGGTTCTTTGGGCCATCATGCATGGAAATGCGTGATTGGTGGTCCGAAGAGGCACACCTTCCTTTGAGTCACCAACATGATAAGGAGTGTGTTTGGTGCATACATGCCTTGAATTACATTGCCATGCATGTTGTTGCCCTCTTTCTTTGTGAGTTGCGTGTTTTGCGAGCATTTTGTGCCGACGCCTTATTTAGTGCCGACCGGCATAAATTGAAGCCGATAGCTTCATTGATGCGGTGGCCACATCCTTTGGCCGGTGGTGTTCTACCTCAGCCGGTGATTATTTCCAGTGCCCAAGGAAGTGTTTCTGAGACTTTGGCAGCCTTCAGAGGAGGGTAGCAGGGAAAACAGAGGCACACTTGCATGACAGTGCGATTCCGAGCGAGTCCCGAGCGCGTGCTGCATTTGGCCCTCGTCCCGAGGCGATTTACTGTTTAATTAGATTAATTATTTTATTTAATTAATTTAGTTGATTTGTAATAATTAATTAGCTTGCGTAGTTAATTATTTATTCGGTTCTGTATTATTCTTTTGGTCCCTCCGAGTGAGGGCAAAATTGTAATAAGTGTGCGTGAGTGGGTGTATGTCTTCCAACCCCTATTTCTTTCTTCCCTTTTATTTACCCGCTTTCGACGGTAGATTAGGGCACGTCTATTTTAGCATACCTTATGCAATGCATGCGTGCATTCATGCATTTGTTTACATACATCGAGCTCGGCACATCATGCAAACCGCATCGTACTTTCAATTCCGAATTGAATACGTGATAGTTGTTGCATCTCATGTGCCATGTTTAGGGTTAGCCGAGCCTATTTAGATTGCATCTATGCCTGTGTCGCATTAGCCACTTAACATAAACTAGGTCATGCATGCCTTGCTAACTAGTTTCTTGTTTTGGCGCGGAGTACGATGTAAGTATTTTACGCTTTAGCATACCACATGCGTGTGAATGTTGCCATGACAGTATGCTTGCCATGCGGCTAAATGCTTATGTGATATTACTGTTTGAATGCCTGTGGGTGGAGGTTGGATTACTTGAGTTGGGAATACTCATTGAAATCCGTGTTTTAGCCTACTCGCGAGTAGCAATTTCAAACTGTTTTTTTTTCAAACAAGACGGATATGCAATGTTTATTTCCAAATTAGGCAATCTAGTCTATACTTGTTTGCCGTGCGCATAACATAGTAATTCTAGGCTAATAATTGGAATAAGAACACATAATGTTTTCAAAAACGGATATCACGGTTAGTAGAGGCCGGTCTTCGGACCGGGCGAAAGGGGGTGCTCATAGCTGACCTTCCCCGATCGTACCCAAGCTCCCGAGCCAAGACCACTTTGGTGATGACGGACACGTGGCCTTCGGCACCGAGTCAGGGTTTCCTAAATTTCCCATTTTAAAAATATTTAGGTGGCGACTCTATAATCTGGCAAAGCAATCCATGTTTGGCACTACTTTTCAAAATCTGTTTTCTCAAACGATTTGCCGGATTTGGACTCTTTGGTTCAAGATTCAGAACCGACACAAAAAGGGAGTCCGAACTGTAGCCGAGGTCCCCCGCAGACGTGCTACACTTTGCTTTTTCAGATATTTTTATTGCCAGTTGTGCCAGCTGGTGAGCATAGAACTCATCCTCCATACACGTGTATGAAGGGATTGCACCAGGCCTCTAGCTTGTTCAACAAGCTTGAGACTTGGATTTCTATAAGAGGGGAGGTCTCTCTCCCTTTCCAGAGGTTCATAAATTTGAGATACAAAACATATCCCTCTCTCTATATTTCTCCTTCTCTCTCTCTCTCTCTCTCTCTCTCTCTCTCTCTATATATATATATTTGGACTTGTTTATGCCTTAAAGTGGTTTTTCTTCACACTTTTGCACTAAAGCACCTAGTGAAACACCTTCACTCTTGACCTGAGGTTCTTCGAGGTTGCATTTGAGTGGTTTAAGCTTGGTTTTGCCTCAGAAGTGGCTGCTTTGAAGTTGTTCTTCAATGGTGAGTCTTCACCCTCTTTAAAGCTTTGTTCTTTCATTGCTTACTTAGCCGTCTTTGCATGTTTCTTTTGGCTTAACTTTCAACTATAAACATTTTCATTTTTAAGTATCAAAAATGGTTGTTTGAGGCTTGGTTTGAATTAGGGGTGGTCTACCCCCTTTGGTGGCTTATTTGGCTTTGTTTTGTGCTATCTCTTTAGGCCTTTGAGATCACCTTTTCTTGACCTTTTAACCACTGAATTCTAGAGGAATTTCAGTGGTGGAAAGTGTGTTTTGAGGCCTCAAATAGGAGGGGGTTGTCCCCTTTCCTCTTTTCTTGTTTGCTTGTGTTGGTGGCTCACCAAAAGAGCATGTATTTCTATCTTCTTGAGGCTTTGTTTGAGCACTTTTTTGTGATTTTTCAAATCTACCATGACTCTATTTTTGGTTGTCTTGGTCACCTCTTGCATGCTTCTTGTACTTGTAGTATAATCTTACTTGTAGCTTTGCAAAGTAGCATGTCTTTCTAGCATGTTGAGGCTCTATCTTCACCTATTTTTGTGACTTTTCTAACATGTTATAACTCTTTTTTGAGTTGGTTTGATCATTTGTTGCATGCTTCATGTACTTGTAGTGCAATCCTCCCTATAGCCTTAACATGCATCATGCTTTGGACCATCATTTTAGCACGCTTTTGGCTCCACTCCAGGGAACTTTTACTCATGTTTTGCCATGCTTAAGCTCTATTTTAAGTTGTTTTGGTCATGCATGCCCTGCTTTGTATAGCCATAGTGCAATCTTGCTCACTAGCTTTGAGTTTCCAAGTCACTAGCATGCATTGCTTGGGCTATTTGCATGATTTAGCATCATTTGATATGTGATTTTAGAGCATGTTTCACTGTCATGCCCTCACATCTTTCACTCTTTCAATGCTTTGGAGAGTTATGATTTATGTCTTAAACATGAGCCAATATGTATACCATCATGCCTAAGCTTTTGGGCTACCATTTCAATGTGTTTTGGGTCTTATTTTGCCATGATACAACTCTGTTTTTGGTTGATTAGAGCATCCCTCATTTGCTTCTTACACTTGTAGTGTAACCATGCTCATTGGCCTTACATGATTGGCATTTTGGCTTACCATGCTAGCTTGCTTTGGCTTCATTCCATGCATGTTTTGGCATTGTTTTGACCTGCCTTGGGACTGTTTTGAGTCATCTTGGCCCTTTGGGGCTTGCTTGATATGGCTATGGTGCAAGTGCCTTTGCTAGCCTTAAGCTTTAAGCCTCCTAGCATGCCTCATTTGTCATATGTGCATGTTTTGGCATTATTTGGAATGATATTTCAGAGCATATAGTGTTGTCACACTTCCATGTTTTTCACTCTTAAGTGCTCTTAAGAGTTGCACCTTTGTGCCCTATTCATGGGCCAATGCATGAGCATGTATTTTATTGCTTTCAATGTTAGCATTTCGGAGCATTTTGACCATTATTTTGGCATGCATGAGGACTGTTTAGGGTTAGTTTAGTCCATTGAGCATTGTATTACATGCCTCTTGTATGATGCTCTTTACTTGCTTTGATGCTTTAGCCTTCAAACATGCCATGCATGCATTGTTCACATGATAGAATCTTGTGCATGCCATTAGCATTGATAGGTTGATCATGTTGTACGTGTTGCATTGTGTTTAGATCGAGTCCTGATCCAAACACAAGGAATGTGGCACGTTTCGTACTTGAAGTGATGAAACGTGTTGCGTTTCTTGGTCGCCGACCCTCTTGATCAATCATGATAGAGGCTAAGGCCCTTATGTGTTGTTTGAGCATTCATCAACATTGTGCAAGCTTGACTCTTTGGCCATCATGCATTGAGATACGTGATTGGTGGCTCGAGAGCCGAGCACTACACTCCTTTGAACTTGAGATATGATAAGGAGTGTGGTTCCACACACATTTTCTTGCAAATACACTACCATGCCTCTGTTTGTGCTCTGTTGCAGCAAAAGGAGAAATTCTAGGAAGCAATGGCCGACCGGCCATCAAAGCTACCGACTGGCCACCAAGGCTGCCGATCGACCCTCATAAGTGGCCAATGGCCATCAACTTTGGCCGATGGCCATTCCTCTTGGCTGACCATCCCTCAACATGTTCCTAAGGTGGGTCAGAAACATTTTGGAAGTTGGCACAATTTTCAGAAGTCCAAAATAGTGCAAACAGAGGCATCATGAGGCACGGCAGTGGATTTTCGAGCGAAGCTGATCGAGCATGCATATCCCCCTCGCTTCTCGAGGCCATTTGTTTAAATTGTTTAGCTAAACTAGTTCATTAGCTTAGTTATATTGTAATTGATTAGTTAAATGTATTTAATTAATTCATTCATTTTGTGCTTTAATTAGCTTAGATTAGCTAATTTTCAATTTGTGTTGTAATAATTAATTAGCTAGTTAGTTAATTAGTTTGGTTTGTAATAGTTAGCTTAATTAGCGTAGCTAGTTAGCTCTCTTTTATTCGGACCCTCCGTCGAGAGGGCACAATGTTGTAATAAGTGTGCGTGTGTGTGATGCATGTCTTTCAACCCCATTTCTTTCTCCATTTTATTTACCAACTGTTGATGGTTAGTTTTAGGGCATGTTTCAATTAGCATACTTATGTTTGCATGCGTGCATCATTCATTCGTCTTGCATGCATCGGGCTCAGCGCATCATTCAGCATCATATTTCAATACCTATTTGAATACATGTATCAAGTGTTGTAATTCATATGCCATCTTAGAATAGCCGAGCCTATTTAGTTGCATTTTTGTATGTGTTGCATTAGGCATCTAACATAGCTAGAATCATGCATTGATTACCAACTAGCTTCTTTTTTGGCTCGGAGTACACTGTAAGTGTTTACGCTTTAGCATCCTTGCATGTATGTAAGTGTTGCTATGATAGCATGCTTGCCATGAGGCTATCTGCTTAAGTGCTTAACTGTATGAATGCCTACGGATGAAGGCTTCATTGCTTGAATTGGAATAATTCATCAAAATGTGAGTTTTAAGCCCACTTGAAGTGGCAAATCATCATGTTTTAAGCCCACTTGAGGGTGGCAAATCCGCATCTCTAAGCCCACTTGAGGGTGGCAAATCCGCGTCTTAGACTACTTGTGTAATAGCCCGACCCTCGTACATGAATCTGGTATCTTTTCAGTTCTCTATTATGTGTTTTTGAAGGCATATTATGACAATCTAGGTGAAATTACATGGAATTAAACGGAACTTAGAGAAAATGGATTTCTATCTGTTGGTTTGAAACATTATCTGCTGCAATTGACTTATTTGAATCTGAAATTGGGTGCCTTAGAGGCTTAATTTTCAGAAATGGATTTGATATTTGGAATCTACATAATTTTTAAGCTCTAATGGGATTTTCTGTGAAATTTTAGTTTCGGCATGATAAAGCGATTGGATTTTGTCTTATTATCCTATTATATATATATATATCAACTTCGGAGATATTTTTGACTTAGAGCTATGTCTTGTGTGACATCAAGAAGAGAGAAAACGTGAGGATAGGAGAGGAAGAATTCGGGGGAAAACGTGATTCAACAAGGAAGCTAAGCAAAATTGTTAGATTTGTGAGATTTAATTCAAGGTAACCCAAGTTCTCTCCTTGTTATTGCAACTAGAGTTGTAATTCATGTTTTGTTTGATTCATGTAAGATTCATGTTTGAATTATGAGGGTTTCATCAATTGGTTATTTTGACACTCAATTTGGGTGTTCTATGAAATTATACTTCAATCCTTGGTTTTATACCATCCCTTCATGGATTTATGTACATATGTATATATATATAGCATGTGCTATGGTTCAAGAACATGAAGAACTTGAATCCAAAAGTGGAATTTGGGAAAGAGATGGCATATTTAAGTTCCTAATTGTGCTTAATTTGTCATGTTTAAGGTAGAATTCATATTATAGTGATGTTAGGTTGAAATATGGTCTTAGATTCATTTGGAATTGCGTGAGAACTAGAATGAAGTTGCTAAATTCGAAGTTCAGAATTTCAGAATTCGCGTGGTCCGCTCGAGCGGCAGAAAGCCCGCTCGAGCGGGAAAAACGACCTTCCAGCAGTTTTGTAATCTGTGCAGTCCGCTCGAGCGGCCAAAGTGGCGCTCGAGCTGGAAGGCTTATTTTCAGACAAAAATAAATGTTGTTCAGTTTTGCATACTTGTCCCTCTGGTATTTTTAGAATATTTTTCTGAAGATTTTAAGATGGTTGTAAATTCACATGAAGTGTAGTGACACAGGGAATGATTCCTCAATGATTTATGTAGAAAGAACACTAATGTCTGGTTATATGCCGTGTGCGAGGCACACTTGAAGAGCTAGCACGCCAACATGACCCAGTGAGTGATAGTACCTCAATGTACCTTAACTCAATTTATTATTATTGACGTTGTGATTATGTATTGATGTTATATCTTAACATTACGAACTTCGTTGTCAAACTTGTGATGGTACGACATATATATACGTTGTAAGTGAAACATTATGAAATTGTGGATGTAAGTGAACCATCATGAAATTGTGGAAACATCAAAAAGGTTGTGAAGTTATGCACGTCATATGTGAAATCTTGTGACTTTTGGACTGAATCAGGGAAATTGTGAATGTGTGAACCAATGTGGCCTAGAGCCAGTTGTGAACCAATGTGGCCTAGAGCCATGTGTGAACCAATGTGGCCTAGAGCCATTTGTGAACCAATGTGGCCTAGAGCCATTTGTGAAGCAATGTCGCCACAAGCCTTTTTGTGAAACTATGTGACCAAGGGTCATATGTGAACTATGGAACGATGTGGCCAAGAGCCATTTGTGAACGACGATATTATGAGGCCAAGGGCCGATGTGTGATATATGAATTTATGAATTGTGAACTTGTGAAACAAGAAGGACCAAAGCCAATGTGATATGAATTGTGAACTTGTGAAACAAGAAGGACCAAAGCCCATGTGATAACTTGTCAGTTATGAAACCGATGATTACTGTGAATATGTGAACTCTTTAGGTCAAGGGCCAAATTATGAAATTGTGAATCGAGTTGTCCAACAAAGCTATCTGAAAGCAGGCGATTACATGATTACGGTATTAATTATGTTCTACATGCATGCAAGTACTATTATTCACTAAGCTTGACTCACTCCATATTATGTCTGTTTCTGTAGGTAACCAACCAGGGGGTCAATCTTAACTCGGCATCGTCATACTTTCGTCAGCCTAGGCACAGCCAAGCTTGGGGTCGAAACCCTACTTTTGTGGAGTTTGTTAGATATGGGCTTACACTTTTGCTATTGGCTTCAGATATTATGTACTTAATATTTTTGTTATATACCCCACCTCGGGGATTGGATTTGTATATGCATGTAAATAACTAGCTCTCTAATGTATTTTTGCCTTTGATGTACTTATCCGATGAGATGTTTATGATCCTGGCATAACTTAGTAGCTCAATGGATGACACATTTTCTGGTTTATATCCTTTATTCTTACAGCTTCCGGTTAGGCCCCTCTATGAAATCAGGTTACGTATCCTTTTCTGCTCAGGTCATGCCCAAACTTTTAGGGGCAAGTTTGGGGCGTAAAAACTTGCGAGTAGCACTTTCCAATCCATTTTCGAAAAAACAAACATGAGATGTTTTGTTCCAAATCGAGCGATTTAGTCTATACTTGTATGTTGTGCGCATCACATAGTAAGCTAGCTAATAAACTGGAATAAGAACACATGTGTTTTCGAAAACAATATATCATGTTAGTAGAGGCCGATCCTTTGATCAGGCGAGCGGGGGTGCTCATTTCAGGACCTTCCCCTCTCGTACCCAAGTTCCCGAGCCGAGGCAACTTTGGTGATGACAGAGACGTGGCCTTAAGCACGAGTCAGGGTTTCCCAAATTTTCCAAAAACAAAATATTTAGGTGGCGACTCTGAAATCTGGCAAAGCAGTCCATGTTTGGCGCTTTTTTATTAAAATCGATTTTCCAAAGCGATTTACCGGATTTGGACTCTTTGGTGATTTATCAGTCTTACATTGCACTTTGTAAGATTAGATTCAAAACCGTGACAGGAGTCTAAACTGTAGTAACTAAGAACTACAATTCGCGCCCTCGCGAGCAGAGCGGAGTTCGGGCGGTCTATAACATACTGATCCGGGGAACCCTAAATGGTCATTTTGTTCGGGGGGGTGAAGGCTTCCCATTTTGTGGTTTCCCCGAACCCTGGTTCAACTCTGAGAGGCAGCAGGTTCCTGGCTTCAAGATTTTCTTCGACTTGCAACTGCAAGACAGTGATATGGAGGAAATGGCTAAACCAACTGCTGAAGCTGCAAAGAGCACAGAAAGTGATTCCGACAGCAACAAGCTTGAAGTAGGAGCATCACTAGCATGTCTCCTTTCAGATCCTCCGATCGACTCGGAGAGCTTAGGGGATAACCTGGCCGTTTCCATGATCGGGGACCAACCGGGTGTATACCCTTCTAGCAGCATTTTGGATGCATCTGACACACTGTCCCTCATTTGGCAGCTGGAGGAGGGCTACCAATCTAGCAGTTCTAAGTCGAATAGTGAGCCAAAATCTGATTCCACAGTTTCGAGTCGAATCGATTCGACTTCAGTCTGGTCAGTATTCACAGGGTTGATAACTTGGGATGCCGAGGTTTTGTCTAGGTTGTCCTTTTCTTTTTCCTTTGAGTCGGTTGTAATCAAGGAACTGGATGGGCTTAACCTTGTGAATAAGAATGCTGCTGTAGATTCCGAGTATTTCTCTGTGCCTCTTGTTTATTGCATTGATCATGATTTTCAAAATTTTGATGAAAACAATGAGGAAGGAATTCCTCTAGTTTTGAAAATTTTAATTAATTGAGAAGAGGAGAGGTTTGTAAAACCCCTTGTTGATGAAATCATTTCAATTAATGTCGGTATTGAAAAGAATCCGCGTTTGGTCCAAATCGGGTCCACATTATCTTCGCAAGAACGCGAGCACTTAGTCACTTTATTAAAAGATTTCAAAGATGTTTTCACGTGGTCCTATGAAGACATGCCTAGAATCGATCTTGAGATTGTACAACATTAGATCCCTCTCGACCCCGAGGCCTAACCCATCAAACAGAAGTTGCAGAGAATACGCTCGAATTGGGTTCTGAAGATCAAGGAGGAGGTCACTAAGCAGATAGGCGCAGGGTTCTTGCCAGTATTTGAGTATCCAACTTGGTTGGCCAACATCGTCCCAGTGCCGAAGAAAGAGGACAGAATTTGAGTGTGTGTGGACTTCAGAGATCTGAATAGAGCTAGTCTGAAGGACAACTTTCCTTTGCCGTACATCGATGAATTAGTAGACATCACCGCGGCTCATGCATTGCTCTCCTTCATGGATAGATTTTCCAGGTACAACCAGATTCTAATGGCGCCCGAGGACAGAGAGAAAATTGCCTTCACTACGCTGTGGGGAACCTACTGCTATCGGGTGATGCCATTTGGGCTGAAGAATGCTGAGGCTACCTATCAAAGGGCTACAACCATAATTTTGCATGATATGATCCATAAAGAGGTTGAGGTGTATGTGGACGACATGATTGTCAAGTCCAAGGAAAGAGAGGGCCATTACACTACCTTAAAGAAATTCTTTCAACGGATTAGAGAATACAGACTGAGGTTGAATCCACAGAAGTGTACTTTTGGTGTAACAGCAAGGAAGATGCTGAGTTTCTTGATCACACAAAGGGGCATCGAGGTAGATCCTTCCAAAATCAAGGCCATCCTAGAAATGCCACCACCAAGGACTGAAAAGGATGTGCGAGGCTTTCTGGGTAAAGTGTAATTCATAAGATGGTTTATTTCTAAATTAACCTTGACTTGTGAACCACTATTTGGTCTACTGAAGAAAGGAAAGAAGTTCCGATGGGATGATTGATGTCAATTCACTTTTCATCAGATCAAGCAGTACCTTCAGAATCCATATGTGTTGTCGTCGCCAGAGCTGGGGAAGCCCTTGATTTTGTATATGTCAGTAACGGACACAACGATGGGATGCATGCTTGCTCAGGTATCTGAAGATAGAGTTGAGAATGCCATCTATTACTTGAGCAAGAAAATTCTAGATTATGAGACCCATTACACCCTGCTGGAGAAAGCTTGCTTAGCCTTGGTATGGGCTACCAGGAAGTTAAGGCACTACTTGTTAACTCACTCCGTAATTCTAGTTTCAAGATTAGATCCTATCAAATATCTTTTTGAGAAACCAGTACTTACGGGTAGGCTAGCTCGTTGGTTGCTTCTTCTCTCCGAATTTGATCTGAAGTATGTTACTCACAAGTTAGTTAAGGGGAGAGTTGTAGCAGAGTTCCTGGTAGATCACCCAGTATAAGGGGATGAAGCGGTAGAATACTTGTTCCCAGATGAAGCTATTCTGCAAGTTGAAGAAGAGATTTGGACAATGTACTTTGACAGAGCATCTAATCAGTAAGGTTATAGGATAGGGGTGTTGCTGATAGCACCCGAAAATTCCCATATACCTTTAGCCTTTAAACTCCTGTTCAAGGTATCCAATAACGAAGCAGAGTATGAGGCGTTTATCACTGGTTTGGAAGCTGCCCTGGTACTAGGAGCAAAAAGGTTGGATGTCATCGGGGACTCGAACCTAATTGTGTCTCAAGCAAATGGGGACTGGAAGGTCAAAGAAGAAAAGATGAAGATCTATCACCAAACCCTGGACGTTTTGATCCCTAGGTTTGAGAAGTTGACTTTCATACATCTACTAAGGGAGAACAACAGGTTCGCTGACGCCTTATCAACTCTATCATCCATGATAGACATCCCTCTTGGAGTCCAAATGCGTTCGATCATCATTGAGCAGAGGTATACGCCGGCCTACGAGACTATTGCCGCAATAGATGAAGTTCAAGATCAAAACCCTTGCTACTATGATATTTGGAACTTCTTGGAAAAGGAGGTTTATCCACCAAGGACAAATGCCAAAGACAAAAGTGCAATACAGCGGATAGCCGTTCAATTTATCATCTGTGGAGGTAAACTATATAAGAGGGGCCATCTGAGAATGCACAAGTTGTGTGTCGAAGTAGAGGAATCAAAGCGCCTGATAGAGGTCATCCATGGGGAAGAGTGCGAAGTGCACATGAACGAAGTAATGTTAGCCCGGAAGATTCTCAGGCATGGTTACTACTGGTCTACTATGGAGAAAGATTGTGATGTTCGGTGATGCCACAAATGCCAAATTCATGCTAATCACATGAACATCCCGCCGTCAAAGCCGTATAACATGACTTCACCATGGCTTTTCTCAGTCTGGGGAATCGATGTCATTGGCGCAGTCACACCGAAATGGTCAAATGGGCATGAATACATTCTGGTGGTAATTGATTACTTCACAAAGTGGGTGGAAGCTCAGTCCTACGCTGTGTTAAAAATAGTGCATATGGCTAAGTTCCTCTGAAACAACATCATTTGCCATTATGGAGTCCCAAACGAGATCATTTCAGATAATGGTTCACATTTCAAGAAGAAAGTAATTGACTTGTTAGAGAAATACAACATGGCTTTCCATAAGTCATCTACCAACCGGCCGCAAACCAACAAAGCTGTTGAGGCTGCCAATAAGAACATCAAGCATATTCTGTAGAAGAAGGTTGAGACCTACAGGGATTGGCCAGACAAATTGCCGTTTGCACTCTGGGGTTATAGAACTTCAATCCACACGTCTACAAGCGTAACTCCTTATTCTCTTGTCTATGAGATGGAAGCTGTTCTGCCAATTGAAATAGAAGTGTCATCGCTATGAGTTATGGCTGAGTGTCAAATAGCAGAGGTGAACTGGCTGCAGAGCAGATTTGAAGAATTGATGTTGTTTGATAAGAGAAGGCTGAAAGCATTGTACCATGTTCAGGGCTATCAACATAGGATTGCCAGGGCTTTTAACAAGAAAGTTAAGTCCAGGAATCTTAAAGAAGGGGATTTGGTGATGAAAGACAGCCGAGATCCCATCCATGACCTTAGGGGCAACTTCAAACCCAATTGGACTGGTCCTTACATCATCAAAACTATCTGGTCCGGTGGAGCTGTTATTCTTATGGACTTGGATGGCCTAAAATTTTTCCAACCAATCAACATGGACAAGTTGAAGAAATACAATCCCTGAGAGACTCGCAAGGCCAAAAACCTGGAAGAGCGGCCTAGGCAAAAGTTAAAGCACAAAAAAAATGGAAATAAAGAAAAATTGAGCTCGCAAGGTTGAAAATCCTAAAGGGTGGCCTTGGCAAAAGTTAGAGTGCAAAAGGAGAGCGTTAATACTCAAGTGAATCCAAACCAAACTACATAAGGCCTGATTTCCATCTTCGGGATACGTAGGCAACTTCATCCTGAACTTCGGCCGTAAATACCTCCAATTCAACTATCCTGTCCATGTGTTTGATCAGGTCATCTTTGTCTATTCTTTATCTGAAAGTTCGGTTATGATCCTTACTCTGAGCGAAGAGCTGGTTACAGTGCTAAGCAGTGTTATTTAATCAAGGGGCAATTCGTAATCTTTGGATTTGGGGTTGTACATCTCGAGGATTGATTCCATGTATGTCAAGTAATGATCCTTTTCAAAAATGGCTTTGAAAAGTTTTGATAAAAGTTGATTTTGTTCAAATTTTACCTTTTACAACTTAGACCATTTTTTTGGTCCAAAAGGAAAATTTTCAGTGCTCACAACTTTAATTTCATTGATTTCATTACAAAGTTCTCCAACTCTCGATACAAATCAAAGTTGTTCTTTTATTACATTCATAAAACTTGAAAAGTAAGATCAAAACAATAAACTAGGGGCATAGATAAGTCAGGTGTTCTTGCGTCCCCCGCTTGTGCTTGTGGAAGCTTCTAATGCTAAAGTGGGCCCGGTTTGTGCTTCATCTTCTCGCCAAGTCAGGCACTCGCCAGAAAGTGCACAGCTGAAACTAGGGATAGGGGCCAGAAGCTCTCTCGTCCTCTAAGTAGTGAGGTACCTAGCCAAATGTGAACCTCGGATGGGAAATGAAACCGGGTACTCTACCCCTTTCTCTGGGCAAGTCTGATCATGTCCAAACTGACGCCTGAACCGGAATGGAAAGTATAATACACAGTGTGTTTGGCCAATCAGCTGAATGCCAAGTTGCCGAGTCATGTTGTAGCTCATTTCGATCAGATTAAGCCAGGGGCAATGCCAAGCAATGTCAGCAGCAGACCTATTGCACATCCAGTGGCACCACCATCCCTCATTCAGGAAATCCACTGGCTGTTGACAAAAGAAGTATGCTCGTGCTGAGTATGCACGGCAAGAGTCCAGTACTTTCAGCTTGTTCATTAGCCACACCTGGAGAGGGATTAAAAGAAAGAAGAGATTAAAGAATAGAGAGATGTATATTGAGAGAAAAGTGAGAAAAGGGCTTTGAGAAAAAAACAGAGCATGAATGCCGAGTGATGTGAGAAATACATATAAGAAAGGGTGGGAAACATTACCTGAAGAAGTAGTGGACTCCCTACAAATTTGTTTGTCTCTCACAAATGGAAGGTGTCTAAGCCTATCAAAGTCTCGGCCAACACCAAGCCAATGCAACTCTTGCCCTCTTTTAGGCCTTGCGCCACTTCAATTAGCCGAATACTAGACTCACCAAAACTAGGGGCAAGAAGGAAATAAGCCAACATGCACAAACAAAGGGCGTATTGCCAAAAATCCCGCCAAGGAAGATTACCTCGGTTGCCAACTTCAGAAAATTAATGAATCAAACTAGGAATATCTAGCTCCCCATTGTGAACCAAAGATCGAGCCTCGTGTAGAGTAAGCCCGCACATTCATCCCAAAGCTTGGATGTGGCCAAAACGGGGCTGAGGTATGATTTCCTCATCGCGCCGGGACTCCATTAGCACTTGAAATTCTTCAATTGTTGGGCACATCTCTTGTCCTCCGAAGCTAAAAACGTATGTAATCGGATTCAAACATCTAGCCGCAACACGCACGAACGGAAAACAAAGCGAAAAGCGACTCAGTGAGAATAGTGCATTTATGCTGAAACCCCAAAAATTCACCTTTTTCGAGCCATCCAAAGTTGCAATCCAATTTGAGAGCTTTTCAGTGAAAAATGGCTCCATTTGTGAAGAATTTACAGCTGAAATAAAGAAACTACGAGGTCCAACCTTTTGTAGAAGATAAGGCAGTGAGTGGAAGCCAAGTGTCGACAATCTAGTGGTCATGTACATCGATGGCCGACAAGGCTCATTGATGGCCGGCACATGGCCGGCAACTACCATTTATGGCCAACATTCTCTTACTTTGATCTGTTGTCCTTCTTTGTGATGAAAAATGCTAAAAGCATGTGTTTTGTTATGCTTTTAGCCTGTTTTAAGGTCTTGTTTTGAGTCCTTTCGGCTTTAGCAGGTTTGTTATTTTTGTATATCATTTGTTTCTGTGTTGTTTTGCTTATTGAGTTGTATGTTGTTCTGTTTATCAAGTTGTCGTCATCTTGTTTATCCAGTTATTGTTGTGTTGTTTATCGAGTTGTATATTGCTTTTTATTTCAGTTGTCGGTCGGTTCATTACCTGATTAAGAACGTTGTGCCCATACAAGTGTTCAGTTTTCAGTATCAAATTCAATTTCATTTCCATGCTAGGTGGTGCTCATGATGCAAAATACAACACTTTTTCAAATAAAAACCAGTTTTCATTCTGATCATGGTTGTTTTTTTTACAAAAGTGCAATACAAGTTTTTAAAAGCAAATAAGAACTTCCTAATGCTATATAATGTGCTAAAACTATAAGCAAAAAGAAACTAACCAAAAATACAATATATCAGCACTGATTGCCTCAACCCGAGAAGCCCTTTTCGTCCTCTTCCTCGAATGAGAGGACTCTGGGACACTGTCTCCGTCGGCCCTGCTATCTGAATCTAAACCAAAGTCTAAATTGGAGACATATCCGTTCTCCGCCACGAAGCTCGCCTCAACATCGCCCCCGTTCTCAGAACCTGAGCCGGTGTTATCACCTCCACTCTTAGATGACTCTGAATGCTGACTCGCTGCCTCATCAGAGTCGCTCGTCTCAGCATCACCATTACTCAGAATAGGCTCTGAAGGGCCACTCTCAGCTCGGGTGCCTCTAGCTCTGCGCCTCGGTGCGAGAGTCTCTCTCTCTCTCTTGTTGTTGGAGAAGGTACCGGTGCAGATCTTTCTTATTCTTTGCTAGCACCGTCGGCATGGGTGGGATCTGAAAAGGACAATAGTTGCGTATCAGTCTCAATATGTGTATCAGATGCAAGCATAATATACAGAATGAGTATATGCAGAAGTCAGATACAATGTGTAAATACAATATGCAAGCACTCTATCGATGTAATGTATCAGTATAGTTTAGGAAGTTTTTAGTTGAAATGTCAGTGTTAGTGTGTCAATGGAAATTTAATGCCTGGAATGTAAAGCTGAAGAAATTACCTGAGTACCGTAGAGGCTGAACATCGTTTCTCTCCTCTGTACCATCCCCATCAGTGAGGGTATCAGCTGGAGAGCCCTCCTCCCATACTCTACGAAGACCTATAAATGTAGTTTGAATGATCAGTATTTTCAAATGAATATATCGGAAATGAACTATGGAGTGCAAGTACTAAAGGGTGGTTCATACCAAAGTCGGGCCTTGGACCCCGACAAGCTCATAACCAGCCGCTACAGGCTCGATCGAGACCTGGTAGGCCTCCCCGATGTGTCGCCAGCAAGTCAGCATAGTAGGGAAGCTCTAGCCAATCAGCCCTCTACCCCACTCGGGAAGCCCCTCTACTACAGGCTCTACTCGCCCAGGTCACTCTGCGCTTCGCTCTCGCAGTCGGAGCTCTCGCTCCCTCATCTCCACGAACACCCATTAGGGGCGGCATCAAGTGTGTCTAGATGAAAGCCGCATAGTCGCCCTTCGCTCGGAAGAAGTTAACATCAAGGCCCACCATGAATTGGATGACCTCCTCAACAGATAAGCTCTCTGTGGACCGCATGGACTCTGGTGGAGCCATAGGGACAATCAGATCGGGCATGCCCATAATTTGGTGCACGAAGTGCTCACCCAAGAACCAAGCCTGGCAGACTAGCCCCTCAAGCAGAATGTAGTAGCGGGAGATGGCCCAAGCACCAGCAAACTGCTTTCGGATCCCCCCTGGCATCAAAGCCCATGGCTGCCATGTGATCTGCAAATAGAAGTTGTACAGATTAGTAGTTGCTGTCAGTTGTGAAGAAGAACAGTTTCAAAGCAAAAATGAAATGATTGTGTTTCGGATTACCACACGGGCAACTGCCGTGTCAAAGTACTGCCTAAAGAATGTGAAAGGCTCGCGGGTCCTATAGCGAAGCTGACCGTCATATATCCTCGAATAGGGGACTGTCAACGGAAGCTCCTCTACAGGCTCCGAGGCGAAAGTCGGGAAGTATGCGTATATCTATAGCTGCAGGGAAAATGCAATGGTATGTGTATCAATGCAACATCGAGCAAATGCAGAATGTGCAAAACAGAAAGCACAATGTATGAATAGTGTTTGAGCAAATACAAATATGTAAAGCAGAAAGCATGTGTTGAAATAGATGTGCAGAAACTGTAAATAAAATATAAAGTGCAAAGAGGGAATTGAGATGTGTACCTCCCAGGCTCGCCAATAGCCTCCAATCCAGTCCCCTCACAGATGAGAGGTAGAGCTCATGTACCCGTACAGCGTGGTGAGCCCAGCTCTACCCCAGCTGTAGAAACAAACCCGAGGAAGGGTCACCAAGGCACTCAGTAAATGCAGGCCAACGGTGTTCCACCTGTTCAAGAACAAGGTGGTACCGAAGACGAACATCAAGAAGTCCCTAGTGTACTGCTCGGTAACCTCTATTGTCTCGGGCTTGGTCCCTTTGAATCGCTTAGCGAACCAAGTGTACCTAACCATCCTCATCCAATATGTAGGTGGGTATGCCCCCAGCAGCGCAAACCATGCTGCCTCTCACTCCTCCATATCTATATCGATAGGGATCGGATCGCCTCCTTCGTCTAAGCCGGTGATCATGGCAAAGTCGTAAGGAGTCATCGTCGTCTCCTATGCGGTGGAAAAGTGGAAGGAGTTGGTGGTATCCCACCACCTTTCCACCAGTGCTCTCAGAAAGGGATAGCTCGCGACAACCCAAGTCAAGCTAGAGCATAAGAGGCCAAAGCCCGCCTCGTCAATGATGTCTCGAACTCCAGCCAGGAGCTCGTCATACCAATCTCGAGCAATCGTAGCACCATAGCCTCTAAAGGCGCAAGACTCGCCCTATGGAAGAAGACAAATGCATCAGATAAAGGCAGTGCATAGTCAAATATAAGGTAGTGTATAAAATGCAATCAAGTGAATCAGATGAAGGCAGTGCAAGAATTGCAAATAACTAAAGGCAGAAATACATGAAAACATGGTGCTTACCGCAACGGCGATGGCCGACAAGTGAGAATCTAGCTTCCTCAGCAAAAGGTCCTCTGGTGTACTGCTAGTGAACTCAGTGAAGCGTCTGATACCTCTGGATGTAGGCAATATGTTTGTCTGTGGGTGATATCTCGCTAGATCGAAAGGTTGTACCCTCAGTGGTAGCGGCTCTGCCTCGGCCTTAGGATCGAACTTCGCCTTCAAGTCGGCCTCAAGGTCAGCTATTAGCTCCTCTTCCTCCAACACAGGTAGAACTACTGGGGGAATCTTCAGAGGGACCCGTCATGAGGAACCTCATCCGTCATCTGAAAATAGGTGTGAGATGGGTGAAAAGTGAAGAAAAATGAAGAAAAAGGGTAAACTTGGAAAAAGTCAAACCCTAGGAGAGAGAAAATGGAGGAAAAAGTCAAAGCCAGGAAAAGTGCACAAAACTTGAGAGAAACTCGAGGGGAATGAGCCTAGAATGGTGGAAATGAGGAAGGAAGCACCGAAATCAAGTTTCAATCGGTTCAAAGTGAAGAGAACAAAGAGGATTTAGCAAATCAAATTCGCATGGGGCATTGAAAACGCGTAGAAAGTGTAAATCTAGTGAGAAAAGGGGGTCTAGAGAGAGACGAAGATAATTTTCGGACAAGGGGGTGTAAGGAAATGAGCCCTGGTGGCGCATTTTTAAAGACCTACGCCAAAATGATCAAAAAGCCCCCGATCTGCCATCGATGGCCGGTAAGGCTCATTGATGGCTGACAAGGACTATTGTTGGCCGACACCTGGCCGGTGGCCCTCTCTCATGGCCGACAGGTGGTTGGTAGATTTTCTCGGGCTCTTGATGCTATTTTGTGTCCTTGGTTTGCAAGAATTGAAGGGATTGTTTGCTGTTGAGTTCAGAATGCCTCTGCGGAAGCTTAAAACTGTGTTTTCGATGTGCGATGTTCGTCACTTGTCAACGTGACTGAGGTACATCCTTTAAACACATTGTAATTCTTTCGAGAGGTGAATTGGAAGTTGCCTTTGAGTTTGTTTTCATCAAATCATGCTTTAGTATCTTGCATAGGGCATGCATGTCCTATTCGTTGTTGCATGGAACATGCATTTCACTTTGTAGTATAGAATATGCATTCCACATGTGTTGTTGTAAGATGTGCGTCTCACAGGAATTGCATGCGTGTCTTGTATTCATTTTTGAATCATGCATGGAATCTACATCCACTTTCACGCATAGAATATGCTCCTGTTACCAATCATGCATAGAATATGCTTATGTTTTTGTTTCTCGCATAGAACGTGCGATTAACATTGTATCTCAATTGTTTGTCTTGCATAGAACATGCATTCCTACTAAATCACACTTGTTAAGTTGCTTTCTTACGCATGCATGAGACTGTATGTATGGTTCATTCAGAGGAGTTCCAAGTACAATTGTTCATGCTCTTTGGATTGCATCCTTCTACTCCTCCTCCTCTCACTTAAGAAGCGTTAGAACCCCATTCGGTTAAAAACATTCGGGTGCGTCCCAGTGTTCACACCACCCCTACGGTTAAAAATATTCGGGTGCGTCCCAGTGTTCACACCACCCCTTCGGTTAAAAACATTCGGGTACGTCCTGATGTTCACATTACCCCTTCGGTTAAAAATATTCGGGTGCATCCCAGTGCTCACACCACCCCCTTCAGTTAAAAACATTCGGTTGCGTCCCGGTGTTCACACCACCCCTTCGGTTAAAAACATTCGGGTGCGCCCTGGTGTTCACACCATCTCTTCCTCCTCTCACATGAGACGCGTTAGGATTGTTTACTTCGGTTAAAAACATTTGGGTGTGCCCGGTGTTCACACCATCCTTTTTCTCCTTCCGCGTGCAACGTGTTAAGATCTCAATTGAGACCTCGGGTGTGCCCGATGGTTACGTCGCCCTTTGCCTTTCCTGCGTATTGCGTAGTTAAGCTTGCATAATTTTCTTACATCGTTTCTGCATGAAATGTAGTTTGGGCTCGTGTTTCTCACACGTGGCGCATGGTTTTCTTTTCATGTTCGGAATTATTGTGATTTGTTTCAATTTGTTTAACTGTGGCATTTTCTTGGCATAGCATTTGCATTTTAAATGTTTCATTGCATGATCATAAGTTATGTTCTTGCATCATGCATATGATTTTCATTTTGCCCCAGAACTACACTGGTTTGATTCCATACTAAGGGATACGTATGCAGCCTGAGGGTGCAACCATTTTGTTTTCTGTCTTGATTGTTTGTCCAAGTCTTACGACCTTGTCAAAATGGGTCGTCTCTGGGCTTTGAAATTCACTCACGTCATTTCATGACTCCGAGTTCTATCAAAGAGGGGCAACTGTAGACACCCCACTTTTTACGACCCTTTAAGACTTAGATGTCCTTGCAGGTACATCCGGTGACAAGTCTGTTTGCTCGCCGAGCACTCGAAGTCCTCAGCGGAACACCATAGCTTTGAGCCTTGCAAACCCAGCATCCATTTTGTCTCATTTTTGGACCATGTCTTGGTATTTCTTGCTTGCAATCTCTGGTGGCCTGCCGGCCATCCTTGGAGGCTGCCGACCAGCACTTCTTGCCTGTCAGCCATTGATGTGCCTTGCCTGCCATCAATGATGCCTTGCCGGTCACCAATGATAGCGGATCGACCACCGGTGTTTTCTGTATATATTTTAAGTCAGTTGTGCCTGCTGTTTGCCTAAATGCTTACAGCTGTTTTCTACATATATTAGGAGGGTGTCTCACCCTTCTTTATTCCTTGCCTCTAAGGTTTTTGCACCTTTGTTTCCCACTTTCAAACCAACCTTTTTGGTCCTTTAACCACTGAATTTCAAAGTATTTTCAGTAACCAAAAAACATGTTTTGAAGTCCAAAATTGGAGGGGTTAGCCTCCCCTCCTTGTGTCTTGTTTGCTAGCCTAGTTAACTCTATACGCTAGCATGATTTTCTAGCTTTTTGTAGCTATATTCCAGCATATTTTTGCCTTTGTTTTAGATTGCTTTAGCTCTGTTTTGGGCTGTTTGGGTCAGTTGAGTCTTGTTTTGCATGGTTGTAATATAAAGGTCCTCACAAGGGTGGTGTTTTAGGCCATTAGACACCCCTTGTTTGAGTTGATTGCATGTTTTAGTATTGTTTTGCACTTCATTTCAGCACCTAAAGCTCTGCAACCTTCCTCATTTCTTCACTCTTTAATTTGCTTAGAGGGTTGTTTCAAACTTGGGATTCTTTAAGCTTGAGATATTGAGGTCCATGCTTAATGGTTTAATCCTCTTTTAAGGGTTCATTACCAATGGCATGAAGCTTCTCTCACACCTTAAACCACCCCTTGGTTGACACTTCTTTCACATTAGAAAACTCTCACCAATGGGCTTAATTGATTGAGTAATGATTGGTAACTAAAATGAGTAAATAAAAGTGGCAAGTAAAATTGAGCAAGATAATGATTTGTGTGTTGTGTGTTTAATTGGATGTTAATTGAACACAAGGAAAATTGGGACATTTCATACTCAAAGTGATGAAATGTGCCAAAATTCCTAGGTCTCCATTGCCCTTGATCATGCATGATAAGATGATGGTTCTTGGGTGTCTTGTTTTGCATTTATTAAGCTTGCATATCTTGAGTCACAAGCCATCATGCAATGAAATTACTTAGATTGGTGGTTTGTGGCTTAAGGTCACAACTCATTGGATTTGTTGATAAAAAGGAGAGGTGAATTGTGCAGACAATATGTGAGAATGCCTTTCTTTTGCTATATTTGTCCTCTATTGCAGCAGGTGAAATAGTGCATCAGTGGCCGACAGGCCACCATCCATGGCTGGCAGAGCATCATTGATGGCCGGCAAGCCACTCCCATGGCCGGCAAGAGGCCGACAGTGTTTTCCAGTGGCCGGCTGGCCACTGATGCAAACCTCAGCAGAATGTTGGTAAGGTGGAGCATAATGGTTCTGGAAGTGTTCAACTCTGCCAACAGAGGCTTTCGAGAGCGAAACGGAGGTCTGTCCGGGTGGTATCCGAGCATGTGCATTTTCCATTTCCCGAGGTGGAGCAGTGGCAGCGTAGTTAGAGGCTTTAATTGCTTAGTTTGCCTACATTTGTGTTGCAGCTTGATTAGTTAGCTTACTAATTAATTCATTCGAGTGATGTAATAATTAATTAATTAATTAGTTTAGCTATTTATTTCATTTTGGTTTGTAACTAGCTTAATTAGCTTAGCCTAGTTAGTTTTTCTTTATTCATTCGGGCTCTCCTTCACGAGAGCAAATTGTAATGAGGTGTATGTCTTCCAACCCCATATCTTTCTTCATTTTGTTTAATCGCTTTTGATGGTTAGATTAGGGATATGTTTCAATTAGCATACCTTATGCTTGCATCCATTCATCTTGTCTTGTATGCACTGAGGCTCGGCACATCATTCAAACTACATTGTCATTTCAATACCTTCTTTGAATACGTGCGTAGACCGCATGTTTTTAAATTTCTTTGTATGCTATATTAGTAGTCGAGCCTAGTAATTGCATATCGCATGTGTTGCATTAGTCATGTTGCATAGTTAGGAAACATGCATATTTTTCTAACTTATATCTTCTTAGCTTGGAGTACTAGGTGAATTTTAATGTTTTAGCATACTTGCATCAGTGTGAGTAATTGCCATGACTAGCATGGTTACCATGAGGCTAAATGCTTATTTGATAAACTGCTTGAATGCTTGTGGATGAAGGCTAGTTGCTTAGATTGGAACGATTCAACATATATATGTTTTAAACCCACTTTGTTGAGTGGCAAATCAGTTTTAAGCCCACTATGCTCAGTGGCAAATTCGCAAACTTTAAGCCCACCTGAGATAGCAAATTCAAACCCCTTTTCGCAAAACAAACATGAAATTGAGTTATTCCAAATTGAGCAAACTAGTTTATACATGCTTGAGTGCATCACGTAGTAAAGCTAGCTTAATAACCAGAATAAGAACACATAATGTTTATAAAAAATCATATCAAGATTAGTAGAGGCCGATCTTTTGATCGGGAGAGCAAGGGTGCTCAATTCATGACCTTCCCCTCTCGTACCTAAGTTCCCAAGCCGAGGTAACTTTGGTGATGACGAACACGTGGCCTTTGGCACGAGTCATGGGTTTCCTAAATTTTTTCAAAAATAAAATATTTAGGTGACGACTCTGTATCTAGCAAACCAGTCTAATTTTTGCTTTTTTGATTCAAAATCAATTTTCCAAACGATTTACCAGATTTGGACTCTTTGGTGTTTATTAATTTCACAATGTGCTTGTGAGATTAGATTCAGAACCACGAGGGTCCGAACTGTAGGGCTTTCTTTTAAGCTTCCGAGACGGGGCGCAAAAAAGCCGAGCTACAGAGGAATTCCTTCCTCTTTGTTTTCACCACAGTTTTGGAAACAGTTTTGAAAAGCTTTGGTCAATGCAATGATTTAAAGGCACAAAGAAGTAGGTGAAAATTACTACCATTTCGTTCAGAACTTTCGGCTCAACCAGCTGAAAGATAGGAACAGACTTAAAAGAAAGAGTGAAAAGACAAACAAAACAAATAAGGAAGTGATGTCCGAGTTAACACGCCCGAAATCACCTAAACCTGACACAACAAGACTGACTCAATGCAACAAGACTAACTCAACACACCAAGACTGACTCAATACCCAAGTCATAAAGTAAAATAAACAACATTTTCAATTGCTAAAACCAGTGCGTGCCATCCACCACATCTGGAGTAAAATGAGCGTCATCAGCAGGTGGTTCTTCCCCGATCACAAAGTCATATTATCCTCCCAAGTTCATTGATCCAGTGCCGATAGACTTTGTAGGACCCGGTGGAGTGATGACCTTATTGTCAATCAGATCTTGAACTTCATTGCGAAGTCAAAAACAACGGTCGGTGTCATGGCCAGTTTGTTGACAGAAGGCGCAGTACTTGGCAGCATTATACTTGGCTAGAAAGAGATCAGGGAGAGGCTGAGGGTCAAGAGGTTTGAGATGGCCTTGTCCTAAGAGGATTTGGAAAGCTTTAGACAAGGTCATGTCAAGGGGACTGAAGATGCGATTACCAGTCTTGCAAATATTGACGGAGGGGTCTGCAAGTGTTGACTGGGTTTGGAGATCTCCGACTGGCGTAGGATTGGAGCTAAGAAGGGTGTTTCTGGCAAGGCATCTCTTTTCATGGCTTACCCCCTGGTTTAAAATGCCCCCAATCTGAGCAATAAACATGTCATTCACAGTCTTTGCAACAACTGTAAGCACTTGTTGTTTGTTCAACCCCTTAACCTTCAAAGTCTCAATAGCCCACTGGAGATGTGCATAAGGATCAATACTTGCCCCAGACTTGTTCTTGCCACTTGCTTCAACTTTATCAAGGGATTAGATGGCTAGGCAAGGCCCATCCATTGTTGACATGTCATCACTTAGGCTTGAGATAGCTTTGGGCTGGCCCTTTCCAATTGTAGCTCGCCCCAAGATTGGGGAGCTTTTTGTCATGAAATTTCTAGTATGTCATGTGGTTGATGATGGAGCCAAGATCCCAAAGGATAAATCTGCCACAGTTCTCTATAGATCTTCAATCATGCTCATCAGCTCAGAAATAGTGGGCTCAG
This sequence comes from Camellia lanceoleosa, assembly GCA_025200525.1. Classification (NCBI taxonomy): domain Eukaryota; kingdom Viridiplantae; phylum Streptophyta; class Magnoliopsida; order Ericales; family Theaceae; genus Camellia; species Camellia lanceoleosa. The sequence goes on along the minus strand of CM045772.1, from coordinate 87,791,646 downwards.
CCATTAGCACTTGCGGTGTATTTGATAGGGTTTGAGATGATTGGGGTTCAAGAGCATCCATCATACACAAGTACGTGCTTTCTAGAATGAACACCTCAAGCTTGGGTAAATGGGCCAGGGTGATGTATATGCTAGGGTTATAGGTAAATGGTAGTGTATAGATTAAGTTGAGGTGGGGAGGTGGTGGGTTAGTGGTGGCCTGAGGCCTTTATGGTGGAGCTATGATCTCTTCGTCAATAAGATCCTGAATCTTATGACGAAGGCAAACGAAGCGGTTTGTATCATGACCCGATTGTTGATGATAAGAACAATGTTTAGCGGCCATATCTTGGTGGAAGAGGATTTGGGAGGGGTCGGGGCTTTAGGAGCTCTAGATGCCTTTTTTCTGCCAGCACTTTCAAAGCTTAAGAGAGAGCCATGTAAAGAGAATGGAAATTTTGGGCTTGGGGCCAAGTTGAAGTGGTTGGTTTTAGGCTATTATCAGAAAAGGGTTTTTGATGGGACTGGTGACAGTGTTTGCTTTTGAGCATTTCGCAGCTGTGCTATAGCTAGTAGTAGCACTGGAATTATGAACAACATTCTTTCTCAAAGGCTCATTACCTTCCATAATGATCCTTTGTCTAATGGCATCCTCAATTTGAACCCCAATTTCATGGAGGTCCTTAAAGTTGAATAATGAGAGGACTATCATTTTTTGCACTAACCTATCATGCAGATTTCTAACAATGATGCGGACTTGTTCTTTCTCTGGAGGCATGTTTGCCATCATAGCCGTCTTTGCCCTCCATCGAGTAACAGACTCAGAAAATCCCTTCTTCGGTTCCTGATGTATTTCCTCAAGATCACGAGTTTTAACCTCGATCTACGTGTTATAGGAATATTGGGCAATAAAAGATTTGACCAACTCCTCCTAGCTTTGTTTCACAGAATCCTCTAATTTAACATACCAGATTACAACTATACCAGACATGGTTCGACCAAATAGTAATAGTTTCTGAAGTCTGGTCAACCCGATTGGTCACAGAATATCAGAGAAAAGGCGCAGATGCACCATTGGATCTCTAGAGCCATAGAAGCGATCAATATGTGGCATCTTGAACCACTCCAACAGAATGATGGCAAACCCCGTATATCTATCCTCAATATCCGAAATAGAGTTAACCCATTGTGCCTTCTTGAATACTTTCTCTAGTTTGTTGATTTTGAGTACAGTTGGGTCAACCTCAAATTCAAATGGTGCCTCAGCTTGATACACCAAAGTTCTAGAAGTCAATGCTGGAATGGGTTCTATTTGGCCAGGGATAATCGAAACACCGTCGGTTTGTGGATCTTAAGGAGTGACAGCATTAGCAGTGGTGCCAGGCACAGGAATAGTCGTGGCAGGTACATGTGACACAAAAACTATAGCCGGTTACGGTTGTCGCAGCCAACTGCGATTGCCGTTGCTGTAACCTTGCTGTGACTTGGGCTTGGCAGGTGTAGACACCCCATTTTTGACCGTCCTCAAGACTTGGACGTCACCATTTGAACACTCGGTGATTATCCATGTTCGTGTTCGTTTGGAGTTCCCGGAGTTCTGCCACGCCTTTGCCTCAGACCTCCGAACTTGACCGCTTTGTGTCCGGTTTTGCACCAAACACTTGTGTTTTGCCTTGAGGGGCAGGAATGCCTTGTGAGGCATCCCCACACCGGCGATGGCTAGAGGCCACCGGCTGGTTGGTGTTGCCACCGGCACTATATTGTGCCGGTCGGCACTCTTTGTGCCGATCAATTTTGTCAAAATGACAATTTTGCCCTGCCGACTACTGTGCAGTTGCTTTTTCAGATATTTTGAAGCAGCTGTATAGCATTTGTTTCCCTTCCATACACGTGTATGGAAGAATGAGCCTTTGTTTTGCTTAGCTTGTAAGCTTTGTTGCCTATAAGAGAACCCTCTCTTCTCTTAGCTCAAAGGTTGGAGAGTTAGATTTTTTTGGAGAGAAAAGACAGAGAAGAAGCTCTGGTTTTAGGGTTTGAGTTCTATATCTATCCTATCTCTCTTTTTCTCTCTTGTTTGTACACTAGGTGCTTTAGTCCATATTATTGCACACAAGCACCTAGTGTTTCACCTTCCTTTGGTTACTGAGGTTCTAAGGGCTGGTTCTTGAAGTTTTTGGTTGGATTTGAGCTCAAGGAAGCAACAACATCAACCTTTGTGAAGGTGGTCTTCAAGGGTAAGAAACTATCCCTTTTTACCCCATTTTTGCACTCCATTTTTGCATAGTTTAGAACTGTTTTTGTGCTTAGCATTTAATACAAAAAAGTTCTATTTTTTGTTCCTCTTTATTGTTGGTTAAGAGTGTTTTGTGCTTTGGGGAGGTTTGACCACCCTTAGGCCTTGAAAAGGCCTCATTTTGTGCTATTTTGTGAGAGCTCTGGGATTTTGGTGTTGGGGTCTCTTCACCACTGAAATCTTGAGGGATTTCAATGGTGAAGATGATGCCTTGAAGTCCCAAGAAGGAGAGGGCCACCCCCTCTCCTTGTTGTCCTTGAAAGGGACAAGTTTTGGCCTCTTGAGGAAGCCTATGTTCAAGTGTGTGTTGAGCATGCCATGACTGTTTTTCATGCTTATTATACCATGGTATAACATGACTTTAAGTTGGTTTTGGTCCCTTATGCATGCTTAGCATAGTTGCCATGTAATGCCTTGTAATGCTTTTAACATGTCTTAGGTTGTTAGCCTTTATTTGAGCATGATTTAGGCTTAGACTTATGAATGTTTTGTGCTTATTTTGCCATGCTTTAGGTCTGTCCATGGTCGTTTGGACTGATTTTGGCATGTTTAGTATAGCTCCTTTGCATTTGTGGCTTGCCGAGCTTGTACGCCTCAAGTATGTGAATGTGTAGCTTGTGTTTCTTGCATCGTTTCGGTGGTTTGGAACCACCTAACATGTAATTTCAGTCCCTTTGGCATGCTCATATGCTTGCCTAAGTCGCCTCTTTATTGCTTTGAAAGCATATGTTGTATGCCTCATGCTTTGGCCTTTGTATGTGCCCTTATGCTTGGACCATTTAGATGTCGTCTAGGTGTTCCTTGGGTGTTTGTTTAGGTCTTTTTTTGACCTATTTTGGGTCCCCTTGGCCTTGTGAGGCTTGGTGGGTTTGACCTTGGTTTAAGCCCTTTGGCTTGCCTTAAGTGCTTGGACCTTAATTGCATGTCTAGCTTGCTTTGTTGCTTGGTTTGGGCACCATGTTTAGCATGATTTCAGAGCTTTACAATGCATGTTAGTTGTCCACACTTAGCCTCTTTTGAGTGCGCTCGAGAATTGCTTGTTTATGCTTAAGTTGGTACCTTAACATATGCATGTGTGTGTGTGTGGTGGCTTCCATCTTTGGGGCATTTTGGCCACTGATTTTAGGCCTATTTGGGGTTGCCTAGATCATGTTTAAGACCATCATTTACTTGCTTGCATATTTACCTCATGTTGGCTTGTATGCTTTGCATAAGTACATGGCATTGTTCATATTGCATGATAGTTAACATGACTAGGTTGCATTGCATCAACATGCATTCCTTGTCCCTTGATATGGTGATAGGGATTGGGATTTTGGTTTGTTTGGTTTGCATGCATTTGACATGAAAGTGCACAACTTGGTTCTTTGGGCCATCATGCATGGGAATGCGTGATTGGTGGCCTGAGAATCGAGGCACATGCCCCTTTGAGTCACAAATATGATAAGGGGCATGATTGGTGCATACATTGTTGGAATTACATTGCCATGCAAATTTTTGCCCTCTATTCTTTGTTGTCGTGGAGTTGCGGTGTTCTCACAGACATTTAGTGCGATCGACCGGATCTACCAAGAAGAGTGCCGAATTTGCCAGTCTATTTATGGCTAATGGATGAGTTTTGTGCCGGTGGCCACATATAGCAGCCGGTGGATATTCTGTTTAGCCGGTGGTGATCCCCAGCATCCAAGGAAGTAGTTCTGAGACTTTGCCAGTCTTCTGAGGTGAAAAGTAGGGAAAACAGAGGCAATCTAGGCATGGCAGTGCAATTCCGAGCAAGACCCGAGCACATGCTGCATTTGGCTCTCCTCTCGAGGCGGTTTACTGCTTTTCTTAGTTTAGTTAGTTTGTCAACTAATTAGTCTATTTGTAATATTTAATTAGCTTGCGTAGTTAATTATTTGTATTATTCTTTTGGTCCCTCCGAGCGAGGGCATATCTGTAATAAGTGTGGGTGAGTGGTGTGTATGTCTTCCAACCCCCATTTCTTTCTCCCTTATATTTACCTGCTTATGATGGTAGATTAGGGCACGTTTATTTTTAGCATACCTTATGCAATGCATGCGTGCATCCATACATTTGTTTGCATGCACCGGGCTCGGTACATCATACAAACCGCATTGTATTTTCAATTCCAAATTGAATACGTGCATCGAATAAAGTGCATTTCACATGCCATTTTTAGGGTTAGCCGAGCCTATCCTAATTACATGTTGTATGCGATGCATTAGTCACTCTAACATGAACTAGGGCATGCATGTTTGCTAACTAGTTTATTGTTTTGGCACGGAGTACGATGTAAGTATTTATTCTTTAGCATATCGCATGCGTGTGAATGTTGACATGACAGTAGGCTTACCATGCGGCTAAATGCTTATATGAGATAAACTGTTTGAATGCCTGTGGGTGGAGGTTGGGTTGCTTGAGTTGGAAAACTCATTGAAATTCGTGTTTTAGCCTACTTGCGAGTAGCAAATTCCGAAACGCTTTCAAAACGAACGGATATGTAATGTTTATTTCCAAATTAGGCAATCTAGTCTATACTTGTTTGCTGCACGCATAACATAGCAATTCTAGGCTAATAATTGGAATAAGAGCATGTAATGTTTTCAAAAACGGATATCACGGTTAGTAGAGGCCGGTCTTGACGAGGCGAATAAATGGGGTGCTCATAGTCGACCTTCCCGATCGTACCTAAGCTCCCGAGCCAAGACCACTTTGGTGATTTGCGTGTCCTTGAAGACCGACGACACGCTATTCTAAGACCTAATCGTGGTTTCCTAAATTTCCCATTTTAAAATATTTAGGTGGCGACAGATTCAGATCCAAAAGCAGTCCATGTTTGGCACTACTTTTCAAAAATTTGTTTTCTCAAACGATTTGCGAGTTGGACTCTTTGGTTCGGACATTTAACCGATGAAACGCAACAAACAAAAGGAGAGTCCGAATCAGCAAGGTCCCTCATGGCTTGTTACAGCAGGCCATATCGTACTGGAGGGAGTCAACTGCTTGCTACAGATGAAGTAATAATTCCTCTAGATTTGTTGGAGGCTGAGCCATGATAGAGGTATATGGTTGTGCTCTGAAAAGAGGTGATCTTACTGGTAAATGCCAGAACAGTGGAACTGATGAGCCCTGTCTTGCCCTTCTTCACCTTAGCACTAATGGTAGTGAAGTAAACACTGGTTGCCACTGCACTAGATCTCCAACCTGACAAAGTTTATCAACACGAGTCTAGAGTACCTGGGGGATATTAGAGCCTTCTGAAGCTATGGTTCCAGGACTACCTAGCAAAAGAGAAAATAGACAGCACCTCAGCCCAAATTCACTAGAACATATATGATCACAGCTAAATGAATATATGCCCTGCTGAATTCTGACCCACAAACTAATACCAACTGTACCAGTGATATGAAGCAGCCCTGTACAGTTTCACTGTAAAGCACATACCAATTAAAAGAGAGCCAAAACACCCATATAAGGAGGTAGGGTTACCCTGTTCTAATTTTGTCATGAACTAGGGTTTCACTACTTCAATCAAGCGGTTTTACGCAATCCTGCATACAGGGTAAGCATCCTATCCTTGTTTGGCTTTACTAAATGCAGCTAGGCCGAATGGTCAAAAGGGGCACCTCAACAAGACTACCTAATATACCTCTCACACCTATCACCGAGAAGTGAAAGGAGGATCAAACAGTACAGCGGTAGCCCAGATCCAAGGGTTGTGTTCCCAACATGACAAAGCCCACGACTGGTTATCCTTTTGGCAAACATTTGGGCAAGCCTCTGGCAACCTATCCAGGAATAGCAAATGGCAAACACAGTGACTTAAGAGGACAAATGAAAATGCAATGCAAAGAATATATAAGTGGAGATAAAATTTCACATCATGAAGTTCGAGTTAAGTTCTCTAAATTCTCCGACAGAGTCGCCAGAAACTATAGCTTGACTTTTCGTGCTCCTTTCGAAGACGACTAGACCTACAGTTCGAACTCCCGTGATTCTGAATCTGATTTCACAAGTGCAATGTGAAATAGATAAAAACTAATGAGTCTAAATCCAACAAATCTTTTGAAAAATCAATTTTGAATCAAAATGCCAAATATGGACTGCATTACTAGATTTCAAAGTCGCCACCTAAATATTTTTAAGAAATTTAGAAAACCTCGTGACTCGTGCCAAAGGCCACGTGTCCATCATCACCAAAGTGTCTTGGCTCGGGAACTTAGGTATGAAGGGGAAAGGTCATGGATTGAGCACCCCACTCGCCTGATCAAAGATCGACCTCTACTAATCATGATGTGTTTCTTATTTTACATTATATGCTTTTGTTCCGATTAGGCTAATTGTACTATGTGTTGCACACAAGAATAGACTAATTCACAAAAGTTGAAACCCTTTGATTTCATGCTAGCTTTGAAAAAGAGTTTGTGAATGCGCCACTTGAAAAAGTGGGGTCATGTGTGCATTAATCAAATCATTCCAAGTTAAGCAACTAGCCTTCATCCATTGGCATTCAAACAAGTTTATCACTTAAGCATTTAGCCTCATGGAATCATGCTTGACATAGAAACACTAACATAGAATGCAATATGCTAAAGCGATGAAAGCTCACCTAGTATGCCAAGTTAAGCCAAAAAGATGAAAGAGTTAGAAAAATACATGATCCCAACTAATTCAATATGACTGATGCAACACATACAATATACAATAAATAGGCTCGGCTACTAATATGGCATGTGAATCAATTTGATAGCATGCGGTTTAAGCACATATTCAAAGAAGTATTAACTAACTAACAATGCGTGTTAGAATGATGAATCGAGCCTTATGCATGCAAGACACGTGGATGCAAAGGATGGAAAATGCTAAAAGAAACATGATGTTCTAAGCTACCATTATAAGCAGAGAAATAAAAGGGAGAAAGAATACGGGTTGAAAGACATACACATTATTACAATTTCGCCCTTATGCAAGAGGGTCCGAATAAATGACTTGGCTAAGCTAATTACTACGAATTAACCAACTATTACAATGCCGAATTTAACTAACTATTCTAGCTAATTAAATAATTACAACACAAATTAATTACTCTAACTAATTAATTACAAGATTAAATTAACTAGCTACTTTAACTAATTAATTACAAGATAAAACTAACTAGTTACTTTAACTAATTAATTACAAGTCCACTACTTGACGGGCCTTGAGAAGTGAGGGAATGGCTTATGCATGCACATGATTTTCTCCCCCCGAGAATGCCTCTGTTTTGCTGTCAAAAGGATTTTGTTTTGTGGACAGAAAATTGCACTATTTTCACCTCAGCCTCTGCTCAGTTCTGCAAGGAAAGTGGTATTGCCTAGCTGAAAAAGGTGGCCAACCGGCCAGAAGTTGTGGGCAGCCGTACAGTATAAGTGGCCGGCCGGCCACTAATTTTGGGTTTCTCCTACGGCAACAGAAAACAAACAAAGCATAAACAAAGCATTCTCAAGGGATGTTTGTTCACCTTGCCTCTCCTTATCATCAGACAGATCAAAGGAAAAGTAGTCTTGATTCGTAAGCCATCAATTCATACAAATTCTTTGCATGATGGCCCAAGAACCAAGGGATACAATTTTAATAAATGAAACTAAAGATCAACAAAAAAACCTATCCCTATCATGGAATTGATCAAGGGAAGTGGTTGACTTTGAATCTTGAACCATTTTCATCACTAGTTAGTATGAAATGCTTTAAGACTTAACGAGTTCAATTAACGTTCAATTAAACCCCAAACCATGTTATTATCTTGTTACCTCTTTTCAGCCATTGACTACCCCTTTTAATTACCTTTCCATTCATTAGTCATTTTAGTCAAAAATGAGCATTAAGTCCACTAAAAGAGGGAAGTGTTAAACCAAGGGTTGTTTTAGGCATGAGAGGGAGATCATGCCATTGGTAATGAACCTCTGCAGAGATTAAACCATTAAGCACAAGGTCACCTCTCAAGCTTAAACAACACTCATTTTGAAGCAACTCTCAAAACAAAGAGAAAAAACCAAGAAAATAAGGAGATTGCAAAGATGATTAGAGGTGAACACAAGTATGGAAAGCTTGAAATAAATACTATCAACTCAAATAGGTTGGCGTCTAATGTCTAAAACACCAAACCTATGCGGACTGCTACACTACAAGCATGCAATACAAAGCATAAATGAAACTAACAACCTAAAACAGTCCTAAGACAGCTCAAAACAGCACTAAAATTCACATGGAAAGGCTTGAAAAAGTAAGCTACAATATTGAGGAAATTAAGCTAGTAAACAAGCACAAGGAGGGAAGGCTAACCCTCCATTTTTAGGACTTCAAAACGTTATTTTAGACTCTGAAGAAGCTCTAAAAATCAGTGGCAAAAAGCTTAAAAAATGTTAATGAAAAGATGGGAAACACAAGGGTAAAAGCCTAGGAGGCAAGGTTCAAAGAAGGGTGGTCCCCTCCCTCTACCTTTAATTCTTTTAAATTACAAGTTTTAGCACATAAATACAGGTGAAAAATAGCCCAAGAACTGTAGAAAAAGATAGTAAATGAATAAGGGAAAAAAGCTAGGAGTTATACCTTTTGAAGAGGAGTATCCTTTTGAGTTACAAATCAACAATTTCCCACCCTCAAGAGCTAAAATGCAAGCTCAAACACCTCAGCAAATAACCCTCAAGGTTCTATTTAGAGTGTGTAGGCAAAGGGTATGTAAGGGAGAGAAAGAAATGCAGAGAGAAATATTTTCCAAGATTTTTGCTCCATAAAATTTTATAACCTAATTTTATGAGAGGGGGTCAAATATATATAGAAATATATGTTAGGCTCTCAGAAATATCCATACAAACACAGCTGGTGCAGTACAGTTAGCACAGTTGGCAAAAAGATCTAGTTTTTGACAAAAGTGGCTGGCCGGCCACCAATAGTGTACAACCGTCCACCATTTGTGGCTAGCAGGCCAGTAATGGGTCTGCAGCCCCCTGGATGGTCAAGCTTGAAAGACTACGGTTTTGGTCCAAAAAAATGTGCAAGGTTTGTAAGTTCCTGAGGTTGAAAATGGGGCTCCTTGCTAAGGAAATCGAGCACTTGACAAGTTTATGAATCATCATTAGGTGATCAATCGGTGGTGCCAAAGTCTTAAAGGCGGTCAAAAATGGGGTATCTACACTAGGGTTTGGGTTTAATATCAAAAGAGGGGTTTCTAAATGAATGTTATATAAATGGTTATGGGGTTTGAATATGAGGTTGTATTGTGACAAAATAATTGATTTTGACATTTGAGTTGATGTTTGGGAAAGTGGGAAGTTTGCCCTAAAATATTTCAAATATTTATTTTGTATGAATAAATAAAATTGGTATTTGAAATCTAAAATTGGGAGGATGTTGATGTAAATGGTGGAGTTAGATATGTATTACCTCACACCTATGGGAATTTGAATAAATTATCTGCCTTGAGACTGAATATCTGTTTAGAAATATCTGCATTGGACAATAGCTATGATTGTTGTAAAAATTGCATGAGGATTAGGTGAATTGAAACTAATCCCTTGTTGGTTGTCATTGAATATGACTATGTTTTAAATACATTGTATATGTATGATGTTTGGGAGGAGAAAGGAGATGTACTCCATGTTTGGGATGAGATAGGGGATGGACTCCATTGAAATTAAGTTGGCCTGTGTGTCCAGGGTGAATGTCTCGAAACCGCGCATATACATGGGTGCCGATCCCACGGATGAAATTTCCATAAAATGGCAAATTGAAGTGTTTGTATGATAATTGTGTTGATTTGAGAACCACTGAGTTGTAGTCTCAATTGGGTTGTCTGGAAGATAATAAGGTTTGCTCATGAACTAAGATGAAATGAATTAACTTGAAATGAATTGAAGAAAAATGGGTTAAGATATGAAATTTGACACTCTATGACCATATAGAATATGAATGTTATGTCAAGGCATTGTATATGCATATTATACTTATATCTTTGTTAAGATTCATATATTGTGTTAGATTATTCCTACTGGGCTTTAACTCACCCTATTGGAAAAAACCATTTTTAGGAGTTTGTGATATGCCTCCTCCAAGGCAATAGCTTGGAGGGGCTTTTGCAAGAGCTTCTTTCTTTTGTTGTATTCTTATTATAGCCAAGGGCTTAAATTGTATTGAGGTAGGCTCACTTTTGTTGTGACCAAGTAATGACTTGGAAAGATGTAAGCCTTTAGGGCATGTAATTATCTGTTTAGTTTTCAGTTCTTTTATCATTGCAACATATGTTGGAGATTCAGGATGAATAGTTTGTGAATGTATATCGCATGTGTTATCTTTTGTGTACGAACTCTGATGAATGAAAGTATAATGCTTCTTTTATTCTTCTGCTTATGAGTTGAATTTATTATATTATTTTGGGGGTGTTACACCTATAGATATTCACACCCCAAAAAAGGGGACATTAAAAAGAAATAAAAAAAAATAGAGTTTGACTTTTATAGCAAAATAAATCTTAAGTGTTAGGTTTTTGTAATTGGCAATCTCGTTTGACAAAACTCTTTTTAGTTGTAATTTTATTCACTATTTTGTTTCAATGAGGATGTGAGTGTTTAGATGCAAATCCAACCCGAATTATGCCTATGCAGAGGAGTTTGTGATCTTGAGCATTTCATGTTTGCCACTTCACTGACTATGTATAGGGATTGAGCAGTAATTTGTGCGCTGGAGTAGTGAATGGGATCATCCAGTATCTCTACCTACAAAATGAACTTTTGGGAAAGATGTTTCACTACTTGAGAGGTCAACCTATATGTTTTCCACCGCCTTTACTTACATCGCTCGAGCTTTTGGGAATGATGTTTCACCGCTAGAGTGGTGAAATCTGTGCTTGAGCGGTCGACCTATATACTTTGCACCGCCTTTACTTACACTGCTCGAACTTTTGGAAAAGATGTTTCACCGCTAGAGCGGTGAATTGTGCACTTGAATGGTCAGCCAATATGTTTTGCACCGCCTTTACTCATACCGCTCGAGTAGTCTTCACGATCTTGTTTACTATAAAGTACGCCATTTGTTATTTTAGGGTTTAAGCAGTCCAAATTCTTGGAGAGTAGAGCTACCAGAGTTTTCTACATTAGAGAGTATTTTTATACGTGTTTCAATGATGATTTGAGAGTGATCGGTGAATCTATGTGTTTCATATTGGTATAATCAAGGGGTTTGCCTTTATTCTTTTATTCAAAAAAGAAAGAGGTGTTCTTCAGTGGATTCCAGAGAACTTGTGCTTGAAGTTTTTGGTGGATTCTGGAGTGACTCATTGTCATGGATTCAACATCAACATTGTGGATTTAATGTTGGGCAAGACAATTTCAAGGTGAAGACGGTGATGGAAGAGACACATCAAGGTCGATTTATGTCATGACCCAACCCCGAGTTGCTTAGGGCTAGAATCACAACTTATTAAATAATTCTAATTTTAACAAATTAAGTGGTGCAGATAGAAACAAAATAAAAGTAAGAAAATAATTAAATAGATAATTAAAAGGAAATTCATCCATCAGCTTTTATTAATTTATTATTCAATGACAGACAATAAAACGAAAGAAAAGTAAGAAGAGGGAAAAAAAATGTTAACAATAAGTTCTGCACTGTTCCACTACACGAGGTCGTAATCCTTCCTTATATATTTCATCACGTGAAAGGGATAACAGCTATAAACACATAGCAAAGTGAGAAATATTATGCCAAGTGCGTAGGGCTCAAAATAACTATAAATAGTTATTCAAGTTAAAACATTAAACATAACTAGGGCTCAAAATAACTATAGATAGTTATTTAAGTTAAAACATTAAACATAACTTAATTTGATTAAACAAATTATTTAAGTGGCAGAAACTGAAATCCAGAAATTATGTAGGTAAATAACTATAACTATGGTATAGAACAGAACAGAACAGAGGTCACTAGAGTGACAATTAGAACAGAGGTCAATGAATCCATGACAAATAGAAGGCCACAAAGTGACCAATCAGAGACTAATGATTATTTAAGTCCCCCAAAGCATGGGACTCATGTGGTGGTACTCACCAAAAATAAACATTTATATAAGTATTGTCAAATAATTTCTAAAATTTAAACAAACATATCCATGGGTTTTAATTTAAGCAAATTGAGTTCAGAAAATAATTAACGTACTTGAAATCTAAATATAAGTTATAAAACATAACTTGTATAAAATAAATTATGGTAATTCAAAACATACGTAAAATATGTTATGGTAACTCAAGGTATAATATAACTCTCCTAAATATTGACCCTTAACTTTTACTTTCCTATTATCGACTTCATGTTTCTTTGTATGCTGCCCTTAGTTATAACATTTTCTCTCCTCCCGCTTAGCAACCCAGTAACCCATCTATTTATAGTTGGTGAAAACCCTTAGTCCCTAAACAAAATTTAACACGTGGCAAGTTTAAAACCTAGCCACCTTATCTAACAGGTGAAAATTTTGTTTACTTTCCACCTGTCCCTCTAGATTAGGTGACTCGCCAAGTCTTTAAAACTATACATGCATATTCATCAATCTATATGCTAGGTTGGAGAACATGTAGGGACCTTTTTTTTTCCCTTCTAATTTGGCCCAATTCTTAAACTAATTACATACCATTTTTTGATAATATATAATCCTTAATTAAATTTCATTTTATCACATACAACCATAACATTCAATATTTTATTTTACTCTTACGTGATATTTAATTAAACATTTAGGGTGTCACATTTCTCCCCTCCTAAATGGAAGTTTGTCCCCAAACTTGACATGCCTTGGTTTCCGAAGAAGTGTGGGTATATGGATCTCCTTTGATTTTCAGTTTCCCATGTTGCTTCTTCAACACGATGATTTCTCCACTAGACTTTTACAAGAGGTATAGTCTTGTTTCGGAGAACCTGATCACAACAATCAAGAATCTGCACTGGTTGTTCATTATAAGAGAGATCTTCTTGAACTTCTAAGTTCATTGACAACATGCTCTGGATCTCAAAGATACCATCGAAACATCAAAACGTGAAACACATTGTGGACATCAGATAGTTCAGGTGACAGAGCAAGGCGATATGCCGCATGGCCAATTCTTTCTAGTATCTCGAATGGCCCGATGTAACGTGGGTTTAACTTTCCTCGCTTCCCAAATCGGATAACCCCTCTTGTTGGTGAGATCTTTAGGAGCACATGATCTCCTATTTGAAATTTTAAGTCTCGTCTCCATGTATCTGCATGGCTTTTTGGCGACTCTGGGCAGTGCGAATTCGCTGTTGGATTAGTTGAATTTTATCACTTGTTACTTGTACGATTTCAGGGCCTAATAACTTTCTGTCTCCAACTTCCATCCAACACAGGGGTGATCGACACCTCCTTTCATATAGTGCTTCGTACGGTGCCATTCCAATCCTTGCTTGGTAACTGTTGTTATAAGCGAATTACACTAAAGGTATGTGCTTATCCCAATTACTTTTGAGGTACAACACGCACACACGTAACATGTCTTCCAAAGTCTAGATTGTTCTTTCAGATTGCCCAACAGTTTGTGGGTGATAAATAGTGCTAAACCTCAGTGTTATTCCCAAAGCTTCTTGCAATTTGTTCCAAAAGTGAGACACAAATCGTGGGTCTCGGTCAAACACGATTGAAATTGGGGTACCATGCAAACAAATAATTTCCTTAATGTATAGAGTCGCGAACTTAGTAATAGAGTACATGATTACGATTGGTAGAAAATGCGCTGACTTCGTCAACCAGTTTACTATAGCCAATATTGTATCATTCTTCAAGACTGACTATGGTAGCCCGACCACGAAGTCCATAGTAATGTGCTTCCATTTTCATTCAGGAATAAGGAGTGTTAACAACGTTCTTGCAGGTCTTTGATGCTCTGTTTTAACATGTTGACTATGCAAGCACTTGGAGATGTGGCTTGCCATGTCTCTTTATATTCATGTCCACCAGTAGTGTTCCTTCAGGTCATGCTACATCTTTGTAATGCCATGGTGGGCTGCAAGCCTCGAGCTATGAGCTTCCACTAATATTTTCTTCTTGAGTTCAGGAATGTTGAGTACGTAAATTCAATTTCAAAATTTTAGTATCCCATTGCTTTAGTGAAGTCAGAGTTGGGTGTATTCCTCTGCTCATCTTATGTTTTCTTCAAAAGTTTATCTTCGCATTAGTGTGCTCAAATTTCTTCAATCAACGTGGGTGCCACGATTATGTTGGCGAGCAGTCCATTAATCTTACGGAGAACGAGGGTACATGCTAAACTTCTGGTAGTCTTTCGACTCAACGCGTCTACTACCACATTAGCTTTGTCTGGATGGTGATAGATCTCTACATCGTAGTCCTTCATAAATTCTAGCCACCGTTGTTGCCTCATATTCAGTTCTTTCTGTGTAAACAGATATTTAAGACTCTTCTGATCAGTGTAAATCTCGCTGATTACACCATAAAGGTAATGATGTCAAATCTTGAGGGCGAAGATTACTGCAACCAATTTTAGGTCATGGGTTAGATAGCTCTTCTCATGAGTTTTTAGTTGACGTAAGGCATATGCAATGACTTTATTTTGCATAAGAACACAACCCAAACCATTGTATGAAGCATCGCTATAAATTACGAACCCATCCATTCCCATAGGATGTGCTAGTATAGGAGCTGTCACAAATTTGTTTTTCAACTCTTAGAAGCAACGTCCCTGTTTGTCAATCCATTCAAAAAGTGTGTTCTTCTAAGTTAGCTGGGTCAAGGGTGATGCTATCTTCAAGAAATCTTGCAAGAAGTGTCAATAATAGCCAACTGGACCCAAGAAGCTTTGAATCTTAGACACGTTAGTAGGCCAAGGCCAATCCATGATTGTTGCAATTTTCTAGGGATCAACCGAGATGTCATCCTTGTTAATGATGTGACTGAGGAAGTGTACACTAGTGATCCCAAAATTCATATTTTTTCAACTTGGCATAGAGTTTGTGATCACGTAGTATCTGTAGCACTCTTCGCAAGTGGTGTTCATGGTCTTCTAACGATTTGGAGAATATGAGAATGTTGTCAATGAAGACAATGATGAACTCGTCATGATAGGGTTTGAACAACCGATTCATGAGGTCCAAAAAGGCTACTAGAGCATTTGTGACACCAAATGGCATGACGAAGAACTTGTAGTGCCCGTAACGCACTCTGAAAGAAGTCTTTTCGATGTTTTCCGGTTTAACTTTTAGTTGATGATAGCCGAAACGCAAATCGATTTTCGAGAATACTTGGGCGCCTTGAAGTTGATCAAACAAGTCATCGATTCATGGTAGGGGTACCAATTCTTGATGGTGACCTTGTCCAATTCTCGATAATCGATACACAATCTCATGGTTCCATCATTCTTCTTTACAAATAGTACTAGTGTTCCCCAGGCCGAGGTATTTGGTCTAGTAAAGCCTTTGTCCAGTAGTTCCTGGAGTTAGGTCTTTAGTTCTTTCAATTCCGTCATTGACATGTGGTAAGGGACTTTTGATATCGGTTGTGTACCAGGTCGGGTCAAAACTGGAATCGCTATATGCCAAGAGCGTAGGGCTAAAAATAACCATGGATAGTTATTTAAACTAAAACATTAAACATAACTTAATTTGATTAAATAAATTATCTAAGTGGTAGAAACTGAAATCCAGAAATTATGTAGGTAAATAACCATAACTATGGTACAGAACAGAACAAAACAAAGCAGAGGTCACTAGAGTGACAATCAAAATAGAGGTCGATGGATCCATAACAAACAGAAGGCCCCAAAGTGACCAATCAAAGGCTAATGGTTATTTAAATTCCCTAAAGCATGAGACTCTCGTAGTGGTACTTATCAAAAATAAATATTTCTATAATTATTGTCAAATAATTTCTAAAATTTAAGCAAACAAATCCATGGGTTTTAATTTAAGCAAATGGAGTTCAGAAAATAAGTAACGTACTTGAAATCTAAATGTAAGTTATAAAACATAACTAGTATAAAATAAATTAAGATAATTCGAAATATATATAAAATATATTATGGTAATTCAAAGTATAATATAACTCACCTAAATATTGACCCTTAACTTTTACTTTCCTAATATTGACTTCATATTTCTTTGTATGCTACCCTTAGTTATATCTTTTGCCCTCCTCCCGCTTTGCAACCCATTAACCCATCTATTTCTAGTCTATGAAAACCCTTATGTGGTGTTTGTTTTGAGGGATTGAGAAGTGGGATAATAGTCCATTGTTTGGTTCAAACTTTTACACAAGCCTATTAGTCCCAAATCCATTAGACTATTGTGTCCCATGGGGGAGGTAAGACACAAATTGAGGGATAAAGGGGGATATGGGATTAGGTGGTGAAATGACCATTTTGACCCTCTACTATTTAATTATGTATTATATTTAGTAAAATTCAATAAAATTTAAATTTCTCAATTCAAAAATAAAATTATTTTATTTAATTTTTGTTGATGATTTATTTATTTAACTTTTTAAAATAATTTTTTATAGATATTTTATTGATGTTTTATTTTAAAATTTTGTTTATATTTTATTTAATTTCATTATTTAAATTTTAATAGATGTTTTATTTAATTATTATTACTTTTTAAAATAGATTTATTTAAAATTTTAATTAAAAAATAACATATATTTTTATTGATATTTTATTTATTTAATTTATTTAATTGTGTAAAAAATAAAATAAAATAAAATAAATTTGTACTTAATCTAGTTAAAAATAATTAAAATATTAAAGATATATTTAATATTGCTATTGCTTAGTATATAATTGAAAATGGTAAAATAGTCATTTGAACATTTATCATTCTCCATAATATCCCACACAAACATAGGATTCATATCTTATCCAATTGTCTTTTCCTGACATCTAATCTCATGACTAAACAAATATAGAATACAAATCCAATCCAATCAAATAGTCGGGGACAATGTATCCCATGACTAACAGTCTAATAAATTCTAATCTTTCCTTATTTAGTCCGTCTAAACAAACACACCCTTAGTCCCTAATCAAAATTTAACATGCGGCAAGTTTAAAACCTGGCCACCTTATTCAACAGGTGACAAATTTGTTTACTTTTCACCTTTCTCTCTAGATTAGGTGACTCATCAAGTCTTTAAAACTATACATGCATATTCATCAATCTATATGCTAGGCTAGAGAACGGGTACGAACCTTTTTTGTTTTATTTTGTTTTTTTTTTAATTTCTTTCTTTGATTTAATTCTAATTTGACCCAATTCTTAAACTAATTATATATCATTTTTTAATAATATATAATTCCTAATTAAATTTTATTTTATCACATACAACCATAACATTCAATATTTTATTTTACTCTCACATGATATTTAATTAAACATTTAGGTGTCACAATTCAATTTGAGCGTGGATTTGTTAGGTAATTAAGAGTACACATGTGTAATTTATTTTTGTCTTCTTAGTGGATTTTTTTTTTGGTTTTGGCCCGTGATTTTTTATCACAATTAGAGGTGCTTCAATTGTAAGTTTTCTCTACATTAAATCGTTGTGTTGATTTGTTATTGATTGTTTGATTGGGATTGGTATTTACTATTTAAAATTGAAACGGCATCACAAATCAATATCTCCGGGACTTTAAATTTTTCACTAAGTTTTTAATTTTGTCAATTTAAACTCTAATCTTTTGATTTGTTTTCAATCTAAATCATTTGTGTATTTTCATTAAATAAAATCGACAAAAAAAAGTATTTTAGCAATTAAAGTCAATGTATATGTACCATTTTTCGTCAAGTATAATGACTAAAATAACTTTTTTGTTGACTTTATTTAAGGAAAATTGATTGGAGCCTAAATATTACACATTTGACCCGCTAACATACACTTTATTAGTCTATTTATTTGTATTATTTTATAATTTTGTGTGTGATTTTGTGTGTCTGTATATATATTTAGTGTTTATATATAAATTAAGGTAAATAATATGTTTTAGATATTTTATATATTAATATATTATAAAATACACAGTAAAATATTATGCACTTTACAAAAATTGGAGCCAAAAGTGGAAAGAAAAAAAAGAAAAAAGAAAAAAAAAACAATAACAACAACAAAAACAAAAACAAACGCCACCCCTCAATTTTATATAAATATATATTTTTTATTATATTAGTTATATTACCATGTTTGTTTTATTTGCAGGATATTTCTTCCATAAAAGAAGAAGAAAAGAAGGCGAGGAGAAAAAAGGGGGAGAGATAAGCTCGGGGCAAACAGCTCAAGGCAGGAGGAGAGAGCTTCGGCCCAGAGTGAGAGTGTTTAGTTTGTAAGTATTAGAGTGTAGTAATTGTCTTCTTGGTGTAGAGATGAAATCCAGACTAAATAATTGGAATAAGTTGTATTTAATATTTTTTTTGTTTTGATTTGATTTGGATACAATTGTATAACTTTTAGATATTTTTGTGCAACAAAAAATTTATTCAAATCATGTTATAACGATTTTCACTATTGTATATTAGAATTGTTAGACGAGTCATACCTAATAAGACGAGTCATGCATCAAACCGTAGTTTAGTAGTAATGGTCTGTACTAAGCGAATATGATTTGTGACTTTCTAATTTTGATATACAAATCCTCTTGACAATATATTTCTAATCAACTAACATCACAGTATCCAAATTAATTATTTTTTAAAGACTGAATGTAGTTACTCCAAATTATGAAGTTAGTGATAGATTCGAAATCTTAAGATATTTATTTTGTTTTGCTTAATTAATTAGTTTAATTTTTACTCTAAATATTTTTAAACAAATATAAATTTTTAAATTAAATTATTCATCATTAGTTCGTGTGAATCAACACTTGGTCTTAACTGATATTCTACGGAGTAGTTGTTTTTACTTGATTATAAATAAAATATTTTGGTATGCAAACGATCATATAAAAAATAGATGAATAGTTTAAATTGAAAACAAAATCAGAAAATTAGGATTTCACTTGACAAAATTAAAAACTCAAGAATTATTTTATTGCAAGAATCAACTTCTAGTATTTTTTTTTTCTCCTAACAAATGTGATTGTTTATCAAACGTGGTCAACGTTTTTCACAGATTATTAAAAATTGTACCAAGAATATTTATAATTTATTTTAAGTTTTTAAGTTAATAATTAAGAAAATTATAATTATAAAAATTAACTTATTAGTGATACCAAGCGAACCATTATGATTTTATTACTGAAGAAAAAGAATGGTTGCGTTTGGTTTTATTTTGAAATTATGATTTCAATAAAAAAAAATTAAAATTATTTTTAAAACTCATAACCAAACGTTCAATTCAAAACTCATAACTAAATTCTTTTCAGAACTTTATTTTTAAAACAAAAAAAAAAATTGAAAAAAAAAATATATTTTTATTTTGTTCTTTGAAATTATTTTTATTTTTTATTTTTTTGAAAAAATATTTATTCAAAAAATATTTTTTATTTTTATTATTATTTTTGAAAAAAATATTTTGTTATTTTTGTAAATATTGGCCAAATAATTTATTATGATTTACATATATATGGGCTATCCAATTTTTTTTTTTAAATTTAAAAAAAATTAAATATTTTAAAAGATAAAAATATTTAAAATATTAACAAAATTAAAATATTTTAAAAGATAAAATATTTAAAATTAAAATAGGAGAAATTACCAATAAATCCCAAATTAGGGAATGATGATCCATTTAGTCTTATGTTTTTTCTTATGAAGCATTTGGTCCTATTTAATTAGTAAGGAATATTTTCCTTTGATTTGGCATGGGCGGAGTTTACACATTTACCCTTATTATAATTTTGGTGGATTCTTTTTTGCTCATTTGTGGTGTAATAATTGAGATAGTAACGTTTTACATTTTTATTTTTGTGTGTTTGATTTTTGTAGAGTTATACACGGTGGGTGGGTTTCAATTGTTGATCTTGTTTTCTTCATTTACATCAATACAATTAATGTTATATTTTTACTACCACAAATGTTATTAACATTTCATATCACCACCAACATCCATACACTCAAAAAACAAGGGAATGGGTGATACATTACAACAAAACAAATAAAAAAAATGATACTACACTTCATTAACATTGATATAGTTAACATTACATTTTTTATTATCACAAATGTTATTAACATTCCATATCACCACCAACATCCATACACTCAAAAAATAGGGGAATGGGTGGTACATTACAACACAACAACAAACCCAACACAACAAATGGCATAAACATTACACTATTGCCAATCACACAAAAACCCCAAACCACAAAGGAACATTAACACACCAACTGAAAACTAGCAGAACTAACTCCACAACAAGGATGAACACTAGAAGACTATACCCCCATTGAAATACAAAACCCACCATACCATTAACACACAACAACATTACGGACTAGTATGTAACATTAGAATGCAATCACAACATATAATCTGACATTCACCGAACAATTCGATTCTTTCACAATAACAAAGAAAACAACATCAGTAACCACATAGCTAACGCCATGGGCTACCAACACAATTACCGACGACGACAAAGGTATTATGTAAACTCGCCGACTACACATTGTCAATGACTATACAAATGTCAAACACCAACGGAAACACTAAGAATGTTTCCGAAATTCCTCTAATCGGAGAAGACAAATTGATGATCTCGTCGATGCAAGTTACACAGTTGATGCTGAGTTGGGAAACAAATGGTGTGCCGATGGAATGTGAATCACGCCAATTGGGGTTCAAGCTGAATGAGTGGAATTCGCTTAAAACCCTATTCAGCGGTCTTTTAACAACATTTAGGGTTTCATTACACTGACATAGAAATGTTAGTAATGTGGGGATGTTGGATGTCAAAATTTATGGAATGTTAACTCCTCATCTCCTATGTAGTATTTTTTTTACCTATCTAAATATTACTATATATATATTTTTTTTTTTTTTATATATTTTTTTTTTTTTTTTTTATTTTAATTCTTTTTATTTTTTATTTATCCAAATATATTTTTAATTTTTAGAATGCCACGTCAACAACACAAAGATGGGAGGAAATGAATGAAATGATTGATTTTTTTTTGTTTTTTGTTGAAGGGCTAGCTGTAGCTAGTGAATATGTGTATTGTAAAAAAATGCCTAATAATCATATGCAGTGAATTGAAAAAAAAAAAAAAATCACATCACATTTTTTTTTAACTAACAGGGATTATATGCCTAGTGCATTGGAGATGCTCTTAGTAATGTGGAAATGTTGAATTCTAACGTTTCCTTAAATTGATTAAAAGATTCTATTGAAAACAATGGAAAACTAAAAAAAAGCATATAGTGTGCTCCATGTCTACAAATGTAATTTGACCATTACCCAAACCCCACATTATCCCATCCCATGTGGAGAAAAAAGGACATCATTCTTGATTTAGGACTTTTCGGTTCTAAAGAAAAGATGCGGGATTAATTGGTGCACAAGTTCATAACTTGGGATTTATTGGTGTTTCATCCATAAAAAAATAAGAAAATATTTAAAATAAAAAAATAAAATATTTAAAATAAAAATTATATATTTAAAATTAAAAAATAAAATATTTAAATACTTAAAATAAACACAGTTCACAAATGTAATAAATACAACGCACATTAAAAAATAAATAAATATTTAAAATAAAAAATATTTATCCTAAACAAATAAAATTAAGAAAAAATTTAAATATGAAAAAAAAAACCCAAAACAATTTCAAAATACAACTCAAAACTCTTTTCGAAGCTTTTTTCAAAACTCATAACCAAATAAGTTTTCTATTTTCAAAACTCATTTCAAAAACTTTTTCTTTCAAAACATAACTACATACTCAAATCATGATTCTAAAACTAAACCAAACTGAGCCAATGTGTCACTCTTTCTTATTTGTGACTTTTTCTTCAGTCTCTGTATGTAAAAATCTTGACCTCTTCTATTTGATGACATTCTCTCTGTCACAATCTCTCTCTACAAAATTGTATATATATATAAGAGTGTAAATTGGGCTCGGCCTGGGCTCGGACCGGCCCATGTTAAGCTTCCTGGCTGCTGTTAAAATTCGGCCAGCCCATAGGCTAGAAAATTAGGCCCAAGTCCAAACCCAAGCCCAGTGGGTATTTGGGCCTTGGGTGGACCGGCAAGTTGGGCCTCAGGTTGGACTGGCGGGCCTAGGCCTGAGCTCGAGCTTGGACCGAGCCTGGGTAGGTCTAAACATTCTTTTTTCTATTTTTTCTACCAAAATTTTATTCTTTTCCACTAAAAATGACATTGGGCCTTGGGCGGGCCGGGTTTTAAGTGGGTCTTGAGCGAGCTGATGAGACGGGCCGACGGGTCAAGCTGGGCTTCAAAATGACAGCCAAGCCCAGGCCCAGGGTCTCGGGGCTAACTAGGTTGGGCCGACTCGGAGCCACATGTGAGCTTCGGGCTACCCACGGACCGTGGACCATTTTTACACCCCTATGTATGTATAAACTTCTATGAAAGTAATGATTGAAGTCATCAACCAAAGATGAAGAGGAAGTTAGGAAAAAAAAGAAAAATGGCTTTGATTTCAAAAATGTTGATGCTCTTGGTGATTATAGCCACACTTCTCGTCAGTTTACTATCTTCCTTTAGCAAGTCACAAGCTCGAACTCAAGCCCAAGTCCAAGTCTAAGGCCGAGCTCAAGCCCAAGCAAGGTAACATTCATTTCCTATACTTTTTCATTTCTTTCTGCACATCTTCTTTGTTCAGTTAACTTTATTCTTGTTCAAGTCTAAAACTCAAAAAAAGGAGTTCAATTTATTTATTTTGCTACTAAAAATCCTCTTTTCTTTTTATATGCATTAATTGAACCTACCACTTTTGTGTTAAAAAGTTTAGAAAATAATTTATTACGTATCAACCTGTACATAGAATAAAATATTGCTCTTAGATCATGTTTGATTGGCTCCATAGGTGAGCTGATTAGACTAACAATCTTGTGGGCTTTACATAAGCCATGTTTAGTTGACAACAATAGAAAGAGACTAGTAATCCCATAAAACTATCATACCCACATGGATGGGATTTAGCTTTTCTATGAGAGAAGTGGGATTGCTAATCCAATCCCATGAGATTGGGTGTGAAAAGACAACTTTGTCCTTGCATTACAAAAATAGCAAAGCTAATTTTTATGCTAAAAAATTAATGTAGTACCTAAAAATAGGGCACTCAATACATAAATTCAAAATTCAAAACTCAAAACTCAATTTTGTTTGGCCAAAGATCCAAATGCTAAAATACTTTGTTCAGAAGAACAAGCTTAGATAAGATGACTAAAACACCCCTATATATCATATAGACGGTCCACAATCACATAACACAAGTCTTTCTCTATCTCTCTTCTCATATTTGTCTTCCTCTCTCTTCAATACGGCCACGATGACCTCCACCGGCGGTCCATGGCCTCCGACATTCTCTGACCACCACTCGTTACGCTCTCTCTCTCTCTCTCTCTCTCTCTCTCTCTCTCTATCTCAGTCGATCTCCTTTATCGCACTCACATCCACTTCACCACCATATCCTACTCCTCCTCTACTTGTGCCTCCACCAAATCCGAGAAGATTTGACTAGGTTGAGGTTTGAGAAGATATGTATGGCAGTGCCAGTGGTCCTTCACCGCGATGGTGGTGTTGCCTTTGTCGACTCTAGGAGAATCTTGTCATCAGACCTTGCTTGCATCGAGTCGCTGCCCTTCTTTCTCTCTCTCTCTCTCTCTCTCTCTCACATTCTCTCTCTTATGAGATGAATGTTTTTTAAGTTAGAAATTATGTATATAATTGAATAGAGAAAGATCAAAAACGAAGCAAAATATGAGGCACAAAGTCAATCTCTATTTGGTTTGATTATGTTGGCTTAGTCAATCTCTGTTTGGTTTTGGGTAAAAAAAAATATGTATAATCTAGTTTTTTTTCTTTTCTTTTTCTGTTTGGTTCATCGGAAGAGAAGAAAAAATAAGGATAAAATGAAATTTTGGTAAATCAGTGTGCTTATTGTTGTTTCTGGTTTCCACCATTTCTTTCTCGCTCTATAACTCTCAGTTTCTCTCTCTAAAGCTAGATCCATTCCAGATCTATTCGAAACTCCATGAAAGTAAACTTGAAGAGCACTTTGTGATGAACAATGGTGTAAAACCTTTATCAAAACTATAAATCTGAGTACAGGTGGACTACGAACGATACTCTGTTGTTTATGTTGTTAATGATGATGATGAATGATTGTGATCTGTTGAATATACTATAGATTGGATCAGATCTGTTTCAACAGATAAAAAATGAATTATTATTTTAATAGGTAAAAAATTGAACATATAAAAATTGAAAAATTCGGACAAGAATTTGAACAAGAAAAATTAAACAAATAACAACAATTTAAACAGATAGCGTAAAAAAATTGAACAAATAGGGAAAAAAAATTGAATAGATAAGAAATTTTTTGAAGAGATAGATAAAAAATTTGAACAGATAGGAATTTTTCTTAAAACAAAATAGTCAATAAAAGTCAACAGATAAATTAAGGGTAAAATTAAAATAAAATGTTCTTTAAAACAACTAAAATGACTTATCACCAAACCATTTCACAAATGATGGATCTCTCACTACAAAAAAAAAAAAAAAATCACTGGACCTAATACAGTAGACAATTACTAGAGTGGACTTTTCAACAATTTTCTCTTAAAATATATATATATATATATATATAAAAAGGGAAAGATTTCTCTGTAGTTCACTATGTGGAACATATTTTTATCAATGAAAAATATGATTTTAAAACTAAATTATTAATAAAAATGTATTCCGATCAAGGGGCTATTGATATTCGATTGACGTGATTTTTTGCAGGTATAAAATGCTCGATAAACTTTATACATTTAACGGTTCGGATTATCGAAACGGGACCCGTAGTGGACTCCCACTTACTCAACAGTATGTGAACTAGAAAAACCATCTCTATTTATAAAATATAATTTTTAATATTAAAATATATCACAAACATTCAAAATATTTGTGACATTTGAAATAGTTAGCCCTCTTTTCATTTTCATTTTGGGGTTAAAAAAATACAAAAATTCAAAATAGGCTATATAAACTACAAGATAGAATGTCACATCCAAATTACAATTATTATATTTTTTTTATAAAAATTCAAAAAATTTAAATCAAACGAAACTAAAAAAGTCAGATTAAAAAAATTTCAACAAAAAAAAGTTAATAATATTAATTAATATCAAACGAAACTTTAATCACAAAACAATAATCATATTTCGTTTTGTACCAAAAAAAAAAAAAAAAAAAAAAAAAAGGCGCCGTCGTCGAAGTCATCGTCGTTCCAAAGACGCTAGAGTCTTCGTCAAAGTCTGTTTCTATTTAATTCTCTGTTTTTTTTTTTTTTTTTTTTTGGGGGGGGGGGGGTTGTTTATAAAACACACATCATATTGAATTTGAGACCCCCAAAATCATCGAAAAATCTCCATCACAATGTTGTCAAACATCCAAATTCCTTCGACAAAAGCAGTGATATCGGCGGTTGCCTCCGCCGCCGCGACGGCGATGGTGGTCCGGTCCGTCGCGAAAGACTTCATTCCTTACGAGTTCCAACATTTTATCGCCGTCAAGGTCCGCCACTTCCTCAGCACTTTTTCCAACCAGATCACTCTCGTCATCGACGAATTCGACGGCCTCAACCGCAATCACATCTTCCACGCCGCCGAAATCTACCTCGGCACCATCATCACCCCCTCCACCAAACGCTTCCGAATCACCAAACTCGAAAAGGAAACCAAAATTAACCTCTCCATGGAACGAAACGAAGGTCTCACCGATACTTTCAATGGATTCAAGCTCAATTGGCAATTCATCTCCAAACAAATCCCAGCCAAGTACGTTCCCGATCCCCACGACCATTACAGTCCGAGACTCCGAACAGAGCTCCAATTCTTCGAACTCAGATTCCACAAGAAGCACAAATCCAAGGTCATCGACGAGTACTTGCCCTACGTTTTGGAGAAAGCGAAGATCGCCAAGGATCAGAAGAAGACTCTGAAGCTCTTCACTCTGAATCGCGACGGTCGGATGATAATGGGAGGTAGAATCAACAGCCCGTGGCAGTCGGTGAATCTGGATCATCCAGCGAATTTCGATACGTTGGCGATGGATTGGGATGAGAAAAGGATGTTAATGGAGGATTTGAAGAGGTTCGTGAAGAGGAAAGATTTTTACAGGAGGGTTGGGAAGGCGTGGAAGAGAGGCTACTTGTTGTTTGGTCCGCCTGGGACTGGGAAGTCGAGCTTGATCGCGGCCATGGCCAATTACTTGAATTTTGATGTGTATGACTTGGAGTTGACTGATCTGAGGAGTAATTCGGAGCTCAGGAATTTGCTGATTACGACGGCTAACCAGTCGATACTAGTTGTGGAAGACATTGATTGCTCCCTTGAGTTGCAGGATAGAATGAAGGCTGCGGCTATGGCTGCCGCGGCCAGAGGCAGGGATCCTTATGGGTATAATCAAGGTTCTAGTGTAAGTAAATTACTGCTAACACGCACATATACTCCCTTTGTCCATTCCCTTCTTCTATTTTTGGTTGTTCTAAATTGCATGTCGTTTTAAAAAGTCAAAACTTGTTTGAATTTGACTTTTTCTTCTGGATCTGATCTAAGTGAGCCCATTACAAGCTAGGTTTGAGTTATTTGCTTTATTGTAGTACATATAATCAAGTGAAGTGCAATTACAAGTTAGTAAAATTCCACTTAAATTTTAACAAGTTTTAAAATAAAATTTTAAATATTTACATAATAAATCAATTTGAAAGGAGTTTCTAACAAGTGAAATAGGACTACGCTATCATGATTGGTTTTACAACCTTACCATGACAGTTCACATTTTTAGCAACTGGGATGTTACTAAAAATGTGTCTAAATTGACATGGTATCTTTGAATGGTTGATGATTATTTAGGAGTTTTAATTATCTAATACACATGTTTGATTTGCACAATGCAATGAGATTGTTAGTCCGATGGTGGGATTAATAACACCACCCCCTCCATGGTACTTCTAATCCCATGGCTCTCTAATTAGCCAAAACACTCAATTCAATGGTAAAAATAATCTTCTTCTTATCACAATCAAACATAACAAGTATCCTCCATGTTATATATTATTGATCCTAACCTTAATCCCATAGTATTACCAAGGTTTAGTACTAAAAAATTTCTAATTCGCTTGTAAAACATGACCTAAAAGACTCCTACATAGTTCTAGTTCTTTCTTCCTAAGAAAGGTCCATCCATCCATCGAGAACAAGTTGCTAATCCAATTTATGTTTTTTTTTTTTTTTTTTGAATTTTAGGTTACCTTATCAGGACTACTAAACTTCACCGATGGACTGTGGTCAAGTTGTGGGGATGAGCGAATCATAGTGTTCACAACAAATCATAAAGACAAGCTCGACCCTGCTTTGTTGCGCCCAGGGCGCATGGACGTGCACATCCACATGTCCTATTGCACCCCTTGTGGCTTCAAAATGCTTGCCTCCAATTACCTTGGAATTACAGAGCACCCGCTCTTCTTAGAGGTCGAAGTATTGATAGAGATAAAGAAGGTGACTCCGGCTGAAATAGGCGAGCAATTGATGAAGAGCGATGAGCCTGAGAGGGCTCTGAGAGGCCTCATCAGGTTCCTGGAGGAGAAGAAGGACAAGGAGAACGAAGAAATTAAAGCGCCTGAAGTTGAACAAAAAGCTTTTGGATTGGAAGTTATGCCAAAGGTGTCTAAGATTTTGTCTTGACTAATTTGTGATGTAAACATGTCTCCAAAAAGTGGCTCACATATATGTATATATATAATCAATAATATTTGGGTAACTAACGTGAGATATATTCACTATTCAATATGGTGGTTTCATGGAAGTTACAACTTCTCTAATGGAAGTTGTAATTTTTGAATTAAACAAACAAATAAATAAAATATGTTCAAACTAATTTTTGAGAGCTCTAATCTCTCAAACTAATTTTTCTAATATTTTTATTTAAAAAATAGGAATTTTTAAAAATTAGTTAGGTTGTTTAGAAATAAATTTTAAAATTTAAAATTATGAAAACCATCCCATAATTTTTGGGTTTTAAAAGGGGAGATTCACACAAATATAGAATGGGAAAACCTAAAATTATGCCTTTTCATCTTTTTTATTTTTTCCTTTTCACAACCTAGCCGTACCTATAAATTTCCCTAACCTTGCCTTTATATTTGAATAGATCAAAAATTAGAATAGAGTTACGTAATGATCAATGTAGACGTTGAGCATGGTGGCAACAAAGATGATAATAAGCTTGGCAAGGGTACCATTGGTGAAGAAGTCACATTCCTTGCTAGAGTTTAATGCTTTGCCTGATCTCAACTTTTTTATTGATTGCTTCTGAATTGAGACATAAAAGACACATGCATATATACAAATCTAAAGTTATACATGTATGTATACAAATCTAATGAACCTCCAACCATTCTCTTTTAGATCACTAGATGTGTGTCAAGTTCAATAATTTGGGTATCATGAATTAATTTTAGGAGAACCTTCAATTGAATGTAAGGTTATAAAAATTCAAGTCAATAGTAAATTTTTTAAACATTAATAATTAAAGTTTTATTTTTTTTTTTTTTTTTATTTTTTTTTACAAATCTATAGTTATTTTGTGAAAGCTCTACCTAATTATGATTTTCTCTTAATTTTTTGCCAATACCTAGTTGACGAGAAAAACTAGAATGCTTCAAATGGCTGATAGTTTTGAAAAATTAAGTATTGCTTAAAATATATATATATATATATATATAATTTGGGTGATAAATTAATGGAGTATTATAAATCAGGCCAACTTTTCAAAAAGAATTACAAATATATGGTAAAGTTTATAAATTTTAATTCATGTATCTATTTTTAATTTTTTTTTTTTTTTTTAAATTTTTCAATTGATATGTTATTTCCCCTAAATTAATTCAGAAAAATAATGTATGGTTCATATTTATTCAAAGGGTAGATTTTACTAAAAGCTGTTTTTTATTTTTTATTTTTTTTGAGAACACTAAAAGATGTTTGTATATAAACAATATACTCTTTTTCGGGATAAAATTTTGGGTACTTATTGTCATGCTCATCTAAAATTACTATGACCACGTATATTTATCAAATGTTAATAACCATATCATGTATGTCATTGTATTAGTGTAATCGGTCTCCGAATATGTTTGTTATAAATGTGGTAATAAGATATCACGTGATAAATTAAAAATATGTAATTATCATTATATTATCACCATCCTTATATTTTCTTTTCTTTCAATAATATTTTTATGTTCACCATAATTTTTTTCTCTTTAATTGTAAAAATTTTAATTAGAAAATCACAACGTCAAGCTGATAATAACAATAATAATTTATATCTATAATTATATCTATACTATACATTAGGTAAATCAACTTTTCATCCTAAAGAGTCTATGAACCTATTAGTAAAAATTATGCTTATTCCCAATCAACAAGGATTAAACAATAATTCAAACCAAACAATCAAACAAGAATAACCAGACAACTGTGTAATTGATTCAAACGCCTCAAAGGAATGAGGACTTCTCTAGAACAATTGGACAGTTACAAAGTAAACAAAAGTAATTTTAAAAGTGAAACTACTGAAGTTCACAAAAGTTTACAAATTACAGTGATAAACTACTCTTATTTCGAAAGACGAACTGCTTCTAAGATAAAACTAAATCTAAAGCAAGTGTTGTTGAGTTGATGATATCCTTCTCCTTGCAAATTACTGGCCTTTATATTCTCTTTCTCTTTTCCTAGCCCATGATTGCATGATTTCCCTAAGTCTTGCAACCGCCATTGCTTAACTACTGCAACTACTCCTTTACTTCCAAACTTTCAATTTCACGTGTCGAATTGTCTTTCCTCCATGTTGCCACGTATCCCTCAACACTTTTGGCCTCTCATCGATAGAGCCAAGTCATCATTCTACACCTGATCCTTTTTGCAAGCAACCAACTAAGTCCATGACTTAGCCTTATAATTGTTTCACCTTCTGGGCCATTCAATGCATATGATCAACCCCTCTAATGTCACTTGTCCCTTTGACTAATGGAGAATATTCATGTTGACTTTGTCGTGTGTCATCATCTAGTTGATTCACTTGTCGACAAGAACTCAACAAAAATGGGTGCAAACAATACCCCCCTTATTTAAGGTAAATAAATAATAATGATTTTTAACTTAAACGAATCTACCTTTTGAGCCTAAATAAAGAAAATATTTAATTTCAACCCATCCAAGCATTGGGCCCAACACAAGCTATAAAAGCTCGAACTTTTCAACTTCATCTTACTTCAGATCTTATCTTTCTCTTTTGAAGCTCTCAAACTACCCTTCTTCATTTCAAAACTTCCATACCAGAACCCCAAACAACTCAAAACCCTAAACAATGGCACCCAAGAAATCGAAATCCACCAAAGAGGATGAAACCGATGAGGACCATCTTCGATTTTCCAAACACATTAGAGACCTTACTAGTTCTCTAAAACTTGACTTAACTTTGATCCCAAGCACCGCCACCGTGGTGAAAGAAACTCTAGGCCCTACATTCATATCATACTTTCTAGATGAATTGGCTCCATACTATCCACTTGCTAATGGTGAAACCCTACTCATTAACCAACCCAAACTCAACTAGACAAATTGAGAAAACAGCAAAAATCCCCTTCAATCATGGAGGCAACTAAACTCCACTAGGCAAAGTTGGGTCAAACAGATTGAAGCTCATGACTCCAATGTGTGGAAACATCTCGGCATCAGTGAGGTAATCCATCTGTCGACCCTCAAATTTAATATGAATAAATGGTTGATAGCTACTGCTGCATGTTTCTGGTCCCTATCTTGTAATTTTATGCTCTTAGGATTTGGGATGATATCACAAACTGTCTTTGATGTAGCCCACCTGACTAGACTTGCCATTCTAGTGCTGGAAATTAGTGCTTTGCTAGAACCCTTACAAGTGCCTTTCACCTTTAACACTGACATGAGTTACACTGAATTCACCAAAAAATACAAAGGCAAAAGAAATACCCGTGTCGATAACCAAGAAAGGGTTGCCTTTTACCTCATATGGCTTTTTTAGTTCCTTTTCTGTGTTCCTGGCTACAAAACTCTAGCCTTGTGCCTTCAAAATGGCCAAGACATGTCCTTTGCTCCTTATTTACCTGCCACACTCTACAAAGGCATGTTTTCCGTTATTGATAAGAAAATATTCTAACTATGATGGACCATTCTAGTTTTTCCAATCCTAGTTGTATGCCTATTTTCCTAAGATACAACCACCCAAACCAAATACTATGATTCCCATTATGCTGAATCTATCTTAACCATTGTTGACAAACCCAAACTTAGCTTTTCTCAATGCCTCACTACATTTTTCAACTTTCCATTTGGTAGAGACCCCATTCTCTTCAAGTCATTTCAAGACTGTCGATTCTCATCCTCTAGACTAGAACACCTCTTCATGGACACCTCTAACCTAACAGATGACCAAATAAGGTCTCAAGTTGAAACATGGAAACATGTTCTCACTTGCAGACACATCTTAGTTGGTTGTTCTATTTTCTCCACTAAGATGTCTAGCTGTAGCTTTGAAAACTACTGCTCTAACCAATGGGCCAGACAATTTAGACTCACTCAATGCACACCATGCCCTTACCTTCACTTCACCATTCAAGAAGAAATATGGATAAATATTAACATTAAAGATTCTTCACAAGAAAAACTGATCCAGGTGGAGAATGAAAACCTTCTTCAAGCTTTTAGCAGTTATTTCTTCAAGCTTATTTCGACCTCACCAAGCGTTTTGAACATTGGTGGACCCTTATGGCTGCAGTCATTTTCTTCAAACCTCTTGAGACTTGTCTTAGAGATGTGTTTGTTGACAATCAAGGCTCTAAACCACCCACTTCAAGCCTCTAAAACTTCAGGTTAGCTTACTTTAGCTACCAACTCACTTCTGTTTTATATATTAATATATATATATATATTTACTTGCTTCTCTTGCTTACCCTTAATTCCTTTGGCTTCTTACAGTCAACCCTACTCTCATGGTACCTCATCTTGCCACTGATACCCCTATGAAAGATCAAAGCAAAGGCAAGGCACCACTAGATCCTAATGCAAACCCTAAAGCTCCTTTCTCTGTGCCCAAACTTATAGGAGACTCCATCACAGCTCTCGATACACAAAAACAAAGGAAGACAATGGCCACCAAATGTAGACACCCTATTTTTGACCGCCCTTACGACTTGGGCACCACTACTTGCACACCCAATGACAAATTTTATATGTCTGTTCAGTGCTCGAAGTCCTCAGTAGAATGCCACAGTTTTGAGCCTTCAAACCATACATACATTGTGCCTTGTTTTGGACCAAAACCACAGTTTTTCAAGCCTAAAAAAGCCTGGGACCTGCCAGCCCTCTTTTGTGGGCTGCCGACCACTGTTTTTGGTTGTCGGCCACTTGTGTGGCCTGCAAACCAACATTAGTGGCCTGCCGGTCACAAGTGTATTTTGGCAAATATTTATGCCAGTTGTGCCAGCTGTTTCCACAAGTTCATGCATTTGCCCACACGTGTATGTATGGATGTTTCTGATGGAGTTACATGTTTTTCTATAAATAGAAGACCTCCCCTTTCATTTTTGAGGGTTGGAAAATTTGAGAGCAAAATATTCTCTCTCTCTTTACAATTCTCTCTCTCTCTTGCAAATTCTTAAGTCTTTGCCTATACACTCTAAACCAAACCTTGTGGCCTTTGAGCTGAAATACTTTTGAGCCTACTTTGAGCTCTTGGGGGTGTGTAAGTGTTGATTTGTTGCTTAGAAAGTGTTCTTCTCTTCAAGAGGTATAAGTCTTAGCTTGTTGCTTTGCTTTATTTGCTATTTTTCCTACTGTTTTTAGATTGTTTTTAGGCTTTATAAACTCTGAAAATTTGGGCTGAAACTTGTGGTTTAAGGCCAATAAGGGTGGAGGGGTGGATCACCCTTCTTTCTACCTAGCTTCCTAGGCCGTCGCCCTTGTGTTTTCCACCTCTTTGTCAACTTTTTTTTGAGCTTTTTACAGTTGAATCTAAGAGGTTTTTCAGTGGCTAAAACCATGTTTTGAAGTCCAAAAATGGAAGGGGTAGCCTCCCCTTCTTATGCTTTGTTTACTACCTTACATAGCTCCATGTTGTAGTTTACTATTTGAGCTCTTTGTACTTCATTTTCAACACTATTTTTGATTGTCTTAGGACTATTTTAGGCTATTTGTTTCACTTGAGCTTTGTATAGCATGCTTGTAGTGTAGTAGTCCTCATAGCCTTAGTAGTTTAAGCCTTAACCACCAACCTATTTGTGATACCCCTGTTCCGTAGTATGCTAATTGGTCCTTAACTTGTGTATGATTATGTGTTTAACACGATTTTATGTGCCATTTTTTTGAATACATGTGATTCTGAAGTTTTATCTGTTCACCGTAAGAATATCTGTTTGAATAATTTACTTTGGAAATTAAATTGAGGGCCTTATCGGCCACAGAACCCGAAATTGGTTACGCCATTGTGACTGGCATAATTTTTAAGGCCTACGGTGAAATTTAATTGAAAATTAGTTCGGGTTAGATTAAATCGATTAAATTGATGAATTAGAGCCCAATTACTTTATTATTATAATATTGGCCTTAGTGGGTTTTGTTGTCAAGGCTTTAAACACTCAATCTCTCTCTCCCTAGCCTCATTTTGACTGATAATAAACTCAAAGAAGAGAAGAGAGGGTTGGTTGGAAGAAGAGAGGTTAGGAGATTGAGGGTTTGGCTTAAAGCTTGGAAATTTTGGAGGTTAAGCTCAAGAATTGCCATAGATTGCGAAGATTAAACTCCTTGGTGAGTAATTCATGCATTTTTGGTCATTACCTTGTGAATTCAAGTTTAATAGATGGTCAAGAGTATGTTTTGAGTTTATTTTGTTGAATTGGAAGACCATATATGCATGCATGTATGTAATTGTTTGGAATTTGTATAATTGAGCTTGAAATCTATGTAAATTTGTAGTTAAAGCTCATGTATAATCACCATTGGTATCATCTAAGTTGAGAATAGGAGCCAGACATCACATGCATGTATAATCCATGAAGACAAGAGCTTTGAATGCATGAATGTGTATGATGGGAAGGAGTCTAGTGTTGATTTGAAACATGCATGTGTTTAATTCTTGAAATTGAGCTCCATGATGATATGTTTTGGCATTTGCACCATGTTAGTACCTAAATATATGAAGTTTGAGCCAAAAATCATGAATTGAGACCTTTGAACGTCGAATTTGAACTCCAAGAACAGTTCTGGAATTTCCAAAAAGTTTGAATCTGCCTCGGCGAAACCGCACTTCGGCGTGAATTTCGTGCTCCTAGCACTTTTTGCAGACTTGATGTCCGCTCGAGCGGGGTATTTCACACTCGAGCCGGGGGGGGGGGAGCTTGTAGACAGGCCTTCCGCTCGAGCGCCAGAATGCACGATCGAGCGTATTTTTCATGCAACCAGTACTTTTCCAGGCCTTAAGGGTCCGCTCGAGCGGGGACCCTGTTTTCTAAAAATCTGAAAATGCATTCTATGTTCTGTTTTCCCTTCCCTTTCACTTCTAAACACTCTTAGGCATACATTGAGCATTGTAATTGAGTTAAAGAGATAAGAATGAAGCCTAAAGAGGAATGTGTGAATTAATGAACGGATTGAACTAATTGTGACCCATATGTGTTACATGATATGTAGGGTCAAGCTCCAGGGCAACTCCACAAGCCGATCACTGTGAGTAATATCTGAAATATGTCATTGTCCAATTACTCGCTTCCATGTAAGTTCTGTAAGGTCCATTAATTTTGAATGGTGGACACGGGTTGATATGAAAGTTTGAAAGGCCTATGTGCCAGTTTGATATGAAATTTTGAAAGGCCTATGTGCCAGTGTGATATGAAAGTTTGAAAGGCCTATGTGCCAGTTTGATATGAAAGTTTGAAAGGCCTATATGCCAGTTTGATATGAAAGTTTGAAAAGGTCCAAGGCCAGTTAACATGAATGAATTGGGGCCCAAGGCCGTCTGTTGTATAATGTTTCAATGCACTTCCTATACTTGATATTATTCACTGGGCGTTCGCTCATGCTCATTCATGTGTTTGTAAGTGAGCCAAGGGAGGTCCAGACCCAGCCCCAGTAAAGCCTAAGCGGATCAACATAGGTTTTGGAAAGTCAGCCCTTGTGTCTCACGCGCGAGACCCATCTTCGCCCTTTTGTTATGTAGTTACATTTTGTCATGTTGGCAAAGTTTTGTATATGTGTGTATATAGTTTCATGGGTTGACATAGTTTTGGGTTGATCCTGTTTGTGCTGAAGCTTTGATACTTTAGTTCTGTTGTGAGTTATTAATGTTTATATGTATAACTTGTTTGGTGTGCCATGTAAGCACAGCTCTAAGGACAAAGTTTTTTAAATTGCTTCCGTTTGGCCTCCACTAACTCTGTTAATATACGTTTGGTTTGGTTTGAGGCCGTAGGTAATCTCACGATTACTGGCCGGTTATGTCCTTAATCCACGGGGCGGGTTAGGGTCGTGACACTATTTGAGTTGATAGCATTTATTTATTGCTTTCCATACATGTGATTACCTCTAATCACTTCTGCAATCTCCCTCCTTTCTTGGCTTTTTCTTTGCTTTGAAAGTTGTTTCAAACTAGTTGCTTGTTTAAGCATGAGATTGAGGTGTTGTGCTTAATGGTTTAATCCCTTTGGGGGTTCATTACCAACATCATGATGTTGTTCTCATGCCCAAAACAACTCTTTGTTTGATGCTTCTTTCCATCAGAGGACTTAAAGATCACTTTTGGACTTAATGAATTAAAGAATGGTTGGTAATTAAAATGAAGTAATAAAATTGGGACTAAAAATGATACAAGATAATAACTTGTTTAGGGTTTAATCGGACGTTAATTGAACCCTTGAGTCTTGAGTCGTTTCATACTTGTTCGTAATGAAAACGGTTCAAGAGTCATTGTCAACCACTTTGCTTGATCAATCCATGATAGGGAGGGGGTTTGAGAGTCTTTTGTTGTGCATATTATTGAAGTTGTATCCTTTGGGTCATAGGCCATCATGCAATGAAATTGCATCGATTGGTGGCTTGTGAATCAAACTTACCACTCCTTGGAGCTTTTTGATGATATGGAGGGGTAAGGTGTACAAACATCCCTTGAGAATACCCTACTTGTGCTCTGTTTGCTCTCTGTTGCAGTAGGAAGAACCAGGTGCCAGTGGCCAGCCGACAACTTTTTTCTGGCCGGCAGGCCACTTCTTTTGGACGGTAGGCTACTATTTGTGGTCGGCCGACCACTACTTTTGGCATGCCGACCACTTTTTTTAGATTGAGCAACAACTTTTTGGAACAAAACAGAGCAGAGGCTGAGGTGAAAAGATGTTCTAACTATGCAATAGAGGCATTTTGGCAACAAAACGGTTGGCTTTTCGGGTGGAAATCCGCGCATGCATGAGCATTCCTTGCTTCTCGGGCAAATTAGTTAGCTTAGTTACTTCTTTCATGCTGTATTCTTATTGTAATTAGTTAGTTAATTCTAATTTGTAATTAATTAATTAGTGTACTTACTTCGTTAGTTCTAATTAGTATACTAATTAGCTAGAATAGTTTATTAATTGTGATGTTGTAATAACTAACTAGCATAGTTAGTTTATTTCATTTGGTTTGTAATAGTTAGTTAATTCGTTTTGTGATAGCTAGTTAATCAACTTAGCTAGTTAGTTTCTTCGGACCCTCCTCTGCGAGGGCACAGTTGTAATAATGTGTATGTCTTCCAACCCAATGTCTTTCCCCATTTTATTTACTCGCTTATGATGGTTAGTTTAGAACATCATATTTCGTTTAGCATTTATCATGCCTTGCATTCATTATCTTACATGTATTGAGGTTTGGCTCATCATTCTAACTTGCATTGTAATAAATATTTCTTTAGTCACATTGCATATGTTGCATTAGTCACATTGCATAGTTAGGATCATGCATTTTTCTAACTCTGTCATCTTTTTTTGGCTTGGAGTACTAGGTAAGCTTTTATTTGTTTTAGCATATCGCATGAGTGTGGTTGATGCCATGTAAAACATGATTACTATGAGGCTATATGTATAAATGATAAACTGTTTGAATGCCTGTGGATGAAAACTAATTGCTTGAATTGAGATAGCTTGATTAAATGTGCATTTGTGCCCACTTTTTCAAATGGCACATTCACAAAATCTTTTCAAAAACAAACATGAAATCAAATGTTTCAATTTTTGCAAATTAGTCTAGACTTGTGTGCGCATCACATAGTAATCTTAGCCTAATAAACTAGAACAAGAGCATATAATGTAAATAAGATTCACATCATGATTAGTAGAAGCCGATCTTTGATTGGGCGAGCGAGGGTGCTCAATTCATGCCTTCCCCTCTCGTACCTAAGTTCCCAAGCTGAGACAATCTTGGTGATGATGGACATGTGGCCTTTGGCATGAGTCATGGGTTTCCTAAATTTTCTAAAAACATTTAGGTGGCGACTCTATGTCTGACAAAGTAGTCCATTTTTGGCAGTTAGATTCAAAATCGATTTTCCAAAAGATTTTTCGGATTTGGACTCTTTGGTGTTTATCTATTTCACATTGCACTTGTGAAATCAGATTTAGAACCACGGGAGTCTGATATTATAGTGCCAGTCGTCTTTTGAAAGGAGCATGAAAAGTCGAGCTACAATTTCTAGTGACTCTGCTGGGGAAATTAGAACTTGACTCAAACTTCATAATATGAAATTTTATCTACACTTATATGTTCTTTGCATTGGTGTGTTTGAATCACTATGTTTGCCATCTGCTATTCCTAGACGGTTTGTCGGAGGCTTGCTCGAAAACTTGCCAAAAGGCTAACCGGTCATGGGCTCTGCCATGTTAGGAACACAACCCTTGGATCTAAGCTACCGTTGTATCGTTTGATCCTCCTTTCACTTCTCGGTGTTAGGTGTGAGACGTATATTAGGTAGTCTTGCTGAGGTACCCCTTTTGACCATTTGGCCTAGCTGCATATAGTAAAGCCATGGTGACTATTCCAAATTAGGATAGGATACTCACCCATATGTAGGATGATATGATACCGCTTGTTTAAATAGTAAAGCCGTAGATCACTCCAAAGCTAGGACAAGGAAACCCTAACCTCTCATATGGGTGTTTTGAATGCTTTTGTGCAAAATGTGAAATCTTTGTCAATGTATGATGCAATCCTGGGAGAGTCTTAATCTTGAGGCGATTCCTTTCAAAATTGGAGGATCATATCAGAATTAGAATTTGGGTCGAAATCCAGGGGTTTGAGCTTGATATGGGTGAATTTTCAGCAAAACCAGAACCAGGGCCAAAAATTGTATCTTGCTTTGCTTTGATTGGCATACCTGGTACCCTGATCTAATGAGGCATTTGTTTTTAATGCTAGGTTTGTTTGAGCCAGAGAAAGAGCAGTACCTAACTCAGCAAAGGCCAAGCCCAATCCAACCCGGAAAGCCTTAACCCATCATAATTCATCCAATCCTAGAAAGAACCCATTCAGCAAAGGTCCCGTCCATCAGATCCCCAAAAAAAAGCCAACTCATAAAAGATCCATCCAATACCGAAAGACCTATTCTAAAAAGCCCAATCCAGTCAAACCCGTCTACCTAGACTAATCTAATCCAGAGACATCAATTACAAACTAGGTTGAAATCCTTGTTAGTAAGCTCTCAACTTACACTATCCATTTCCCCAATTGCCAACTCAGCAGATCTGTGATGACACAGAGTCCAGAAGAAGTTGTGGCCATGATGACTACCCGAAACCAGGAAATTGCCATGTTGGATGAGACCAATGCTGACATGTAATGCCCATTTGGGGCATCTACCACACATCT
The DNA here is from genome assembly GCA_025200525.1 of Camellia lanceoleosa. Lineage (NCBI taxonomy): Eukaryota > Viridiplantae > Streptophyta > Magnoliopsida > Ericales > Theaceae > Camellia > Camellia lanceoleosa. Next base: position 87,752,234 of record CM045772.1, on the reverse strand, counting down.
AGTCTCGGGCCCCCAGCCGAACTTTGATCCACCTCTAGTTGAAGATTTGCAATGCCCAAATCCTCAAGAAGGGTTGGCTCAAGCTCGAGTTTTTAGACCCCTGGTGCAACCTAATAAGGGGCCTTTTTCCCTTGATATTATTGATCTCGACCCAACCTTGTTAAAAATTGCTAACCATGAGAAGCAATTCAAAAAGGCGCAAGGACTTAACTCCATTCCTAACATTGAGGATGGGTACACCGAGGTTGCCGTGAGACTTCCAGACAAATTCAAAATGCCACACATTAACCGTTTCGAAGGGTCTGGACATCCTATGGTGCATATCCGATTTTTCTTAGACATCTTGAAACTGATGGGTCTGACTTAGCCTTAGACACTCTCTTTGTATAGAAGAACCCTATCGGGTATAACAGCCACTTGGTATGCCAAGTTAGAGGATAAAATGAAGCAGAACTGGGAGGGTTTGGCTGAGGCATTTGTCAATCAGTATTCTTATAATACCCAAATTGAAATGACCACTCAAGAGCTTGAAGCAACCCACCAGAATCCTACAAAACCTTTTGTGGAATTTTGTTGCAAGGTAGAGAGCAAAGGCCGCACAAATGATAGATCGACTTTCTAAGAGGGACCAAGTGCGGATAGTGGTGCAGAACCTTGAGCCTGATATGTTACAAAAGTCAATAGTCGCTCCACTATTCATTTTCAAAACTTTGCATGAAATAGGGGTTTAGATTGAGAGTGCATTTAACAAAGAGATTGTTCTTAAAACAAGTGAACCAACAAGGAGGGTTTTTTTTGGGAGTACCAATGCTGTCAGTAGCACTATTCCCAAACCCACTAAAATCAACACTGTCGCCACTCCCAAAATTACCAACCTTTTTGCCAAATCCAACCCACAAACAGCCAGCCTAACCCAAGCTCAAGGCAGAAATTTCACCCCCCCTCCATATGAGCCTAACTAGTGCACTAAAAGTCCTGATAGGAAAAGGGTATCTCAAAGCCCTTGATCCCTAACCTCTTTCTAACCCACTCCCTGCTAGACATAACCCCACCAAATATTGTGCGTACCATTAGCAGAGCGGTCATGGCACCGATCGTTGTTACCGCCTTCATCATGAGGTTTAGAATCTCATCGACAACCAGACGATAGCTCCACCTCAAGACCCCAATGTTACCACCAACCTACTTCCCATCCATGACCAAGTATCACCTTCCCTCCTCAACCTCATCCATACACTACTTCCTACCTTCAACCCTAGTATATACATCACCCCAGCCCATCTGCCCAAGCTTGAGGTGTTCATTCTAGAAAGTACCGATTTGTGCATGATGGATGCACCCAATCTAGTTTGGGCACATCAAGAGTGCCAAATGGCCAAACCCACTACTGCTGAGATTTTGGGAATGATTGAAGATCTTTAAGGAATGGTGGCAGATTTAACATTTGGGGTTTCGATCTCGTCAAAAAGCTCCCCAATCTTGGGGCGAGCTGCTGTTGACAAGGGCCAACCCGAAACTATCTCAAGTTTGGGTGATAACAGATCAAATGGGTCTTGTTTTGATATAGCCACCCAATTCCTTGGCCAAGCAGAAGCAAGTTACAAGAATAAGGTTGGGACAAGTATTGATCCCTATGCACAACTTTAGTGGGCTATTGAAACTTTAAAGGTCAAAGGGTTGAATAAGCAGCAAGTGCTGGAAGTTGTTGCAAAGACGGTGGATGGCACTTTTGTCGCTCAGGTTGGGAGTAGTTTGAATTAGGGCAAACAATGAAAGGGATGCTTTACCAGAAACACCCATCCTAATTCCAGTCCCAAGCCTATGAATACCCGACCAACACCTACCAACCCATTTGCCAGTATTTCCAAAACTAGAGCTCCTTGCTCCCAAAAATGAACCTTCACCCAACTCTATATGAGCCTAACCGGTGCATTGAAGAACTGATGGGGAAAGGGTATCTCAAATCACTTAATCCTCGACCTCTCTCTAATCCTCTTCCACCTAAACATGACTCTACCCAATACTACACATTCCATCAGCAGTACGGTCATCATACTGATCGTTGCTTCTGCCTTCACTATGAAATTCAAGACTTGATTACAATAAGGTCATCACCCCACTTAAAAATCCCAAAGCTGTCTATAACCCTCTCCCCAACCGCAGTAGATTTCCATCTCGTAACATAAATCCCACCCATAGCTTGCCAACAACCAACCATTACCCTAGCCAACGCATCATACCCACCAATGAGCCCAAACCCGTTGTGTTCATTTCTAAATCTTCTGATTCCAATCTGAGCAAAAAGAATGAAATCTTGGAAGAGAATGAAAGTTTACTCGATCTTGGTGAGTCCAAGCTTGATGAAGCAGTGGGCTCTTTATAGATGCCAGCACTGATGTTTGGAATGAGGAACCTCAGTCTCAGCTAGGGGAATTGTCGAAAGCATTTGGGAAGGACCTTCTGAACTAGGGGCATGGTGTGAAAAAGCAATTGTTTTGTGAGATTCAATCTATGAGACCCAATTTGAAAGTCAGTAATCAATCCTTTTGGGTATGGATGCATATTGTTGAATTGAAGGTAGGTCTAGACTTTTCCATGGGCTACTTGAAGTTGTTTTTGAAATTCTGCTGATGGAATTGGAGAAGGAAAATCCCTTTTGTCTTAGAAATGCTTATTTTGTTTTGAGTTATGTCCTGCAAATAGTTTTTGTGAGTTTTATTTTCTTTGTCTTTTCTTACGTTGTTGCGTCAGTTGAGTCTTTTCCTTTGAGTCGCTCTTATGTACCCTCGGGTCTTCATCTTTATAAAAAGTGGGAATCAAGTTTCTAATCATTTTATTGTGCCTATAGTGATGCATGTGTGACCTTTTAAAAATAGAAAAAGGCTTTGAATTTATTTTTTGAATGAGATTCTGTTAATAAGCTCAAGCGTTGAGAAGGATCCCCTGAATGGTTTGAGTGAATTTTGACTTATCGGCTCCAAGTCGTTCATGATTTCAAAATCTTTAATTTGTTTCTTTTGCAAAACTTGCAAAGATAGGTTCAGAATTGTGTGTGGTATTCTACATTGTCCTGGGAATTCTCTTCGCCGTTAGGCGATCATTTTGGCAAGCACAAGGCGGCTTTCAGACTTGCAAGTACAAGGCGGATTTCAGACCTCACAAATCATAGAATTTTTTCCCTGGTGTTTTCATTATTTCAAAGAGAAAATATGTAGACACCCCATTTTTGACCACCCTTATGACTTGGGCACCATCATTTGCACACCTAATGATAAATCTATATGCTTATCAAGTGCTCGAAAGTCCTTAGTGGATTGCAAACCTTGTGCCTTGTTTTTGCACTAAAACCCCAGACTTTCAAACCTGAAAAACTTGGGACCTGCAGGCCCATTTTTGTGGGATGCCGGCCAAGTGTGTGGTCTACAGGCTAGAATTTGTGGCTACCAGCTACAAGTGTGTTTTGCAGATATTTTATGCTAGTTGTGCCACCTGTTTGCACAGATGCTTGCATCTGCTCCCACGTGTACGGATGGATGTTTATGAGGGAGTGGCCTATTTTTCTATAAATATGGGACCTCCCCTTCCATTTTTGAGGGCTAGAAAAATTAGAGCAAAATTAGTTTTCTTTCTCTCTCTTGAAATTTCTTGAGCTTTTGCCTATACACCCTTAACCAAACTTTACCATCTTGGAGCTGAGGTACTTTTGAGCCTATCTTGAGCTTTTGAGGTTGTGTATGTATTGAATTATTGCTTAAAAGTGTTCTTCTCTTCAAGAGGCATAACACTTTGCTTATTTCATTGCTTTAGTTACTTCTTTTCTTACTGTTTTTCTATTACTTTTGGTCTGTATAAACTTTATATTTTTGGGCTGAAACTTGTGGTGAAAGGCCTTAAAGGGTGGAGGAGTGGTTCACCTTTCTTTCCACCTTGCTTCTTTAACCTTTACCCTTGTGTTTCCCACCTTTACAATATCTTTTTTTAAGTTTTTAAATATTGAATTTTAGAGTTATTTCAATGGCTAAAAACATATTTTGAAGTCCAAAATTGGAGGGGTTAGCCTCCCCTTCTTGTGTCTTGTTTACTAGCTTACATAGCTCCATGTTGTAGCTTACTATTCTAGCCATTTTTGTTTTAATTCTAGCATGTTTTAGGACTTGTTTAGCACTGTTTTAGGATGGTTTTTAGTGGTTCATTGCATTTGAGCTTTGTATTGCATGCTTGTAGTGTAATTGTCCTCATAGGCTTGGTGGTTTAGGCTTCAGCCTCCAGCCTATTTGAGTTGATAGCATTTGTTTCTTGCTTTTCTTACTTGTGATCACCTCTAATCACTTCTACAACCTCCTTCATTTCTTGGCTTTTTCTTTGCTTTGAAAGTTGGTTCAAACTAGTTGCTTGTTTACAACATGAGGTTGAGGTCTTATGCTTAATAGTTTAATCCCTTCAGGGGTTCATTACCAATGGCATGACACTTTTCTCATGTCTAAAACAACTCTAGGTTTGATGCTTCTTTCCATTAGAGGACTTAAAGCTCACCTTTGGACTTAATGAATTAAAGAATGGAAAGGTAATTAAAATGGAATAATAAAACTTGGACTAAAATGATGTAAGATAATAATTTGGTTTGGGTTCAATCGGACGTTAATTGAACCCTTAAGTCTTGAGTCGTTTTATACTCATTAGTGATGAAAATGGTTCAAGGGTCGTTGTCAACCATTTCCCTTGATCATTCATGATAGGGAAGAGGTTTGGAAGTCTTTATTTGTTGCATTTATTGAACTTGCACATTTTTGTTCATAAGCCATCATGCAATGAAATTACATCCATTGATGGTTTATGAATCAAATTTACTACTTTGAGCTGTTTGATGATAAGGGGGGGGGGTAAATTGTGCAAACAAACCCTTAAGAATACCCTATGCTTGCTCTGTTTTCTCTCTATTGCAATAGGAAAAACCAGCCATCAGTGGCCGGCAGGCCACCACTTCTAGCATGCTGTCCACCTTTGCAAAATCTAGCAGTGTATTTTTTTCTAGAAAAATAGAGTTGGTTTTGAGGTGAAAAACAGTGCAAGTGTTTTACTGTGCAACAGAGGCATCTGGCAGCAGAACAATGGCCTTTTTTAAAGTGGAAATCTGTGCATGCATAAGCATTCCTCGTTTCCTGAGGCAGAGTAATTAGAATAGCTAGCTTAGTACTTCTTTCCTGTTTAACTAGTTAATCTGTAATTAATTAGTTTCGCTTTGAATTGTAATTAATTAAATAGTTAGTTCAATTAGTTAGTTAATTTGTTGTAATAATTAATTAGCTACTTTAGTTGATTATTTAATTCGGTTTGTAATTCGTAATACGTAGCTTAGCTAGTTAGTTTACTCGGATCCTCTTGCGTGAGGGTGCAAATGTTGTAATAACGTGTATGTCTTCCAACCCCACGTCTTTCTTCCTTTTATTTATTTGTTTATGATGGTTAGTTTAGAAGCATCATGTTTCATTTAGCATCTCTCATGTTTGCATCCACTTGTATTACATGCATTAAGGCTCGGCGCATCATTCTAACTTGCATTGTTATTACTTACACTTCTTTGAATACGTGCTTAGACCACATGCTATCAAATTGATTCATATACCATATTAATAGCCAAGCCTATTAATTACATCTTGTATGTGTTGCATTAGTCATGTTGCATTAGTTAGAGCATGCATTTTTCTAACTCTTTTCTTTTAGCTTGCCTTGGAGTACTAGGTGAGCTTTTATTTGTTTTAGCATATTGCATTGTGTGTTGTTGTTGCCATGACTAACATGCTTGCCATAAGGCTAATTGCTTGAGTGATATAACTGCTTGAATGCCTGTAGATGAAGGCTAATTGCTTGAATTGGAAGAATTTGAGTAATGTACATAGGGCAGTTGTAGCACGTCCGCGGGGGGACCTCGCGCTTACAGTTCGGACTCAATTTTGTGTCGGTTCTAAATCTGAACCAAAGAGTCCAAATCTGGCAAATCGTTTGAGAAAAACAGATTTTTGAAAAAGTAGTGCCAAACATGGACTGCTTTGCCAGATTACAGAGTCGCCACCTAAATATTTTTTAAATTGGGAAATTTAGGAAACCCTGACTCAAGGTCTAGAAGGCCACATGTCCGTCATCACCAAAGTGGTCTTGGCTCGAGCTTGGGTACGATCGGGAAGGTCACTATGAGCACTTCTTTCGCTCGTCCAAGACCGGCCTCTACTAACCGTGATATCCGTTTTTGAAAACTTTATGCGTTCTTATTCCGATTATTAACCTAGAATTACTATGTGATGCGCACAACACAAAAGTATAGACTAGATCGCCTGATTTGGAAATAAACATTGCATATCCGTTTTGTCTCGAAAAACGTGTTAGATTTTGCTACTCGCAAGTAGGCTAAAATACGGATTTCAACGAGTTGTTCCAACTCAAGCAATCCAACCTCCACCCACAGGCATTCAAACAGTTTATCATGTAAGCAACTAGCCGCATGGTAAGCCTATTATCATGGTAAACATTCACACGCATGCGATATGCTAAAGCCGTAAACACTTACATCGTACTCCGCGCCAAAACAAGAAACTGGTTAGCAAACATGCATGACCTAGTTCATGTTAAGTGGCTAATGCAACACAGGAAGGAATGCAATCTAGAGTAGGCTCGGCTAACCCTAAACATGGCATGTGAAATGCGATCAAATAGCATGTATTCAATTTTGGAAATTAAAAGTTACGATGCAGTTTGTATGATGTACCGAGCCCGGTGCATGTAAACAAATGCATGAATGCACGCATGTATTGCATAAGATATGCTGAATTAAATATGCCCTAATCTACCATTCTAAGCAGGTAAATAAAAGGGAGAAAGAAATGGGGGTTGGAAGACATACATGCCACTCACCCACACTTATTACAGATATGCCCTCACACGGAGGGACCAAAAGAATAATATACAGTCCCAAATAATAAATCAACTATCCTAGCTAATTAATTATTACAGACCCTTAATTAATTAACAAATTAATTAAACTACTGAAAGCAATAAAGGGCCTCGGGAAGAGGGATGCACGCATGCTCGGATCCGACTCGCCCGGAAAGTCCGCACCATGCCACTGTTGCCTCTGTTTTTACTGCCCTGTCCCTCCAAAAATTACCAAAGTTCCAGGACACCTTCCTTGTGTGCTGCTGAGTGCCACCGGCTGGAAGACATTCCCACCGGCTGCTTGTGGTGACCACCGGCTGCAATGGAAGTTATCGGCACAAAAAATGTGCCGGTTGGCACTAAAGAGTGCCGGTCGGCACTAAATTCTCAAGAGAGATGCTTTTGACAAAGAACAGCAAAGAAGAAAGGCATGATATGGAATCTTGGGACAAATGTTTGCACCAACCATGCTCCTTATCATATTTGTGACTCAAAGGAGTATAGCCTTTGGTTCTCGGACCACCAATCGCGCATTTCGATGCGTGATGGCCCAAGAACCAAGTTGTGCACTTTCAATGGGATGAAATGCGATGCATACAATCAAATCAAGGGGCATCTACCTCCATCATGACTTGGTCAAGAGGTAGAGCATGCATGCTAATTGCAACCTAAGCATGCAATCTAAACATGCAACATGAACATGCAAACATATAATTCATGCTAGGCACACAACCTAAGCAAATAATCATGCAAGGCATGGAACCATTATGCTAATGACTATATGCAAGACATAATCTAAACATGCAAGTATGCAAGGCATGCAACATGTTAGGCAACTTAAACAATGAAGATTGCATGCCAAATGCAACATGATCGAAGCATACAACACATGCGAAGGGCCAAGCATGCAACCAACACAAGATAACATGCTACAACATGAAAATGATGGTCTTAGACTAGTTTGGACAGCCCCTAAACAAGCCCAAAACAGTGGCTAAATGTCATGGGAATGAAGGCCAAAATACATACAAACATGCATATGTTATGGCTTGACACTTAGGCATAATGAAGCAAGCTTTAAGCACACTTAAAGGAAGCTAAACATGAACAACTAGCATGCATGGAAAGCTCTGAAATCATGCTACAAAATGATGCCAAATCAAGCAACAAAGTAGGCTAAGCATGCATGCAAATGGTCCAAGCATTAAGGCAAGCCAATGAGGCTTTGAACCACACTTAGTACAACCACACATGGCAATACTTAAACAATTAAAATCAGAGTTTTAACGCATAAAACTAAGCCCAAAGGACCCCCTAGATGGCATCTAGATGGTTCAAATTCAAAGGTATGCATTAAGGCCAAAACATGGAGTACACAACACATGCTTTTAGAGCACTAAAGAGACAACTAAGGTAAGCATACAAGCACACCAAAGGGACTGAAATAGCATGCTAGATGGTTCCAAACCACTAAAATGATGCAAGCAACACATGCTATATACTCATGCACTTAAGGCTAGCAAGCCAAAATGCAAAGTGGCTATGTAAGGCAAGTCATGGATGGCCTAAACAACCAAAAACAGATCTTATACATGACAAAATAAGCACATTTTCAGTGTATGACCAGCCACAAAAACAGAAGCAAGATAGGCTAAGAAAGCATGCAAGATTACGGTAAATCACATGGATTTCAAAGCAAGTAGCACATGGAGTATGCAAACAATGTTGAGCCCTTCAACAATGTTGAAGAAGGGCTCAAAATAAGCCTATTCTTAGCTTACATCATGCTCTGAAACAGATTATATATAAGCCAAATATTCTATGCAAGAAACATGGCATACAAGAGGATATTGAGATAGGTGCTAGATGCAGCCACCAAACGACAAGGGGTCCTGAATCAAACATGAAGAGGACCCCAAAATAAGACTATTTGAAGTTTGGGTCAGAGCCCAAAAGTGCTTGCAAGCAAGGCTTAAATACAAAGCAAGAAATTGCAAGAAAAGGGAAGATGAGGACTTACCCTTGAAGACCAAAGAAACCAAAGACCTCTTGGACCAAGTTTAGGTGCTCCTAAGCTCTGAAGAACAGCCCCAAGTCGTTGGGAATGGAAGTGGTGGTGTTGTGCTATGGGTTGGTGAAGGAATGGCCAAGAATAATGGACTTTTGGAGGCAAAGGAGTGAGATATAGAGAGAGATAGAGGGTTGTATCTATCTATATCAGATATATATCTATATATCTCTGGTTTTTGTTCCAAACTCCCAACCCTAGACAAAGGAGAGGAAGCCTCTCTTATATAGGCAATGTAAGGCTCTTAACTTAATGGCTAAGCAAAGAGAGGGAGGTTCAAGAGGTGCAAGAGGTTCTTGGCTTCTAAGAGAAGCTAATACAGAGAAGCTTGGCCAAGGGTTCAACCTTCTAGAAGGTTTATGGGGTCAAAAGGCTCAAAAGGTTGCAAAATAGGCACATGTATGCACGTGGGTCTGGTTCTGTGCATCCCAGCTGGCACAGCTGATATGCACCAAGCTTGGGGGGTGCAAAGGGTTCAGGTCGGCCAGAAGGTTTTATCATCGGCCAAAATAAAGTGCCGGTCGGCACTCTTTTCAGCCGGTCGGCTAAATAGAGTGCCGATGGATGATTCCTTGGTCAAAACATGGCCGGTGGGTATGCAAATCGAAGCCCCGGAAGTTAGCTTTCCAATGGCGCAAACCTTGCATCAAAATTCCTTCTATGCAAAAAGTTATGCCCTTTTCCGTGAAGTCGCGCAGACTCGATCCAACCGGGATGATGCCCAGCTTCAACCAATCATATCTCCTCCACCCGGACTTGGCTCTAGGAGATTCTTGAGTGCAAAGTGAAGCCCCGGAAGTCTTCTTTCCAATGATGGTGGCCTCATAGATTAACTCCAAGTATTGAATTGAATAAGCCCAATTTAGCGAGGGCTGCTCGATTCTCTCCTACCCGGATCTATGCCGAACTTCTCCCAAACCAGTTTTCTCCTCTCCTTTCCTCTTTTCTTCAACTCCAAACCCCTAGACAAAGTGTTTTGAAGGGTTTGCCTCTCTCCTTGTCGAAGGAATTGAACCTGTGCCCTGCACATCTCTCAACACCGAGCAAACCATCAGTAATGCCCAAGTCTTGAGGGTGGTCAAAAATGGGGTGTCTACAGTTGCCCCTCTTTGACAGAACTCGGAAGTCATAACAATGACGGGAGTGAATGTCAAAGCCCCGAGACGACCCATTTTTGATAAGGCCGAAGACTTGGACAGACAAACAAAATATAGATAGATAAATGGTTGTGCCCGGAGGCTGCCTACGTATCCCTTTGCAAGGAATCAAACCAGCGTAGTTCAGGGGCAAGATGCAAAGTGACGCACAATGCAAGTGCATAACTTATGATCATGCAAAGGATGCTGTGATGAAGCAATTATGCAAAATAAATGCAACATTTTAAGCGAATGCTATGCAAGCAAGTAAACGTGAACCAACCTACATCTCATGCAGAAAGGATGTAAGAGAATTATGCAGTTCTCACAAACATGTGCGTTAGATACACAAAAGTGAACGAAGTGTGATGGATACACTAAGTGGACAAACATGTGTGATGGATACACCAAAGTGAAGAGAGTGTGATGGATACACTATATGAATAAAGTGTGATTGATACACAAGGGAAGCAAAGCATGACAAATACACAAAGCAAAACGAGTGTGATGGATACACTAAGAAAATATGTGATAGATATACTAACCAAATGTGTGTGGTGGATACACAAAGGGGGCATGTGATAGATACAAAAGGTGAAAGTGTGTGATAGATACACAAAGTGAGCATGTGATTGATACACTAAAAGCGAACACAGAGTGTGATAGATGCACTGAGTGAACAGAGCGTGATTGATACACTAAAAGCGAACACAGAGTGTGATAGATGCACTGAGTGAACAGGAGTATGATTGATATACTAAAAGTGAACACAAAGTGTGATAGATGCACTTAGTGAACAAGTATGATTGATATACTAGAGGTGAACACGAAGTGTGATAGATGCACTTAGTGAACAAGTATGATGGATATACTAAATGTGAACACGAAGTGTGATAGATGCACTTAATGAACAGGAGTATGATTGATATACTAAGGGCGAACACAAAGTGTGATAGATGCACTTAATGAACAGGAGTATGATTGATATACTAAAGGTGAACACACAGTGTGATAGATGCACTTAGTGAACAGGAGTATGATGGATATACTAAAGGTGAACACGAAGTATGATAGATGCACTTAATGAACAGGAGTATGATTGATATACTAAGGGCGAACACAAAGTGTGATAGATGCACTTAATGAACAGGAGTATGATTGATATACTAAAGGTGAACACAAAGTGTGATAGATGCACTTAGTGAACAGGAGTATGATGGATATACTAAAGGTGAACACGAAGTGGGATAGATGCACTTAATGAACAGGAGTATGATTGATATACTAAGGGCGAACACAAAGTGTGATAGATGCACTTAATGAACAGGAGTATGATTGATATACTAAAGGTGAACACAAAGTGTGATAGATGCACTTAGTGAACAGGAGTATGATGGATATACTAAAGGTGAACACGAAGTGGGATAGATGCACTTAGTGAACAGGAGTATGATTGATATACTGAATGTGAATGAAGTGTGTGATTGATACACTGGATGCAATGAAGTGTGTGATTGATACACTAGATGCAATGAAGTGTGTGATTGATACACTGAATGAAATGAAGTGTGTGATCGATACACTGAATGGAATGAAGTGTGTGATTGATACACTAAATGAGGATGTGTGTGATAGATACACAAAATGAGTGAAGTGTGATGAGAGTGTGATTGATACACTAAATAAACATGTGAGAGATACATGAAGTAAACGGAAGTAAATGAGGTGTGATGGATACACTAAAGTGAACATGTGATAAGTACATGAAGCAAACAGAGTGTGATTGATACACAAAGCAAGCACGTGATATGAAGGGAAGAATAGTGTGATAGATACACAGAGCAAAATATGTGTGATAGATACACAAAGTGAACGAAGTGTGATTGATACACTAAGTCAAATAAAATGTGTTAGATACACTAAGTGAAGCAAATGAGTGTGTGTGATAGATACACAAAGTGAGAATGTGTGTGATAGATACACAAAATGAATGAAGTGTGATTGATACACTAAGGCAAATAAGAGTGTAATTGATACACTAAGTGAATGATCTTGAGCTTGAGGTAGAGGCATACTCATACTTCAGAGTATTGACAAGGCCTGACGAGGTGCATACGGAATGCAATCTTGAGCTATCAAGTTGGAACAAACTCAGATGCCCGACATTTTCTTCTTTTTGCTTTTGCTTTGCAATCCGAACCATATAGCTTCAGATAGGTCCCGGTTTTACTGCTCACACTTATCGGCCGAGCCCCGCAGCTTTATGAAAGAACGAACTGCTTTTGCACAAATGTGAGAACGGCACAAGACTCGAGCACAAGATGATTTGATTTTGAAATTGAAATTGAGTTCTCAATCGGGTATTGAGTCTACGATCGACACAAATGAGGAAGACTCAACAACGAAAAACAAGAGGTAAACAACCTAAACACATCGAGACACGCCGAACGACTCAAGGTAAGAATCGAGACAAACAAAACAAAAGACACGACACACGACGCACAGGAGCCTGCTTTTCGGGTATTGTTTCCCACCCTTTCTTATTTGTGATTCCCACATCACTCGCACTCAATCTTCGCTTTTCCGAAAAAGCCCTTTTCTCACTTTTTTCTCTCAACGCACATCTCTATTCTTCAATCTCTCATTTTTATCCCTCCCCGGGTGGTTGATGGGTAGACAAGAAGTTGTGGGTTTTGCCCCTAGCATTCTCGCTAGATTCTTTTTTCTTCGCCACAACAAAGGAATTTCTCCCATAGAACGGTTGTGCCACAACCGATCGGGTAGCAAGTCCGCAATGACATCGGTTGATGATGCCTGGCCGGGAGTTTGGACGTGGTTAGATCTGTCCAGACGAGGAAGTGGAACATCTTGATCCATTCCAATTCGTGCTTCGCACTTGACTTAATACCTCGTTGCTTAGAGGATGAGAGAACTTTTAGCCCTTTGCTGTTGACTTCAGTTGTGCCCTCTTCTGGCAGGTAGAGTGCCCTTCTTGGCAAGTATGTTGAAAATGGGGGAAAGACAGGAAGCCTGACTCAACTGTGCCCCTAGTTCATCATTTTGACCATTTTTTTTGGTTTTAAAACAATTTTGACCAGCATGAAAGTTAGATTAACATGCCTGTTCGATTTTTGATTTGAAATCATGCAAGTCAGGCTATGAGCACTGAAAATTTTCCTTTTTCGGGTCCAAGAAAATGGTCCAGTTTTGGAAAAGATGGAATAATTTTCGAGAGAATTAGTCAACCTCAGTAAAAATTCTCAAAAATTATTTTTGCAAACGGCCAATGCTCAACAAGCACGAAACCTACTCTTGAGATGTGCAACCTCGAATCCATAAGCAATGGAAAATTGCCCCTTGTCTGAAGCAACGGAAAGTTGCCCCTTGTTTGGAGTGACACCGCGGCGTTTTGAATGGCAACGGAAAGTTGCCCCTTGTTTGAACGGTACCGCAGCGCATTGAATGGCAACGGAAAGTTGCCCCTTGTTTGGATAGCGCCGTGGCATACTGCAATCAATCTTCAGAGTGACGATGACAACCAAACTCTCAGATACAGAGAAGGCAAAGATGATCAAAACCATTACATGGACACAATCAATTTGGAAGTGTTTATGGCTGGACTTCAGGATGAAGTTGCCTACGTATCCCAAACATGGGAATCAAGCCTTACGTAGTTCCGAGGTTAAGGTACACTCGGGTATTAACCTCTCCTTTTTATGCTCTAACTTTTGCCATAGCCTATTGCGTGTTTTCAACCTTATGAGCTTTGTTCTTCTTTCTTTTCAATTCTTTTTCATTTTTTCATTTTTTTTCTTTTTCTTTTAGGCTCTAACTTTGCCAAGGCGCCCGATGGTTTTCGACCTTCATGAGCTTCTTTTTCTTTTCTTTCTTTTCTTCTTCCTTTGTTCTTCTTTTTTTGTATTTTTTGCTTTCCTTTTGTATGTATTTTTTCTTGCTCTAACTTTTGTTCGGTCGCCTTCCGGTTTTCGCCCAAATGAGCCTCTCAAAGGGTAAAATGTAACAAGTCCATGCCAAATGGTTATGAGATTGGAGCCCTCAGATCCGTGGAGAGTGGTCATTGATTCAAAGAGAACTCATCTTCTCTTCTGCACATCCGACATCTTTGCTCCCTAGTTTGAAGGGGGCTTCGATCTAGCTTACAAGCTTCTCTTGAAAACACTTGAACTTCTTGATCCGACTCTTTTGCCCCTAGTTCGAGGGTTGCTTTGAATTTGGTCTCACAGCCTCACGCTGTAGTTAACCGCTGAACATTCCGAGTTTGAGTCCAAGGTTCAAAAATGAGGGTCGAGTCTCGAGGCCGAGAGCGATCCTAGGTCGCACAATCTCAAGAGCGATTCCACACATGTCTTCGCAGGACAAGAAAACATTTTTGAAAGTTTTAAGAAAGCGACAAATCGTCATAACAAGACAGTGTAGGACCAATCTGGATCAAAGCTAGGGTCCTTCTCAAGACTCACACTAAGAAGCATGATTTCATTCATTAAGGGCTTAGCACGCCTCTCTTTCTCTCAATTGATCAAATTTTTGCAAATCCCGAGGAATTCCTTCCTCTTTGTTTTCACCGTAGTGTTCAAAAAGGTTTTGAAAAACTTAGGTCATTACAATGACTTCAAGGCACAGAAAAGACAGAGTTCTTAGTCAAATACTGCCATCTCATTTAGAATTTCTGGCACAACTGGCACACGGCATAAACACAAGAGTGTGAAAATCATCTTTGCTCCATTCGAATCATATGCACAACTAGCTCCTCGCGTAAACAGACTCAAAACAAAATGAAAAGACAGACGAAAACAAGCAAGTGATGTCCGAGGCAACACCCCCGAAATCACCCGACTCTGACAAAACAGGACTGACTCGATACAACAAGACAGACCCGACTGACTCAGTATAAAAAGACTGACCCAACACAAAACGACAAGACCGACCCAATACCCAAGTCAGAAGTATAAAACTAGCATTCAAAATGCTCACAACAAAGGTATGCCATACGCCACATCCGAGTAAATCGAGTGCCGCAGTGGTTCATCCTCGATCACATATTCGCATTATCCCCAAAGTTCATCGACCCAATGACGATAGACCTTCATCGCCGGTGCGGTGATGACGTTGTTGTCTAACAATTCTTGTACATCACGTCCCAGACGAAAGCAGCTGTCGATCTCATGACCGGTTTGTTGATGGTACGCACGATTTAGTCCCGCCATGCTTTGGAGGAGAGGATCAGTAAAGGCCGTTGTTCCAACGGTTTCAGATGTCCTTTCCGGATTAGGACCTCCAGAGCCTTTGACAAAGGCATATGAAGTGGGGTGAAAACCCTCTTGACTCGAGGTGGATATTTGGTTTTCAGGAGCTACTTCGACGCACCGGAAATGGGGTAGCTTTTTTGATGCGGTGTTGGTGACCATGCCCACTTCAAGATCTTGCAAAAGATCACCACCGGTGGTCGATTTGAACCGCGGGTAAATGTCCTCCGGTCGCTTCCTTTTCTTGGTCGATAAGGCCTCGCTTTATAGCGCCCTCGACGAAAATTCCCCAATCTCATGGAGGTCTGCAAAGGTGGGTAGGGGAGGACAATCATCTTCGTGATCACCGGGTTGGAGATTGCGCACAATCATCCGTATTCGATCCTTGTCGACCGCCTAGTGGTCATCGAAGAAGCTTTGGCTCTCCAACGGGTTACAAAGTCGAGAAGCCCTCTTCGCTCTTGCCTAGTTGTCTCAAGATCACGGGTTGTGATCTCGATCCGGTATTATATGAATATTGTGCGACGAAAGCCCTGACATCTCCTCCCGCCTTTCGTTCCACTGAGTCCTCTAATTTGGCGTACCAGATGGCCGCGATACCCGACAGGGTCCTACTAAAGAGGGAGAGCTTCTGTAATCTTGTCAAGCCCATTGGGCGCAGAACATCTGAAAACAAACTCAAGTGGACCATGGGATCTCCCGACCCGTCAAAACGGTCGATGTGAGGCATCTTGAACTCGTCCGGCAATGTCACAAATTGTTCGTATCCATCTTCAATGTCGTGGATGGTCTTGACTCGGGATCTCTTGAACATTTCTCGCTTGTTCAACTTCGGTTGTGGGTCCGCCTCGAACTCAAAGGGAGAGTCCGGTAGGTTGGTGGGTGTTTTGATAACTGGGTAAAATTGGGGTGAGCCGGCCCTACCGGAATGTCTGACTTCCTCGACATTTGGCGCTCTCAGTGTGCCGGAGCTCCTCGGGGAGGAGCTTGATGTGAAGCAGACGCACCACTTTGCTGTTGCAACCTGGTGATGAGCTCGGCCTGTTGAGCCATGATTGCAGCCTGCTGCTTGGAGAATTCCGCTTGGCGGACAGCGTCTTGCTGCATGAGTTTCATAGTTTCCTCGTGATCCGACGATCATTGCCTCCACCCCTGACGTATTCTGTTGATCCATCTGACTGGCCGGTATATCTATCCCTATGGTGTAAACTGAGACCTCAGCCTGACAATTCACTGGTGGGGGGATAAGGACCATCGACCGTAATCGCGAACCGGTGATCCGTGCCTTTTACTCGCCTAGCAAAGGAAAACCGATTGCCCTTGAGTCAATCTCGACCGACAAAGTCTACCAACGAAATCCAATGTACCAAGGATAGTGGAGCCTTCGAAGCTATGGTTCCAAGACTACCTAGCAAAAGGGAAAACAGACAAAGATCTCACTCAACTTCACCAAAACAGATACGACAGAAATAACGATCGTGTTCTATTATCGATCATCGTTTCCTGAAATCATTGCCCCAAATCAACTGATACCCGCAGATATAATCGATTCTCAAAATATCGACATCGGTGCTCGCAGTCGGATACCTGCATTGCAACCGGTATATGCATTCTCAGGGATATACTCTAAAAGCACATAGCAAGTAAATGAGAACCAATACACCCCTACGTTGGAGTAGGGTTTCGCCCTATTTTGTCGAGCTAGGGTTTCACTACGCACGCAATGTTTCAAACAACCTATATCGGTAAGCAACCGCCCTAGTTTGGAATGGTCACTATGGATTTCGATATGCACTAGGTCGAATGGTCAGGGTGCCCAGAAACCGGGTTTGTGTTCCCATATCGGCAGAGCCCAAGAACCGTCAACCTTATGGTCATGCCTTGACAAGACAAGCCTCCCAAGAAACCGCCAGAATAGCAGATGGCCAACACGGTGTCCTAGGCGCACTAATGCACATGCAATGCAAAGAAACACATAAGTGAAATCAAAACGGATATCACGAGTTCGAGTCAAGCTCTCTAAATCCCCAGAGTCGCCAATCAGAGCACGTCCTGGGGACTCAAGGCCATAGCCGGACTCAATTTTGTGTCGGTTCTAAATCAACCAAAGAGTCCAACTGCAAATCGCTTTGAGAAAACAGATTTTTGAAAAAGTAGTGCCAAACATGGATCGCTTTGCTGACAGACATGAGTCGCCACCTAAATATTTTTAAATTGGGAAATTTAGAAACCCCGACTCAAGGTCAAGGCCACATGTCCGCTATCACCAAAGTGGTCTTGGCTCGAGCTTGGGTACGATCGGGAAGGTCATTTATGAGCATTCTTTCGCCCGTCAAGACCGCCTCTACTAACCGTGATATCCGCTTTTTGAAAACTTTATGCGTTCTTATTCCGATTATTAACCTAGAATTACTATGTGATGCGACAACACAAAAGTATAGACTAGATCGCTCGATGGAAATAAACATTGCATATCCGTTTTGTCTCGAAAAACGTGTTAGATTTTGCTACTCGCAAGTAGGCTAAAATACGGATTTCAACGAGTTGTTCCAACTCAAGCAATCCAACCTCCACCCACAGGCATTCAAACATTTTATCATGTAAGCAACTAGCCGCATGGTAAGCCTATTATCATGGTAAACATTCACACGCATGCGATATGCTAAAGCCGTAAACACTTACATCGTACTCCGCGCCAAAACAAGAAACTGGTTAGCAAACATGCATGACCTAGTTCATGTTAAGTGGCTAATGCAACACAGGCAGGAATGCAATCTAGAGTAGGCTCGGCTAACCCTAAACATGGCATGTGAAATGCGATCAAATAGCATGTATTCAATTTTGGAAATTAAAAGTTACGATGCAGTTTGTATGATGTACCGAGCCCGGTGCATGTAAACAAATACAGGAATGCACGCATGTATTGCATAAGATATGCTGAATTAAATATGCCCTAATCTACCATTCTAAGCAGGTAAATAAAAGGGAGAAAGAAATGGGGGTTGGAAGACATACATGCCACTCACCCACACTTATTACAGATATATGCCCTCACACGGAGGGACCAAAAGAATAATATACAAATCCCAAATAATAAATCAACTATCCTAGCTAATTAATTATTACAGACTTAATTAATTAACAAATTAATTAAACCATCGAAAGCAATAAAGGGCCTCGAAGAGGGATGCACGCATGCTCGATCCGACTCGCCCGAAAGTCCGCACCATGCCATGTTGCCTCGCTTTTACCGCCTGCCTCCAAAATTACCAAAGTTCCAGGACACCTTCCTTGTGTCTTCCGAGTGCCACCGGCCGGAAGACATTCCCACCGCTTGTGGTGACCACCGGCGCAATGGAAGTTATCGGCACAAAAATGTGCTTCGGCACTAAATTCTGCAGAGAGCTTTTGACAAAGAACAGACAAAGAAGAAAGGCATGATATGGAATCTTGGGACAAATGTTTGCACCAACCATGCTCCTTATCATATTTGTGACTCAAAGGAGTATAGCCTTTGGTTCTCGGACCACCAATCGCGCATTTCGATGCGTGATGGCCCAAGGACCAAGTTGTGCACTTTCAATGGGATGAAATGCGATGCATACAATCAAATCAAGGCATCTACCTCCATCATGACTTGGTCAAGAGGTAGAGCATGCATGCTAATTGCAACCTAAGCATGCAATCTAAACATGCAACATGAACATGCAAACATATAATTCATGCTAGGCACACAACCTAAGCAAATAATCATGCAAGGCATGGAACCATTATGCTAATGACTATATGCAAGACATAATCTAAACATGCAAGTATGCAAGGCATGCAACATGTTAGGCAACTTAAACAATGAAGATTGCATGCCAAATGCAACATGATCGAAGCATACAACACATGCGAAGGGCCAAGCATGCAACCAACACAAGATAACATGCTATAACATGAAAATGATGGTCTTAGACTAGTTTGGACAGCCCCTAAACAAGCCCAAAACAGTGGCTAAATGTCATGGGAATGAAGGCCAAAATACATACAAACATGCATATGTTATGGCTTGACACTTAGGCATAATGAAGCAAGCTTTAAGCACACTTAAAGGAAGCTAAACATGAACAACTAGCATGCATGGAAAGCTCTGAAATCATGCTACAAAATGATGCCAAATCAAGCAACAAAGTAGGCTAAGCATGCATGCAAATGGTCCAAGCATTAAGGCAAGCCAATGAGGCTTTGAACCACACTTAGTACAACCACACATGGCAATACTTAAACAATTAAAATCAGAGTTTTAACGCATAAAACTAAGCCCAAAGGACCCCCTAGATGGCATCTAGATGGTTCAAATTCAAAGGTATGCATTAAGGCCAAAACATGGAGTACACAACACATGCTTTTAGAGCACTAAAGAGACAACTAAGGTAAGCATACAAGCACACCAAAGGGACTGAAATAGCATGCTAGATGGTTCCAAACCACTAAAATGATGCAAGCAACACATGCTATATACTCATGCACTTAAGGCTAGCAAGCCAAAATGCAAAGTGGCTATGTAAGGCAAGTCATGGATGGCCTAAACAACCAAAAACAAATCTTATACATGACAAAATAAGCACATTTTCAGTGTATGACCAGCCACAAAAACAGAAGCAAGATAGGCTAAGAAAGCATGCAAGATTACGGTAAATCACATGGATTTCAAAGCAAGTAGCACATGGAGTATGCAAACAATGTTGAGCCCTTCAACAATGTTGAAGAAGGGCTCAAAATAAGCCTATTCTTAGCTTACATCATGCTCTGAAACAGATTATATATAAGCCAAATATTCTATGCAAGAAACATGGCATACAAGAGGATATTGAGATAGGTGCTAGATGCAGCCACCAAACAACAAGGGGTCCTCAATCAAACATGAAGAGGACCCCAAAATAAGACTATTTGAAGTTTGGGTCGGAGCCCAAAAGTGCTTGCAAGAAAGGCTTAAATACAAAGCAAGAAATTGCAAGAAAAGGGAAGATGAGGACTTACCCTTGAAGACCAAAGAAACCAAAGACCTCTTGGACCAAGTTTAGGTGCTCCTAAGCTCTGAAGAACAGCCCCAAGTCGTTGGGAATGGAAGTGGTGGTGTTGTGCTATGGGTTGGTGAAGGAATGGCCAAGAATAATGGACTTTTGGAGGCAAAGGAGTGAGATATAGAGAGATAGAGGGTTGTATCTATCTATATCAGATATATATCTATATATCTCTGGTTTTTGTTCCAAACTCCCAACCCTAGACAAAGGAGAGGAAGCCTCTTATATAGGCAATGTAAGGCTCTTAACTTAATGGCTAAGCAAAGAGAGGGAGGTTCAAGAGGTGCAAGAGGTTCTTGGCTTCTAAGAGAAGCTAATCCAAGAAGCTTGGCCAAGGGTTCAACCTTCTAGAAGGTTTATGGGGTCAAAAGGCTCAAAAGGTTGCAAAATAGGCACATGTATGCACGTGGGTCTGGTTCTGTGCATCCCAGCTGGCACAGCTGATATGCACCAAGCTTGGGGGGTGCAAAGGGTTCAGGTCGGCCAGAAGGTTTTATCATCGGCCAAAATAAAGTGCCGGTCGGCACTCTTTTCAGCCGGTCGGCTAAATAGAGTGCCGATGGATGATTCCTTGGTCAAAACATGGCCGGTGGGTATGCAAATCGAAGCCCCGGAAGTTAGCTTTCCAATGGCGCAAACCTTGCATCAAAATTCCTTCTGTGAAAAAAGTTATGCCCTTTTCCGTGAAGTCGCGCAGACTCGATCCAACCGGGATGATGCCCAGCTTCAACCAATCATATCTCCTCCACCCGGACTTGGCTCTAGGAGATTCTTGAGTGCAAAGTGAAGCCCCGGAAGTCTTCTTTCCAATGATGGTGTCCTCATAGATTAACTCCAAGTATTGAATTGAATAAGCCCGATTTAGCGAGGGCTGCTCGATTCTCTCCTACCCGGATCTATGCCGAACTTCTCCCAAACCAGTTTTCTCCTCTCCTTTCCTCTTTTCTTCAACTCCAAACCCCTAGACAAAGTGTTTTGAAGGGTTTGCCTCTCTCCTTGTCGAAGGAATTGAACCTGTGCCCTGCACATCTCTCAACACCGAGCAAACCATCAGTAATGCCCAAGTCTTGAGGGTGGTCAAAAATGGGGTGTCTACAGCAGTACAAAAATCCGAACCATCCGACGAAACTAACCAATTCGAACCGAAAAATCAACCCACGGACGGTTTTTCCATAACCAACGGTCGGTGGCGGGTGTTTTTAGTGAAAAAATCAATTTTCTCGGATAGGCCACGGTTTCATACACATGATAACCAAAAAACCGATCCGACTGGTATTTATTATATTATACAATTTTACTCGTGTACGTGTGCTATTGGCTTTTCATATTGTGTTTTATCTCTAAACATTATAACCTGACAAAATGATAATGACTTTTAACACTTGATTGTAATAGACTAAGTCTAGGGAGTAGGTTACAAGTGATGGGATTCATAGAAGTTGTACCTAACATTGATGTCCTTTTCTCTCCCCTCTTTCTCTTTGTGTCTCTTTCCTTCACGTGTTCTCTGACTCTCTCTCTCTCTCTCTCTCTCTTTCTCTTTATTTTTTATTTTCCTCCCTCACACGCCTCTTCAGCTCTCTCACTCTCACTTACATGCATTCACCCCTCTCTCTCTTTTCTCTCCTTTGTCTCTCACACCTGCTTCACTCTTCCTATTTTTTTGCATCTGCCTCACGCCTCTTCAGCTTTTTCTCACACTCTTTCTGTCTCCCTCTTCCCCGAAAATCCTTTATCTACTTCCATTGTACCAATTTCTAGAACCTATCTGTGACTGTGACTTGATGATGAAGAGCCAAACCGTAAACTGTGTTATTTCTAGTAAATTGATGTTGAACAGCGGCCATGATTACTCAAAAGCACTTAGCAAAACAGATGAACACTCGTTAAATGTTGGTGAGTGTTAATTTCTTATTCCCTTTGTTGTTTTGTCATTTTTTTCTTCCTCTGGAATCATTCCCTAATACCTCCTTTATTTTTTAATGTTATGTGTTATCTTCTTCTCCAATTAACATTGAAACCCCTTTCTCTTTTGCTATTTTTTGTGTTTATGATTTTCGGTGACCCATGCAACTCGACTGAGACTGACTGCCAAACCAAATGTCACTCACGGTCGATTTCAAACAACACATCGGTCGAAAGCAGTTGATTATATCTTCAACCCATCATGGTTGGGTCGGTTGACGGATTGATAGGAAAACCGATCCAATCCGACTCGCCCCATGAACAACCCTAAATGTACATAT
Source organism: Camellia lanceoleosa (assembly GCA_025200525.1). Lineage (NCBI taxonomy): Eukaryota > Viridiplantae > Streptophyta > Magnoliopsida > Ericales > Theaceae > Camellia > Camellia lanceoleosa. The sequence continues at coordinate 87,729,524 of CM045772.1, read as the reverse complement.
GCAATCACTTTTTTTTTTTCCTTTTTTTTTTTTTTTTTCAAGTGGTACATATTCAAAACAATTTCAAAAACAAAACATGAGATCAAGTGTTCTAATTTTTGCAAAAATTAGTCTATACTTGTGTGCGCATCACATAGTAACATAGTTAATAATCAGAACAATAACATATAATGTAAATAAGAATCATATCATGATTAGTAGAGGCCGATCTTTAATCGGGCGAGGGGGTGGCTTAATTCATGACCTTCCCCTCTCGTACCTAAGTTCCCGAGCCGAGACAACTTTGGTGATGATGGACTAATGGCCTTTGGCACGATTCTTAGGTTTCCTAAATTTTCCAAAAATATTTAGGTGGCGACTTTGAAATCTGGCAAAGTAGTCCATTTTTGGCATTTTATTTAAAACATCAATTTTTCAAAAAGAATTGTCGGATTTGGACTCTTTTTGTGTTTTCACTGTTTCACATTGCACTTGTGAAATTAGATCTTGAACCACAGGTAGAGTTCAAATTGTAGGGCTTCTTGTCTTCCGAAAGGAGTGCGAAAAGTCGAGCTACAAAAGGATAAAAGAAACCAAAAAGAAAAAGAAAAAGAACAAAAAAGAGAAAAAGAAAAAAAAAGAAAAGAAGAAAAAAGTGAGAAAAGAGAAAAAGAAGAAAACAAGAAAAGAAAAGGAAGAAAGAAAAAAAGGAAAGAAAGAAGTCAACCATCAAGCCAGGGGCATCTATTGAAATGGAATCCAATCAACTATGAGGAAGGGAACTTCTGTCTGAATTCGGGGAAGCCAATGCAAGAAGGTGCCATATTGCGAGAAGAACCAACTCTGAAAATGGAGCAAAAGAAAAGGAGAATGCATTCATAAAAGAATGGAGAACCAAGCTCAAATCAAGGTGAAGCCAGTTCCTGTGTTAGGGCAAGGATGACTATTGATCAAATTAACCACAAGTGTTGTAACGCTGTCCTTAAGAGGCTTGTTAGGCCGAAAACCCGAAAGGGCGACCTAGGCAAAAGTTAGAGCATGAAAAATGAGAAATCAAAAATATATATATATATAGCTCACAAGGTTGAAAACCTCGAAAGAGTCAACTTTGGCAAAAGTTAGAGCGCAAAAGAAGAGTGTCAATACTCAAGTGAACCTCAGCCATGAACTACGTTGACCTGATTCCCATTCTTGGGATACATAGGCAACTTCATCTTGAAGTTCGGTCTCAACCATATCTATCTCATTCATCTCAACCCAATCATCATCTTGCTTAATTCACATGAGCTGCACCGACTGTTGTGCATATCATATACTTGCGTTGGGTAAGAAAGAACTAGCATGAATCAACAAGTGTAGCAATTTTCAATACTCGAACTTATCAGTAGAATCTCTTACTTGAACAAAAAAGTGAATCAAAACTCGGGTCTTGCGAAATTGAGTTCTTAAGGGAGCATGAGTAATACTAGGGGCACTATGAATGATCAGTTACCTTGAGTTTTTCTTTTTTTGGGTCAGTTGTGAATTCAGTTGTGTTGTGCTTGGTATTTGTTTTAGTCTACGCTCTTATCGAGTCACCATGAGACACCATAGCGTGTCGGTCGCTCAAAGTTCAATAGAGTGGCATGGTCAAAATTCCATACACGAATGTTCGCAAACAAGTCCATGTATCGAATTCATAAACAAACTGAGACTGCCCATACAAGGGGTATTGCATTCATGATCATTGCAAAGTATATGTGAGGAATCTGTCACTGCTTCGGAGGGGACTGGAGTAAGTTCTCAACATGCTAGAACAAAAGAGAAGCATGAATTTGATTAGTTGGCAAATGTTCCAAGATCTGATGATCCCCATTACATGTGCCTGCATAATATTGAAAATAGTGGCCAGTGGCAGGACACTAGGGGTAATTTTTAGTACATTTGATTGGGCCATCCATCGAACAAGGGGCATGAACCCAACCAGTGGCCAATGACTGGACACTAGGGGTAATTTTCAGTGCATCTGATTGGGACATCAATTGAACAAAGGGCATGAACCCAACCTTTCTCTCAATTTGCTCAAAGCCATTTGTCGGGCACTTTTCCTTGGATTAAGGTGGGCTCACCCCCATGATAATTCTGATGTGATTCAGCTTTTGAAAGTTGTCTCCAACCATGTCAAAACTCTCTTGGGATTGCTATCTTCCCTCTTATTAATACATGTGCTTTGGATTATGCCTGCATGCTTATACACTCTGGTTGATTTGAACTGCGTGTTTAGTTGCTCTTACTCTTGACTTTGTTCTGTACTTAATAGAGTTTTGTTGAGTTATCTTCCACAGTGTTTTTTAATTACATTTCAATGAGTTGTGGCAAGTTTCCATACACTCATTTCATACAGTACATGATGCACTACTTTTTGTACTGCTCATTTCCCTCTGCGTACCATTCATCTTGTATCACATTGTTTTGTGCACCCTGTATCGCACTGTCTTGTGCACTTGTATCACACTATCTTGTGCATTTCACCTTGTATCGCACTGTTTTGTGCACCCTGTATCTCACTGTCTTGTGCACTTTGTATTGCACTATCTTGTGCATTCTACCCTGTATTGCACTCTCTTGTGCACTTGCATCGCACTATCTTGTGCATTTCACCTTGTATCGCACTGTCTTGTGTAAACTTGTATCACACTATTTTGTGCATTTAACTTACATCCCACCTTCCACAATACTGTCTTGTGCATTCACTTGCTTCGCACTGTCTGGTGCACTTGCATCGCACTGTCTTGTGCACTTGCATCGTATTATCTTGTGCACCCTGTATCGCACTGTCTTGTGCATTCACATCTATTTTGTGCATTGCACTCACATCGCACTGTCTTATGCACCCTTACATCGCACTATCTTGTGCAACCTCACTCATACTGTCTTGTGCACCTGCATTATGCTATCTTGCACATTCATCCATATCGCACTGTCTTGTGCAAACTTGCATCGCACTATTTTGTGCATTCACCCTGCATCGCACTGTTTTGTGCATCCATCTTTGTATTGCACTATTTTGTGCACCTTGCATCGCACTGTCTTGTGCACTTATATAGCACTATTTTGTGTATTCATTCACCTTTACCCGCACTGTCTTGTGCACTCACGGGGTCTAGGAGACCTTAAATCCTCTAAAGGTGCAATTTCTTTGGTGTTTGTCGTGCCCAAATGACTTCCGGTGGTTTGGTATAGCCACCTGACTGTGTTTGTAGTGAGTTCCTAGGAGATCAATTGAGACGGTGGAAACTAGAGTTCGAACGGCTGAGGCCTAGAACGAAAAGGTTTGGGATTTTTGAGACTAAAGTTTGGTTTAAATACCCAGGGGTGTATCCTCGGCTTGAAATCTGTATTGCAGCCCCATAGGTTAAGGTAGCTTGTATGCGCCTTAATTCTGGATACTGAACCAACCTAGTCCGTCACCCTGTTAAAGAATAGGGAAAGTTGCGAACATAGCCATAATTTGGAAGCGCAAGATAAAGGAAGAAGTCTTAAAACTAAGAAAAAGCAAAAAATCCCCAGCAACATAAGGTGAGTCATCGCCGATTGCCCCTGTAAAGGTACTTTCACTTCCTAGCTACTATATCGCATTTTATTATTTATTACTTCTATTACATTGCATATAGCATCTATCGCATTACATCACGCACCCTTTCCATGTTAAGCTTAGTTTGGCATATGCTCATACATTTCCTTCATTGAAACATGGTTTTGTCATGTATAAGTACCCATGCTGTGCTGAGGCCAGTATTGAGGGTGTCAACACCTTTTCTATGTTAGATGTGGTTTGTTTTGTGTGCAAGCTTTTTTCTAGGTAAGATGTGGTTCAGCCTACGCCTTATTCATGACATCCATTGCATCATACTTTGTCTTGTTGCATTCAGCATTTAGGATCATTATCTTTCTCCAGCAGATCATTCCTCACTTATATCATACTACCCAATTACTCGTATTTTTTCTCTTTCTACGAAAAACATAGTCTTGCATGTGCTCGCACGCCTTTCATGTTAAAACACGGTTCTGTTATGTGTAAGCATCTATGCTGCACTGAGGCCAGTATTGAGGATGTAGGCACTTAGCCTGTGTTAGGCATCATTTGGCTGTGCCTACTTTTTTTCTATATAAAACGTAGTTTGATTTTGCATCTTCATCCCTTTATGGTATTTGTGTGGTAAGCACTGCTTGTGGTTTGATTATTTTGTATTATTGCATTGCATTATGTATCGTTTTGCATCCTGCCCCTGAACTACGCTGGTTTGATTCCTTGGAAAGGGACACGTAGGCAACCCTCGGGTTTAAGCAATTGCATTTGCATTTTTTTTGCCCAAGTCTTACGTCCTTGTCAAAATGGGTCGTCTTTGGGCTTTGACATTTACTCACGTCATTCTATGACTTCGAGTTTTGTCAAAAAGGGACAACTATAGAAAACCCATTTTTGACCGCCCTTACGACGTGGGCACCACGCTTGCACACCCAATGATGAATTTGTATATGGATGTCAAGTGCTCGAAGTCCTTAGCAGAATGCCACAACTTTGAGCCTTTAAACCCTACATACCTTGTGCCTTGTTTTGGACCAAAACCACAGTTTTTCAAGTCTAAAAAAGTTGGGACCTGCCGGCCCCCTTTTATGGGTTGCCGACTACTTGTGTGGCCTGCCGGCTAACATTAGAGGCCTACTGACCACAACTGTGTTTGGCAGATATTTATGCCAGTTGTGTCAGCTGTTCCCACAGCTTCATGCATCTGCCCACACGTGTATATATGGATGTTTCTGAGGGAGTTACATGTTTTTCTATAAACAAAAGACCTCCCCTTCCATTTTCAAGGGTCAAAAAATTTGAGAGAAAAATATTTTCTCTCTCTACAATTCTCTCTCTCTCTCTCTCTCTCTCTGTGGCAAATTCTTGAACCTTTGCCTATACACTCTAAACCAAACCTTGTGGTCTTTGAGCTGAGATACTTTTGAGCTTACTTTGAGCTCTTAAGGGTGTGTAAGTATTGATTTGTTTCTTAGAGAGTGTTCTCCTCTTCAAAAGGTATAAGTCTTAGCTTGTTGCTTTGCTTTATTCGTTATTTTTCCTATAATTTTTAGACTGTTTTTAGGCTGTATAAACTCTAAAATTTTGGGCTGAAACTTGTGGTTTAAGGCCAATAAGGGTGTAGGGGTGGATCACTCTTCCTTCCACCTAGCTTCCTAGGCCATTGCCCGTGTGTTTCCCACATCTTTGTTAACTTTTTTTTGAGCATTTTATAGCTGAATCTCAGAGGTTTTTCAATGGCTAAAACCATGTTTTGAAGTCCAAAAATGGAGGGGGTAGCCTCCTCTCCGTATACTTTGTTTACTAGCTTAAATAGCTCCATGTTGTAGCTTACTATTTTAGCTCTTTGTACTTCATTTTCAACACTATTTTTGATTATCTTTGGACTATTTTAGGCTGTTTGTTTCACTTGAGCTTTGTATAGCATGCTTGTAGTGTAGTAGTCCTCATGTGCTTGGTGGTTTAGGCCTTAACCACCAACCTATTTGAGTTGATAGCATTTATTTCTTGCTTTCCATACTTGTGATTACCTCTAATCACCTCTGCAATCTCTCTCATTTCTTGGCTTTTTCTTTGCTTTGAAAGTTGTTTCAAACTAGTTGTTTGTTTAAGCATGAGATTGAGGTGTTGTGCTTAATGGTTTAATCCCTTTGGGGGTTCATTATCAACGACATGATGTTGTTCTTATGCCCAAAACAACTCTTTGTTTGATGCTTCTTTCCATCAGAGGACTTAAAGATCACTTTTGGACTCAATGAATTAAAGAATGGTTGGTAATTAAAATGAAGTAATAAAATTGGGACTAAAAATGATGCAAGATAATAACTTGTTTAGGGTTCAATCAGATGTTAATTGAACCCTTGAGTCTTGAGACGTTTCATACTTGTTCGTGATGAAAACGGTTCAAGAGTCATTGTCAACCACTTCCCTTGATTAATCCATGATAGGGAGGGGGTTTGAGAGTCTTTTATTGTGCATATTATTGATATTGTATCCTTTGGTTCATAGGCCATCATGCAATGAAATTGCATCGATTGGTGGCTTGTGAATCAAACTTACCAATCCTTGGAGCTGTTTGATGATATGGAGGGGTAAGGTGTACAAACATCCCTTGAGAATACCTTGCTTGTGCTCTGTTTGCTCTCTGTTGCAGTAGGAAGAACCAGGCTCCAATGGCTAGCTGACAGCTTTTTCTTGCCGGCAGGCCACTTCTTTTGGACGACAGGCCACTATACTTCTGGCCTGTCGGCCACTTTTGTCATATTGAGCAGCAACTTTTTGGAGCAGAATAGAGCAGAGGCTGAGGTGAAAAGATGTTCTAACTGTGCAACGGAGGCATTTTGGCAGTAGAACAATGGGCTTTTCGGGTGGAAATCCACATATGCATAAGCATTCCTCGCTTCTCAGTGCTAATTAGTTAGCTTAGTTACTTCTTTCATGTTGTATTCATGGTGTAATTAATTAGTTAATTCTGATTTGTAATTAATTAATTAGTGTACTTACTTCGTTAGTTCTAATTAGTATACTAATTAGCTAGAATAGTTCATTAACTGTGATGTTGTAATAATTAGCTAGCATAGTTAGTTTATTTCATTTGGTTTGTAATAGTTAGTTAATTCGTTTTGTAATAGCTAATTATTCAGCTTAGCTAGTTAGTTTATTCAAAGCCTCCTGCGCGAGGGCACAATTGTGATAATGTGTATGTCTTCCAACCCCACGTTTTTCTCCCTTTTATTTACACGCTTATGATGGTTAGTTTAGAACATCATATTTCGTTTCGTACTTCTCATGCCTTGCATTCATTGTCTTACATGCATTGAGGTTCTGTTCATCATTCTAACTTGCATTGTAATAAATACTTCTTTGAATACGTGCTTAGATCGCATGCTATCAAATTGTTTAATATGTCATCTTAGTAGTCGAGCCTAGTAATTGCATATCGCATGTGTTGCATTTGTCACATTGCATAGTTAGGATCATGCATTTTTCTAACTCTGTCATCTTTGTTTAGCTTGGAGTAATAGGTGAGCTTTTATTTTTTTTAGCATATCGCATGAGTGTGGTTGATGCCATTTAAAGCATGATTACCATGAGGCTATATGCTTAAATGACAAACTGTTTTAACGCCTGTTGATGAACGCTAATTGCTTGAATTGGGATAGTTAGATTAAATGTATATTTAAGCCCACTTTTTCAAGTGGCACATTCACAAAATCTTTTTCAAAAACAAACATGAAATCAAATGTTTCAATTTTTGCAAATTAGTCTATACTTGTGTGCGTATCACATAGTAATATTAGCCTAATAAACTGGAATAAGAGCATATAATGTAAATAAGATTCACATCATGTTAGTAGAGGCTGATCTTAGGTTGAGCGAGCGGGGGTGCTCAATTCATGATCTTCCCTTCTTGTACCTAAGTTCCTGAGCTGAGACAATCTTGGTGATGACAGACATGTGGCCTTTGGCACGAGCCATGGGTTTCCTAAATTTTTCAAAAATATTTAGGTGGCGATTCTGTATCTGGCAAAGCAATCCATTTTTGACAATTTGATTCAAAATTGATTTTTCAAAAGATTTGCCGAATTTGGACTCTTTTGTGTTTATCTATTTCACATTGCACTTGTGAAATCAGATTCAGAACCGGGAGAGTCCGATACTATAAGGCTAGTCGTCTTTCGAAAGGAGCACAAAAAGTCGAGCTACAAACAATCACCATCTAAAGAGATAAGAGCTATGAAAAAACCAAGAGCCTCCTACTACCAATCCATCTCCAAAGAATTTTAATGAGTGTGACATTCCACTTAGCCAAGTACTTAGCCAAGCCACCCAACATCCTTCAGACCATACATATCAGGTATATTCCTTATTCTTGTACTTGCATTCTTTTAAATTCAATCAAATCTTGACTCTAATCTTATTTTTCTTTGTAGAGGAAAAGAAGAAAAGTTCTTATCTCAACTAATGCTGAGGAGGAAGAAAGCCCCATGTCATCTCCCAAAGAAACTTCGCAGCCTCAATCTGACTTCTCAAACAATGAGCCAAGCACTCCAATCACTAACCAACTTGGCCCACATACCAGTCCTGAATCACCCCCTATCAATCTTAGGGATGTAACCCTTGGAGCCTTTCCTATGAAGGTCCTCTATCTTGGGGAAATTGAGCCCATCAAATTTCCATCAATTTTCTCCCAAAATCCCCCTGCATTTGATTCTACTAGTTGTCAGGATGAACAACCAGAAAGGATTGACCTTAACCCAACTACAAATGGTCAATCATTTCCTAACAGTCCTCACACTTCATCCAAGGACCAATCAACTAAGCCTCCCTAACCTGAGACCCGAGTCATTCACAGTGAGTACATTCTTTACTATCATGTCATTATTATTCTTTTCTTCTCAAATTTACTAATTCCTTACAACATATCATAGGGTCAAACCAACCAACTGAAGAGGTTCTAATTACTAACTCCCACTCAATGAATGAAGGCACCACCAACATTGAGCCTGAGGCAACTCCTAAAAATGTAACCAAGGAACAACATTGGCAGCATTGTCCCCTGAGCAACAAATACTGGCACCTCACAAGAACTCCCACACTTCAATTGAAGAGCTACCAACTCGACCAACGCATACACTCTTCTATACTTCCACTAATATGCAGGTAATAGACTTTTATAATCATTATATTTCTTTCTCTTTTGACTAAAACCTATCAACCCTTACTTAATTTTGATTGTTGACAGGCTTAAACTTCCTTCGACACAACCTCAAGCATATGCGATGAGATTGTTGCCTTTCAAAAAAACCTTTAGCATATATCACCATTTCCTCAAAGGCTTCACCAATTCAACCCTGAGGTCCAACAACATTTGGCCGCTTTCCTGAACCTCATCAACACAACTCTTGAAGAGATAACCTCAAGCCAGACCAATAAATCTCTGGACTAACTGCCATCCAGAATCTCTCTCCTAATCCTTTTAACTTAAGCTAATTCAAGCAACTGGCCAGAGTCATTGCTAGATGGTCAACCCTTCTAGACATTGTCCAGAGTTGTTCAAAGGAAATTCAGGTTAAGAAAGACTTCTTAACCATTGCTCAAACCAACTTTAATTATCTCATTCTTACTTGCCAAAAATCTTCCAACCTCTCTGAACAAGACAATGCACTAGCTCTTGAAGAATCAAGACTTGAAGCAGAATTGGCTATTGTCAAGCAAAAGAGGTTTGAATTGTAACAGCAAAAAGATTAACTTGGTCATGAAGCTAAGATGATGCTATCACAAATAAAGAGTGGTCCATCTTCCATTCAAGCCATTAAAACAAAACTGACCAAGCTCAAGCCATGCTTGTAGATGCTCAATCAAAATGGGGCATTCTTGCCATACTTTTCCCAGGGAATTGAATTTTTCTTCTCTCTCTGTCTCTCTCTCTCTCTCTTTTTGTTTTTTTGTTGTTGTTGATGTTGTTGTTATTGTTGTTGTTGTTGTTGTTGTTGTTGTTGTTGTTTCTTGTAAATACTCTAGACAAATTCTTCGCTCTTGTAAATATCTTCTGACATTTTAATGAATATCAATGTCTTTATCTATTAAAGCTTGCCTTGTTAATTCCCTTTAAAGCTTTCCCACATGGTTAGGTAATATATCTTTAAATATTTCCCATTTATGTTCCTTCTATGTGGTCACCCTTCCAAGGACTCCAATTGGTATGCCCCTTATGTGAGGACTTTATGGACTCTAAAAGGACCTTCCCAATTAAGTGACCACTTGCCAAGCTCAGGATCTTTTGTCTCCAATGGCAAGAAATTTTTCCATACTAGGTCACCCTCACCAAAAGTTCTTGTTATAAATTCTCTCAATTTTTTTCTTCTAAGCCATCATACAATTAAAAGCATCAATTCTATTACTTTCTACATCCCGCAACTCCACAAAAATGGCTTCATTATACTCATCGACAGAAATATCATGATGCCTAGCCACTTTACTGGACCTTACTGTAACCTCCAAGGGTAATACTACAGCATGCCCAAATACCAACTCATAAGGGGAAGCTTGAGTACTATCCCTCTTAGAATTCCAATAAGCCCACAGTACTTCAGATAACAACTCATATCAATCCCTTGGGTTATCCTCTATCACTTTGCTCAATGTGGCCTTAATTGTCTTATTTGATGACTCTGCTTGACCATTTGCCTGGGCATAATATGGAGATGAATTGAGTATTTGAGTGCCATATTCCTTGGCAAACTCCTTAACTTCATCATCATTAAACACTGTCCCTTGATCAACAATGATTGTTTATGGCAAACGAAACATATGCACTGTGTTTCTTAAATACATAACTGATTTGCTTGTATTTCAGATGAAAATTGTGCATCTAATATAAATAAGGAGAGTTGTTGTAGTCCATCAGTCAACTTGAAAACCAAAACAATAATTGGGTAGGGTATCCTAGGAGGCATCATTAAAATACAGGCATTGATCATTGTTTACACCTTTCAGTTGGTAGCATTTCCCCCCCCCCCCCCCTTCTCTGTTCTTTTTTTTTTTTTTAAATTTTTATATAAGAAAACATCATGTATTAATGACTCAACTACACAACACTTGTTGTGAGGGATTAATTTGTTTACAGTGATTTTTTTCGGTACTAATTTAAGCAGTCTATTGTTAATTGTTAGTAATTACTTTTGTTCGCGTCTCTTGTTGTATATTGTACTTGAAGATACTTTGATGTTTTAATTATAATTTTTATTTATTTTTGATTAACTTCTTACTAGACCCCATGGTTAGCTAATAACTTTAATAAAAATGAAATGAACCTAGGAGGTATTTTGGTTGCCTGGACATGAAGCTCCAATATTGCAATTAACTAAACATTGAATTCCATTGTCCACATCAATTAATGTTTCTTTTGGTCCGGTTTGCAGATTCCAATTCCATTTTCTAGTGTCACAAAATAATTTCAGAATCCAATTACTACTGGTTATTGAATTTCTTTCTCTATCTTGTTCTGAATTGTGAACTTCATCATGTGGATTCTGCAGAATAAGTACAGAACATGAAAAGTTTGGCTTTGAGAGTGAAACTTTAAGGCCCATGAAGTACGAACAGATAGCAGAATTGCTCTATGGTATTGCTGAGAGATTTGACTAGGATAAAATAATGGAGGGTGACAACATTATTGGACTCAAACAGGTAGACACTCTTCTATCTTCTTTTTCCAATAAAAAATGAAAAATTCTTATCTAAATACTTGGAAAGTTTTTAACCGTTTTCTGGTTCATGTATTACTTTTTTATGGATGATGATGCTCTATTTTTTTTGGTTCAAAAGCAATAAAAAAAATTCATTATTGTTCTTTCTGAATTTTTTTCATAAAAGCAACATGCAACAAGTTTTACCTTTTGCTTTTGGTGTATTTTTGGAGAGCAACTTCAAAGACTTCGCATTACCATCATGCAGGGAAAGCAAAGCATATCATTGGAACCAAGAGGCCAATTTGAGCTTAGTGGTGCACCTCTTGAAACTTTACATCAAACAAGTGCTGAGGTTAATTCATATATTTATCAGGTTTGTCTGAAACTATAACTTTAGGATATAGATGAAGACATGTGGTTGATATATAATATGTTAGGAATTCTTCAATTATGATTTATGAGAAAATGAATGTATGTGATTATCAAATCATATACCATGGCTTTTTGTTTTTATGTGGTTCTAACGAAGGTGGGATTTGATCTCAAGTCTCTGTTATGATGACCAAGAACTATTAGCTACGCTAGATGGTATCATGAATCACAAATGATGTTATGGAAGGCCAAGCTTATCATATTTGAGGATCACATGTGAGTTGAAGGAAGCTGAAAGAAGAACACATGCTTGATGACATGTATTAAGTCGTATGTTGGGGGAATTTTAGGAAGATGTACTAATTATATATAAGCAAGATGTAATGAATTGTCTGAACTTGGTGACTTGGACCAGGTTTATGGTATCTTCTAAATTAGAGCTAGTTGTTTGTGCTGCAGATTAGTTTCCTACCCTACTACCACCAATTAAGCATGGCTTATGACATGTAGTACATCTGGTTGGCAAAGACTTAACTCATTGGTACAATTGATTACTTTGTCATAGATTTTGAATCAGTTAGGACCAAAAAGGAATTAATACCTGTCAGCTTGCACAGCCCAGATTTAAGCCTAACCCATCAAGGTTCATGTTCCAGTTTTGTTTGACTCCTTTAGCTTACCTGCTTTTGGGGCTTCAAACAAGTCGAGCCAAGTTTTAGGGTGTTTGAGTTTAGCTCAAAGAATTGAGCCCAAGCTCAGCTTCCCTAGTGCTTGAAAAACTTGAGCTCAGCTCAAGTCAACTCAATTACATATATGAGCAGAGTTTGAGCTTGAAAAGAAAAATCAAACCTAAATTAATTTGCACATTAAGGGGGGGGGGGGAAGAGATTAGATTATGAGAAAAACATTAAAACAATGTTCATATTATTAACAAGTTTCATGGATCAAATATGTAAATTTGCAGAAACGCCAAACATCAAAAACAGAATTATCCACACACACACACACACACACACACACACACACACAAAAGGAGAAAAACCAACATGGTGTTACATCGATATATGAATACAAGATCAACTATCCATGTACTGACACAGTATTTTGGCTCAAGGAAGATATGAGATTATGAGGACTTATATGCCCAAAGTTGGCACTCTTGGACTTGACATGATGTTTCAGACATGCACTGTTCAAGTGTGAGAAATTTTACATTTTTGGTGTTCCAATCATCTCAAATCAAGACTCCTGAAGTCATTAAGCATTTTTTTTTCTTCCAAATCTATAAGTTGTGTTTTGAATGGGAAATGTTGAATACATTTCTGGCTTTTATAGGTCAATTTGGATTTCAGCTCGTAAGTGGACATGATTAGAAAATTTTGTGCCGGTCTTGCTTTTCAGCCTATATGAAAACTTGCTCTTTTCTTTTCTTACTGGAGTTTCATTGGTTCTCTGGAATCTGATGAACATAGTAATTGAAATGGATTGCCACAGCCTTGTTTATAAAATTTGGTTGTAGTGATGGATTAGTACACTTCATTGGTACAATGATTTCATTGATAACATCTTAATTGTTCTCAGCTTAGCTGTCTTAAAACAGTTTAGAACTTGAAGGTGATTTGTGTTAAGAACTTTTCTATTTTTAGACTGTTAAAGGGAGATGAGTTTTAAATTTTACTTTCTTGTGAGGGGGAGAAAGATGAGAGGGATGAAAGGTGCTTGTCCACTAGGTGCTGGGGTTGGGTTTGGCCATGCACGGTGGTGGCTTGGTGGATTGTGTCTATGAGGTTGCTGAGTCACCCAACCAAGATGTTTGGGGAAGTGGTTGTTGGGTTTTGTTTTAGAGGTGGTTGATAGCCATGGTGGCCCATGAGGCTATTGGTTAGTGGTGGCATGTGAGGTGTAAGAGGAAGTGAAAAGAAGAGTTTGCTACTGTAGAAAAGAGGAGGAGCGAGAGGGAATGAAGAAGAAAAGAATAGAAAAAGACAAATTAAAAAAGGGGCAAAAGTGTCATTATATATTTTTCTTAGATTCACACACACTCAATTTAGTTGTGTTGTACACGCACAGTTAACTTAACCAAAATTTGCAACTTTTGCATTTCACTCTAAATTTCAATAAGGTTATGTGTATATTTTTAAACATGAAGGAGGTAAAGTGTTTTTGGACAAAACCATACAAGGGTAAAATGTAATTAACCCAAACTGTTTGGAGGTCGAATCATGTTTTTATTTCAATATCTATTCATGTGTGTTTGTTTTTGTTTTTATGTTTGCTTGCATGTGTGTGTTTCGACCTTTTTAGCTCTTTGAGGTTAAAAATAAAACATGAAAATATTTACATTTAAATGAAAATGGTAACTCCTGTGAAAGCCATGGGCTAATTAGTTTGTATCAAACACATCATGTGATTCTCTCTGGTTCTTGTTGGCATTAGTGCTAGTGATACATGGTATTCCTACAATCTTTTAGCATCTTCTGTTATCCGTGTTGCTTATCATCAAGGATCACCTAAACTCTTTGAAGTTTTGGATTGTTATATGCATTTCTACTAAATTGGTTTATTAAATAAAATTATTTATATGAGTTTAGATTTAATTGATAATATGTTAATGTTTTTTTTTTTTTTTTTTGGTAGATTGGTTTTTGGTGACATTTGGAAGCATACTTGCAAATCAAGATCAAGTTCTAATTTTTTTTTAGTTTTTGTTTTGTGTTTTGTTTTGTTTTTGTTTTTAAATGAACTAATAGTTAGTTCTAGTTGTAAATTAAGATCGAGTGTTGATTTAGAGGGAAAGTTGGTTTAGATTTGCAAAAGTACCATGTGACCATTGGAGCACCACTATAATAATTTGGCAATTTACTACTATTCATTGCCAAATTATAGCAATGGCAATGCTATTATAGCAAATACCATTGGAGATGCTCTTAGTTCATTTTGAGATTTGCTATGATGTTTTTTTTTTTTTGTTATACTTAATGGATTATTGTTAAATTTGTTTGATGGACATATTTTGATTTATAATATAAATTGTTTGATGAATTATTTTTTTTTTATTTTTTTTTTATTATTATTTTTTTTTTTTGTGGAGTGGTGTATAATAGCTAGTGGATTTCTTAGTACATTTCAAAGGCTATTTGGATATGCGCAAGGATATTTGTGAAATAATAATTTAAATTGAAACACAAAATATGGAACAAGTTTAGTAACAAATTTTTTGGTCATTTGTACTTGTTATTATGATGATAGGGCCGCGCGGAGAAGAATGATTCATGTAGCCGACCCCATTTGATGGGACTTAAGCCTTGGTTTGGTTTGGTTTTGTACTTGTTATTATGACAAAGTGATTATTCGTCGCTAATAATTAGTTTTTGTGACAAAATTTATTGCAGCATATATATGCAAGTTTTCATTGATTTTGTTGTTTGATGACTAATAATTTTGTCACGTATACATATTTTTGCCATGAAATATCACCCATGTCTGACTTTTGGAGACAAAAAATTTCATCAATTTTACATCTTACTGTGACGAAATTATTTCCTCATCTATGATCAACACACGTGACAAATTTATTCGTCAACTAAAATTATAAATATGGTACTGAATAACTATTTGGTGACGAAAATGAGGATTTTTAGTGACAAAATGTTGTTTTATTGGTGAAAAAAAAAAATTGTCACTAAAGTAATTTCATGGTATGGTGATTTTAAGTGACAAACATTTAATGACGAAATTGGTAAGGAAAATATTTCCTCACAAATATCTATAGTGACAAAATTAGCTCTTTGGAGACCCCAAAAAAAAAAAAAAAAAATTGTCATTCAAGACCTAACTTGTAGGGAAAATCAATCACCTGAGATTGACTTACTACCTTTAATAGGACTGCTTCCACCCATTTAGTAAAATAATCATTTGCCACTAATATAAATGAATGCTGTTTAGATGAATGAGGAAACACTTGGCCAATCAAATACATTGCCCAACCTCTAAATGGCCAAGTTTAACAATTGAATGCAAATCTTTAGCTGACACCTTTTGCACATTGCCATGTTTTTAGCATTGCTAACACCCTCTTGCATAACTGATGCAATCATTCCTTATAGATGGACAAAAATACTTCTCTTAATTAACTACCTCATCTTTTCACCAGCTTGGTGAGCACCACAAATGCCCTCATGTACTTCTTCCATGACCTACATTTGCTCTAATTTCCCAATACACAATAAAATTAAACTGTCTTGGGTTCTCCTAAACAAGTCATTCCCCAAAATGACATAATTTATGGCCTGATATTTTGTTTTTCTATATACTTTTGCTTCTGGATTGCTCAAGTATCTAATCAAAGATGATTTCTAATCATTCTCTAACACATCCAAAACTAAGACTGACAAACTTTGTTACTGTCGACACTTAGCACAATGCATTGCTCTTTCGGAATCCTCACAATCCTTTCTTGAAAGCCCTCTGGAATCCTTAACCCACATGCTGCTGGGGCAATTTTATTGGCCTCTTTGTTTTCCAGTCTAAACATATGTTCAAACTCCACTGATTCAAAACCCTTGACCAACTTTAAAACTTGGTCTAAGTATTCCCCAAGTATTGCATTCTTACATTTGTATTGGCCTATAACTTGCCTTACCACCAATTGTGAATCTTCAAACACTTGTAAGTATGTGATTCTAAGGCTTCTTGCCAATTCCAAGCCAATAATCAAGGCCTTATACTCTGCTTGAATATTTGATTGTACTTGGGACTCATCCAACTGATAAGAAGATTGAAATTCTTGTCCTTGAGGTGATACCAACACCACCCCAGCACCCATAAATTCTTTAGTCTTTGAGCCATCAAACATCAACTTCCATGGGTTCATTTCAACTAAAAACATTTCATGCAGATCTACTTTGACAGGGTTACAAGAATGTTCAGCCAAGAAGTCCGCCAATGCTTGGCCCTTAACAGCTTTTGAGGAACATACTTAAACAATACCAATTAAAGCAAGTATCCATTTTCCTTGTCTTCCCCTTAAAACTGGCCTTGATAACATGTATCTTACCACATATGTTTGGGCAATCACATTAACTTCTAAAAACAACATGTAATGTCTTAATTTGATTGCTGCAAAATACAAGGCTAAACACAACTTTTCCATAGAATTATACCTAATTTCTACTTCATTTAGCTTTCTACTTAGGTAATACACAGCCTGCTCACACTCTTTCTCAATATCTTGTGCCAATAAACAACCAATTGATTGTTTCCGTACTGAAATATACAACTTCAAGGGCTTTCCTTTGATAGGTGGCATCAAAACTGGAGATTTGGACAAATAATCCTTTATTGAGTCAAAGCTTTTTGACTTGCATTCTCCCACTTAAACTCCTTATCAGATTTCAATTTTAATAAGAGAGAAAATGCCAAAGTCCTTCCTACTAAATTGGTAATAAATCTTCTCAAGAAATTTATTTGTCCAGGGAAGTTGTGCAATTCTTTTTTATTAGATGGGGGTTGTGCTGCCTTAATGGCTTTGGTTTTGTTTAGGTCCACTTCTATTCCTTTCTAATGAACCAGAAAACCCAAGAAATTACCAGCAAAAACCCTGAAAGCACATTTCAAGGGATTCATCTTTAACTGATAAGTCCTTATCCTTTGGAAGGCCTGTCGAAGATGATCCAAATGCTCATCAAACTTATCTGACTTGATGGACACACCATCAATATAAACCTCCAAAAACTTCCCAATCAAATCATGAAAAATGAAATTCATAACCCTTTGATAAGTGGCTCCTACATTCTTGAGCACAAAAGGCATCACTACCCATTCAAAAGTTCCCAAGGTCCCTGGGCATCTAAATGTAGTCTTTTGACTATCAACTGGGTTAGGAAAGATTTGATTTTAGCATGCATGTCTATACATGAAATACAAGATTTTATGCCTTGCAGATGAATCAATTAACAAGTCTACAACTGGCATAGGATATTCATCTTTAGGTGTGGCCATATTCAAATTTCTAAAATCAATACACACCTTTATCTTGTCATTCTTTTTAAGGACTGAAACTATACTAGATAACCATTCCACATATTTGGCTATTCTAATGAAACCAGCTTTTAAAAGCCATTCAATTTCATCATTCACTATGAGAGTGACTTCATTTGTCATTCTCCTAGGAGGCTGCTTATGTGGCACATAGTTTGACTTCATTCCACATTTTTTTTTTCCGTCTTTTATTTTATGACTTATTCACCCAAAAAAAAAAAAAAAAAGACCTGTCTAAACTAGGCATTTCATCAGAACTCCAACCAAAACAGTCAGAATAATCAGAAATCAAACTGACTAGCTTGACTTTTCATTCATTAAATAATGTATCATTTACATAAATAGGCCTCTTATAGGCCTCATTTCCCAAATTAAACTCCTCTGAAGCATCTTGCACATCAGCCTTAAGATCATTAAGCTTTGTAGGAGTTGTCTTTAGATTTTCATACTGCACCTCTTTATAATCTAGAGGGCTATCATCTATTATACAATTTCCCAAAAACACTAGGGTAGCATACCATCTAACATTCTATCTAAAAAGAAATAAAACAGCCTAATAAATGTACTCCTAATTATAGCTAAATCAAATTCACTTTAACTCATCTTTATCTTCATTGGTAATGTCTTCAATCAGCACTTCATCTACAGGCTTGGTCTTCAAGACACTTGGCCTAGCTACTTCCTGGTTTATTTGTCGAAATCCTTCTTCAATGAACTTCTGAAATTGGTCATAGGTTAAACCAATTCCCCTTGATTTTATTTCCTTATTTTCCAACACCACAGGGCTAAACTTTTCAGCATACAACATAGCCTTCACATTACGGACATCAACCTTGAAAGAGTTTTCTTCTGCTCGAAAAACCTCTACGCTTTTCCCTTCTTGGTCCTCTACAGTCAAGCAAATCAAGACCTAGTGAAGAGATGAGGGCACACAGCCATTGGAATGAATCCAATCCCTTTAAAGCAACAAATTGTAGTTAGAAACGAAGCCTATTACAAAAAACATTGCTCCCAACACTCTGCCCCCAACTTGTAATTGTAAAGCAATTACCCCCCTTGTATTAGAAGAGCCTCTTGAAAAATCACTCATAGATACATGAGTCGGAATTAAATCTACTGACTTACCAATTACATTTAAAACCCTTATTGGCAAAATATTTACAATGGCCTTATTGTCAATTATGACCTTTGTCAAAGGGCAACCATTCAAGTGAGCATTGACATACAAGGGTCTCAGGTGTTTCATCACTTCAGGTTTGGGTGATTGAAGTACCACTGTAGCTCGACTTTTTTGTGCCCCCTCTCGGAAGACGAATAAGCCCTACAGTATCGGACTCTTGCGGTTCTGAATCTGATTCCACAAGTGCAATGCAAAATAGATAAACACCAAAGAGTCCCAATCCGACAAATCTTTTGGAAAATCAATTTTGAATCAAATTACTAAAAATGGAACTACTTTGCCAGATACAGAGTCGCCACCTAAATATTTTATTTTTGTAAAATTTAGAAAACCCATGACTCGTGCTAAAGGCCATGTGTCCGTCATCACCAAGATTGTCTCAGCTCGGGAAGTTAGGTATGAGAGGGGAAGATCATGAATTGAGCACCCCCACTCGCCCGATCAAAGATCGGCCTCTACTAATCATGATGTGAATCTTATGTACATTATATGCTCTTGTTCCGATTTTTATGCTAGCATTACTATGTGATGTGCACACACACAAGTATAGACTAACTTGCAATAATTGGAACACTTGATTCATGACTGTTTTGAAAATTGTTTCGAAATATGTACCACTTGAAAAAGTGATCGCATATAAACATTACTCAAATTATTCCAATTCAAGCAACTACCCTCCATCCACAGCATTCAAGCAATTTATCAATTAAGCACTTAGCCTCATGGCAAGCATGCTAGACATGGCAACATCAACATGCAATACGCTAAAGCGAGTAAAGGCTCACCTAGTACTCCAAGCCGAAAGATAAATGAGTTAGAAAAATGCATGATTCCTAACTATGCAATGCAATTACTAGGCTTGGCTACCAATATGGCATATGGATCAATTTGATAGCATGTGGTCTAAGCACGTATTCAAAGAAGCACTAAACTAACAATGCAAGTTAGAATGATGAACCAAGCCTCAGTGCATGCAATACAAGTGGATGCAAATCATGGAATATGCTAAACAAAACGTGATGTCCCCAAACTAACAATCATAAGCTAGTAAATAAAAGGGAGAAAGACGTAGGGTTGGAAGACATGCACGTTATTACAACATTGAGCTTTCACGAAGGAGAGTCCAAATGAACTAACTAGCTAACTAACTAAAGCTAAGCTAATTAATTAACTATTACAAAATGAAATGAATAAATAGCTAAACTACTGAACTAATTATTACAAACCGAATTAATTAACTATTATAGCTAATTAAAATAATTACAATACGAAATGAATTAGCTATTCTAACTAATTAATTACAAAGCCACCATTTTAATCATAACACTAATACATTTAACACGGATCCCAAGGATCGATGGAGGGCTCATGCATGAATGCGGTTTCCACCCGAAAAAGGCCCTATTTCTGCTGCTAAATGTCTATGTTGCATAGTAGAACACGTGCATTGATTTCCACCTCCAGACCAACTTTGTTCTGCTGGGGGAATACACTATTAAAGAAGAGTCTGTTCGACATTCACACGATACCTTCAAAAGCTGGAGTCAGTTGTTTACTGTGCTCATAAAAGTTGTACCTTTAATCATTTATCCTTTACAGAGGCAGTACCCTCGAGGCAATCTCATTAATTGTGAAAACCTCAATCGCCCGACGCCGACTGGATCATGCACCACCTAGGGCAAGGGCAGATAGATTAATCAATCTATTCGGCTCAAGTGCCCCAGTCGGCCCATGAATCGACTTCAAAGCTCCTGAGTTCGTCTCATCCAGTGCCCGAATGATCATGCACCGCCTGGGGCAAGGGCAGATTAATCAATCTATTCGGCTCAAGTGCCCTAACTGGCCCATGAATCGACTTCAAAGCTCCTGAGTTCGTCTCATCCGGCGCCCGAAGGATCATGCACCGCCTGGGGCAAGGCCAGATAGATTAATCAATATATTCGGCTAAAGTGCTCCAGCCGGCCCAAGAATCGACTTCAAACCTCCTGAGTTCGTCTCACCCGGCGCCTGAATGATCATGCACTGCCTGGGGCAAGGGCAGATAGATTTATCAATCTATTCGGCTTAAGTGCTCCAGCCGGCCCATGAATCGACTTCAAAACTCCTGAGTTCGTCTCATCCGGTGCCTGAATGATCATGCACCGCCTGGGGCAAGGGCAGATTAATCAATCTATTCGGATTGAGTGCCCAGCCGGCCCATGAATCGGTTCAACATAATACCCACGAAATATTCGACATATGAATGATAAGTCAATATTTCCATGATATTCAATCGTAGAAAGCTCAACAGAGTAATCATTTTATCTAACGTAGTGAAAGGAAAAAATTCTTCACCAACATAACATCACAAACTGCGCATAAGTAGTAGTGAAACGACAAGATAATTTTCATTAATAAATTGAGTGCAGACAGTAACCAATTTATACATGAAAACTACTCGGAACCAACAAAAGTCCTTAAAACAAAAACATACATCAAAAGGGAAAGCATTTCATAAAATTCGAATGACTCCCAGATCAATCCTTGGGGTCAGACTCAAGTGGCTCAACGTCCACCTGCTCATCAGGAATTGGGAAGGTCAATGTAACCCCAGCGGCATCAAGGGCCTTAAGCCACCCATGTTTGAACCCCCGATTCTCAAACTTGGGGACTTCATCTATGTATTCCTCGAAGGTGATGCCTTTTCCTGCTTTGAATGCGGCAAAAGCCTCAGATTCTGCCTTTTCCTTGGCTACCTTCAACTCTGGTAACTCAGTCTCCATGTTTTTAAGCGCCTCCTCGGCTAGCCTAAGCGATTCTTTGCTTGCGTTCGCCCTATCTTCGGCATCAGAACGGAAATGATCGGCATTTCGAGCCCTTTCTACTTCGGCTTCGGCTCGTGCAGTCTCCATTGCGGCTCTCATCATCTCAAACTCGGCCCTGCTCTTTTGATCGCCCACTTCTAACTGTAAACGGTCAATCTTCTCAAGGGCATCATGTAGGCGGTGACCCAAGTCGGCGATCATGCCGACTGTCTGCAAAACGAGTTGGGATCGTTAGATGCTATAGGCAACCAAAATCAAAACAAGTCAAAGTTCACCTACAAAAAGGGCCGACTGCGCTGATAGGGCTATGGCCACCAAATCCGGCACGGCATGAAAGGATGCCTTATCAGCTGGTAGGGAGATTGAAGCCGCTAGGCTCAAGGCTACCGCTGGGTCGGTAATGATGGATGCGTCAGAGGAAATTGGCGTGTCTCTAATCTTTGGCTGAACAATGAAAGGAGCAACCACGTCCGACTCTTCTAAGCGAGGCCTTTTGTCAGCAGGACTATCTTCTGAACCAGCCTCTCCCTCGGCACTACGCTTCTTGCCCCGCTTTTCCGGAATCAACCGTTCTTCATTGACCGGTTGTTCAACGTCTTTCACCATTTCGGCCGCAACAATTTGAGTCGGCTCTTCAATAACGGGTTCAAAAGACTCAATCAAGGCAGGTCTAGAATGGGCGGCCTCGGCCTTTTTTTGGGCGGCCATTCGCTCGGCATTTTTCTTTCGAGCCATCTACGTGAGGTTTTCCCTAGCCATACCTTCAAAAAAATCGCCGGGTAGGTCTCCCAAACTTCCAAAAATATCTCCAGAAGAAAACTCCGCCCGACCCGAAGTGGACGGCGAAGTAGGCTAACTAAGTCTGGCTGCCTCAAACGCCGAGTTTAGGGCCTCGTCAACCTCTTCGGTCTCCTCAACAAACTCTCTGGCTGGTTCGGCAACTACCTCTACCACCGGCTCCACGTCTTGCCCCGAATCAGAAGCTTCGAGACCAACTTGCCTAAGGCTCTTGAAGCTAGGGAAGATAAGAGCCGCAAGGTGTTGATCGCCGGGTAGAATCGGAATGTTGTTAGCGGCCGAAAAAGTAGTATAAGTAGGCTTGTATCGAAGAAGTATGTGGGCTGCTCTCCCTTGCTTCTGTACGTTTGGACGGCCGAAGTATCCGAGTGCAGTCACAATCTACGCAAGGACTCATCGTCAGTAGAAACCAGAATCTTCTTCAATTTACTGCCTGTAAAGACAAAGGGTTAGACACGGAGAGAAGGCCAAGTAAAAGAAAAGTTCAATAAACGCAAGGAGACACACGACAACCTGGTTCACCCCTCCGTATGGGAATAGGGTCTAGGCGACCCTCGCCTTCGCCAAATTCCCAGTTCCCTCAGACATTGACCATTACGTCATCCACACACTTACCAGAACTGACAAGCATGGTTACCAAATGATGGTCAGTATCCTTGGCCCTAAGAAAGTACCGCCCAAGCTGACCGGAAGATTTGGCTAAAGCATAGCAGTGCCGAATGGCCG
Source organism: Camellia lanceoleosa (assembly GCA_025200525.1). Lineage (NCBI taxonomy): Eukaryota > Viridiplantae > Streptophyta > Magnoliopsida > Ericales > Theaceae > Camellia > Camellia lanceoleosa. Next base: position 87,706,364 of record CM045772.1, on the reverse strand, counting down.
GAATGCCAAGATCGATCCTGAGGCGCCGGTTCAACTCTACGATCCCCATTACGATTCGAAAAAAGTTCACGTTGGGCTGAGAAGGAATTAGGCCCCAATGACAGAGGACGACCCTAAGGAATGGATGTAGGGGGAAACAGACCCCGCCCTCTGCAATGGATAGGAGAGGAAAGACGATTGAATTTCGATCCTCTCTCTCCATATCCAGAGTATTGTCTGTCACTAGAGATAGATGAACATCGTCGGGGATGGAAAAGTGTCGCCGAAATCCGGAAACAAGACCCTCAGAAAGGAGGTCTTTCAAGTGTTTAGCCATTTTCGTAGGAAATAAAGGGTTCGCCAAAATTAAAATAACAAACAGAAAGTAGGATTGTAGAGAAAAGAGAAGAAGACTTACGAGGAGCAAGGGGGACGAGAGTAGACGGAGAAGAGTTGCAGAAAATGCGAGTCAGAGAAGGGATACCCGCTGGCAGTCCAAGAGTCTCAAATACTCGATGAAATGTGCATTCGAAAGGACTGAAATTTCAAATCGCAATAAATGCGAGACGCACGAATGAGGTGGGAAAGTGTAATGATGACCGAAAAGGTGTGCGCATTCTGACATCTGTATTGGGGTACGCGAAGCCGCCTGACCTATTTTAACTTTTCCAATTCAAGACCAAACACGCCGATTAACTATAGTCAATAGGGAGTTCGGGGGGCAATTATGGGAGTCGAATATATGGCAAAATCAGAAGGTGCGTACCATTGGAAGACTGATATTAATCGGCTGTATCCTACGAGAATGGGAAGCTAAATATAATATATGTGCCGAATAAGTGTAGATCCTTAGAGCCGAATAATAGAAAAGACAATGATTAAAAAGTAGGCCCTGGCCTCGAGGATTCAAAGGAACAGGTATACATGCAGGAACAATGGATTGAGAAAGGTATGTAAGAATCACTTCACTTAACTTAGTAAACAAGCTATCCTGAGTGTCTGAACTGACTTGTCCATTGGAGTGCTAATTCCGACACCCTCGACCAGTGTGTTTGTATCTTTTCAGGTGACTAGCTGAGGATCACTAGCATCTCCCAGGATCAGAAGAGTATTTCCAAACCACTTCTCCACAACATTCTAGAGCACGAAACATGATTAACAGAAATACATATTTAATCGAAATCTAGAAAACAAGAAATCAAACCAAATTTTGTGTGATACCACAATGTACTTAAACATAGATTAGCTGCCTCACCGTGGGTACTGGAGGAACGTCAACTTCCGTCTCCCAAGATAAGATGGTTTGGACCGGCTAACATAGAAGCACCTTCTGTTAGCTTTGGCGAATCAACAATGGCAGCACTCTCTCAAAACAGGAAGAAAATTATAGGCGGAAGTGAATTGACTGTATATCTGGAAGGCAAACATTCTGTACCAAAACCAAGGGAGATGGGTCTCCTTTTATATACCATGCGGGAGAAAGGACGTGCCTCCAGCCATTAAGGCTAGCAACTAATGGCCATAAAGGCTGGCAACTAATGGCCATTACTCTTGCAAAATTGCTGGAGTAATGGACCAAAACTAATGGGAAAAAATATCTGAGATATATTTTCTGTATACACAAGTGTGTATATCTGCAGTAGACTTGGCCCAAAAAGTTTAGGTTGCTGAACCACCAATCCGACCCAGCCCAAACCTAACTGATTCCAGCAAGCCTCAAGCCCCAAACCCAAGTCCCAAGATCCACGACCCACGACCCATAGATCACGAACTACAGACCCGGCCCTGGCCTTGGCCCAGTCCGGATGGACAGGCGGCGTGTGCACGCGCATGTAGCAATTTTGTTATAACCAACTTGAACCATAGTCTTGGCCCAAGCCCATTCTTGAAGCATCCATAACTTCCTTCCTTCAGAAAATTTGGATGCCCTAAAGAGCTCATGCCCTTCTCATAATCTTGAGGTTTAAACACCCATTAAAGTTTTACTTTACAATCAATGTGGGATTGTTAGCTATACACAATTCCCAATACCTTATTCATAAGGCCAACTTTATGAGACAATTTCTCATTCAATTCTTAATGATTTTTTGTCATTTTTTTTTTTTGTAGTGTAAAGACCTTGTTACAAAGAATCTAAACTCATTTAATCCCACCTCAACCAATGACTGGGTCCTACTTTAATTTCACATTAAAGTTACCAAAAAACCTATTTTTTCCAACCAAAATCTTGTATGAGATGTATAGGCCATGTTTGTTTGGCCTCATGGATGGAGAGGATTAAGAGTACAGCGGGATTGAGTGAGTAAATTATTGGTGTGGTAGTATTATATTGAAGATGTAGAATAAAGAACGTTTGTTTGTACACCACCAAGTAATATTATTTCTTTTTGGCAATAGATGTACATTAATTTTATTTGGAGTGATTTTAATGTAATTTGAGGTTAATCTATTTATTAACGAATTGGGAATTTTAGAGTTGTCTCGGTGTTAATTTTTACATGTGTCTTGTTGTTATTGGTTTGAGATGCTTTTAGGGTGAGGTAGAATCTTCAGTTAGTTAGCTTTAGGAGCAATATGAATATTTGTAATTGAGTGAGGTCATGTTATAGAGTTGTTGAATCTGGGTTTTATCTCGTAAGTTATGATAATATTAGTGTGATGTGGAGTCATGTTGTAACTTGAGAGCTATTGTCATGGCATTGATTTCAAGGAGTAGGAGCAATTCTGAATTAACTTTTGTTAGGAGTTTCTTAGAATGGTTAGAATGTGTACCTAGTCATGATGAATTCTATGTGGACTCAAAGTGCATTATAAGAGTGTTTGGGTAAATTCTATATTGGAGTGAGATTGTTTGAGTGCATGTAGACAAATTTACGTAAACTGTTAGTCGGTTTGTCGAGCGAAAGAGATAGAGTAAAAAAAAAAATGCTTGGCTGGGCAATTAAGATTATGGCTTAGACTTTTCAAGTAGTGTGTTTCATGTGACTGCATTATGTTTCATGAGGGTCGATGTTTCCTATTGTTCTAAGTGAAGCAGATGAGGCTAAGGTGATTTGTGAATTTTTTGTTTTTGTTTTTGGAGTAATTTAGGGAAGAATAGGATTGTACTAGGGAATGAATGGAGGTTCCCATGGGACAAAATATTTTAAATCATTGTTTATGTTAGTTTTGTTCAAATTGGGTAACCTAATGTGGATTCGTTTTAATATTGAGATGTGTTAGTTTTCGTGTGACAGTTGAGATTACAAAATATATCATGAAATTGTGTTTTTAATGGAAGGGTGTTCTCATTGGTTAAGAGTCTTGAGATAAACACTTTGGATTAGTTTTAAGTAGATTGTTGCACTAGATTATGGAAAAGATTGTTTGTGGTGAGTCATCTTTAATGCTGTGTAACGTTTGAATACTTTTCTAAGTTCTCTTTAAAATAGTAGGATTATTTTGTTGTTGTGACATGTTGAGGTAGTTATGTGGAGTGAGCAAATTTTGTGGATGTGTTTGAACGCGTTCAAGTGAGATTGCAAGTACAGTTGTATTCCAATTGTGAATTTGATAGATTTTAATTAACCCTTTATATGTTGCAAAAGTCACCTATATTTTTCCTTTCTATTACGAATTGTTGGTTGAAATTCTACTATGAATGGTTTTAAGTAGAGTGATGGCTTCTATAGAGCAGTGTATCTTAATATTATGGATAGTTATGGGTATCGAAATTTTATTTTGAGTCTATTGAAAATTTGTTAATTCATATTGATAAAATAATTTTGTGAATGTAATTAGAACGAGATGTTATCATGATTGTAGGGCCGACTGGATTAGACCGTTCGTCATTCTTGTTTGATTTAAGCTATAAGAAGTAGCAGTACTATCCTTGAGGAATTATTGTTGTGTTTATACCTCTACTTTTAAAGTGTGTTTGAGAGTTTCAATTTTGGTTGCAGTGTCTCTTATAAGTGGAGACAAGAGAACATTAAATTCTTGAGAGTGAGGTTGGTAAGTGTTTGGGATAATGAAGAAATGTCACAATGAAGAAATGGTTATCAAGAGTTTAAGGCTTGGGTGGTTATGCTAGGAGTAAATCTCATTATTCTTTTATCTAGGCGAATTTCAGGGTGAAATTCCTTAAGAAATGAAGATTGTAATGAGTTGAATCAAATTGAATTTTTGCCCTTATTATCATTATTATAGTTGTGGTATCATGGACCATTCTATTTAAATTGGTGAAAACAAATAATATTACTTCTTGATTTTTGACTTCGTAATGCCCGCTTGGTAAATTTTATTTATTTTTTAATTATTCTTAGGTCTTGATTAATAAATGTGGATATAAATTTAATTTCTGGGATTTCATTTAATTAACCCAAACTATTGTTTTAGTTCATATTTGATTATGTTAATGGTGGGGTGTAGACACCCCATTTTCACCACCCTTAAAATTTGTGTGTCTCATGTTGAACACGCAATGAAGAATTGTTATGCTATGCAAATCATTCAATTTCTTTAGCAAAAGGATTTGGTTTTCAAACTTCAAAGCCCAAACCTTGCACTCTTTTTGAACCAAAACCTAATTTTTTCCAGCCTAACCACTGAAAGACCTACTAGCCAATAAGTGGCTGGCAGACCATCTTTGGCTAGCCAGCCGTCCCCCTTCATGGCCAGCTGGCCATGTTTAGCAGAATACATATATTTTGTTGCTAGGTGTCCCTCATGCCCATACCTTGCACCAGTTGTCTCTATACAGCTGTGTTCAACGTGAGAAGGCTTTTTTCTATAAATAGAAGACCACCCTTCACGGTTTAAAGTTTGAAAATTTTGCCAAAGGCCAAAAACTTGCCAAACACTCTCCCTCTCTATCTTGCAATATACATACACTCTACATACACTTCCTAAACCAAAATTTTTAGGCTTCTTGCTGAGATTATTGAACCAGAATTTTAACTCTTGAGGGTGATCACTTTGTGGTTTGTGAATAAAAGAGTATCCTCCCTTCGAGAGGTATACCTTGTGCTATCTTTTGCTTTGTTTACACTGCTCTTTTCTTCTCTTTTTTCACACTGTTTTGGACTGTTTTTGAGGGCTGAAACTTGTGATTTAAAAGCTACCAAAGGTGGAGGGGTTAACCACCATTTCTTGAACCTTTTTCCATAACTTATATCCTCGTGTTTCCCACTTGTTTCTTTACTTTTAGCTACTGATTTTTCAGAGGCTAAAATATGTGATTTTAAAGTCCAAAAAGTGGAGGGGTCAACCACCTTTCTTTAGGCATGCTTACTATCTTTTTTTTTTTTTTTTTTTTTTTTTTTTTTTTCAGCACTGTTTTGTGCTATTTAGAGGCTGTTTAGTGTGTTTATTTGGTTTATTCTTTGAATATTATGCTTGTATTGTTGTAATTCATCATAGATTTGGTGGTTTAGGCCATAGACACCAATCTATTTGAGTTGATAGCTTTCTTTACATAGTTTTCATACATATATTCACACTTTTAATAATCGCCTTTGCATAATCATCTCTGCAACCTCCCTTCTTTCTTTGCTTTCTTTGACTAAGAGTTGTCTCAAACACTTGGTTGTTGTTTAAGGCATGAGAAAGAGACCTTCCATGCTTAATGGTTTAATCTCTTTGGCATTGCATCTCTCTCATGCTAGGCACAACCTGTTGTTTGACATTTCTGTTTTTCACCTTTTGCACTTAGTGGATGTAACTATCACTTTTGGATAAAATGAAGAAAAGATAAGAAAATGGCAAGGTAATGAAAAAGAGGCTAATAAAATTAGAGTAAAAAGAGGTAAAAAAAAAAAAAAAAAAAAGGTAATAAAATTGAGTTAGGTTCAATCAGATGTTATATTGAATCTATTGCTTCTTGGCTCATTACATACTCTTAGTGATGTTCAATAATTCAAGAAACAATGTCCATCCCTTCCCTTGAGGTAACTCCATGCTAAGGAGGAGATGTTGTTGGTCTTTTATTTCATTTTATTTAGCTTTGGTCTTATCGTTTCATAGATTATCACATAACAAATTTGCGACAATTTATGTTTTGTTAATTGAATCTACGCCTCCCTTGATCATCTTCATGATATGGAAGGGCAAAGAGGATAAACATCTCCTAGAAACACTCTCTTTTTGTTCTGTTTTGATTCTTTGGCAGCAAGGCAATCTCCAAAAACAGTGGCCGTCTGGCCACAACTCTATCTGACCGACCAATTTCTAAGGCTGGCCAGCCGACCACATTTTTCTTTGCAAGCAGTGGCATTTTTGTGGCAGAACGAGCAGAAACTGAGGCCAAAACCAAATAATTTTATGACTGCAAAACATAACAGAATCTGGCAGCAAACAAAGAACTTTCTGAGAGGATGTTCTTGGTTGTGCGCTCATGGCTCTGTGCTTCCTGTTCCATTAATTTAGTGTTTTAATATTAGTGTGTTGTAATTAATTAGTTAGCTTAATTCGGATGTGTAATAAGTAGTTGATTTAGCTTATTCATTCCTTCGGTTTGTAATAATTAGCTAATTAGGACATTCATTCGAAAGCTCTTGTGCGAGGGCAAACTTGTAATATTATGTATGTCTTCCAACCCCCATCCTTTCTCCCTTTTATTTACTTGCTTACGATGGTTGCATGTAGTATCCTATTTTGGTTTCATATTATTATCATGTGTAAATATGTATTTTTGCATGCATCGATTGTTATCATTTTCCACTTATTTGAATACGTTCATTGCCATGTGCTTCGAGTTGATCCATATAACATGTTACAATAAACCAAACCTCGTAGTTGCATTTTGTATGTGTTATATTAGTCACTTGCATATTAGAGCATGCGTGTTTCAAACTATTTTCTTCTATCTTGGCTTGCCTCGGTGGAGTACTAGGTGAGCGTTTTTGCTTTAGCATGTTGCATGTATGTTTATGTTTCCATATCAAGCATATTTACCATGAAACTAAGTGCTTATTCGATATACCTCTTGAATGCTATGAAGGCTAATATGCTTAAGTTGGGATGATTTGATAAATATACACATGAGCTTGCTTTTTCAAGTAGCACATATTCAAAAACTCTTTTCAAACAAACATGAAATCAAAGCATTCCAAAGTGGGTGAAATGTCTATACTTGTGTGCTTCACATAGTAATGTTAGCATAATAATTAGAACAAAAACATATATTGTACATAAAAATCACATCATAATTAGTAGAGGTCGGTCTTTGATCGGGTGAGTGGGGTGCTCAATTTATAACCTTCCCCACTCATACCTAAGTTCCTGAGCCAGGACACTTTGGTTATGACGAACAAGTGGCCTTTGGCATGAGTCATAGGTTTCCTAAATTTCTCAAAAAATATCTAGGTGGAGACTTTAAAATCTGGCAATGCAGTCCATTTTTGACATTTTTGATTGTAAATCGATTTTGCAAAGATTTGCCGGATTTTGACTCATTTGTGTGTGTGTGTGTGTGTGTGTGTGTGTTTTTTTTTTTTTTTTTCACATTGCACTTGTGAAACCAGATTCAAAACCATAGGAGTTCGAATTGTAGGGCTATCATATCTGAGGAGACTAAACCCCTCCGAGGAGCACGAGAAACCAACTACATGGGGACCAACGTAAGTTTTTTTTAAAAAATATTTTATACGTTAATGTCACTTGAAGAGTTATTTTAAATTATTAAACTCTAATTCATTTTGGACCCAATTAATTGAATCACGACTCATTTGTAACCATCTATTATTATCATTGTTGTTGTTGTTGTTGTTGTTGTTGTTGTTGTTGTTGTTGTTGTTGTTGTTGTTGTTATTATTATTATTATTATTGTTATTATTATAAGAGAGTTACGAATATTTATGCGGTGTACCATCAAGCGAAATATATTTTTGTGGTGAGAAAATATTATTTCATTTTTTATTTACATTACTAAATATTATGATAGTGTTAAAATACACTTTTAATTGATATATATATATATAATAACAAAAGAGAGAGGCAGCGTCATGCCCCGCTTTTTACTACTCGGATTCCATTACCAAACCATTATTATCGCTTCAATTTCAGAGATAGCATATGGAAACTCTTTACATTTACAAGAACACATGAATAAAGATTCTCTCATCCGAATACAATATAAATGCAACAAGAGTTATAATTAAATAAACTGTCCATAAGCTTACATCTTTTAAATTAAGAGAAAGGATTTAACCATTTTACATCAATGGCATTCCGCTCACAAATAAAAGGCCTCGTGCCCAATAGATAAAGAAGATCCCTGACCTTGAAACACTTCTTGACATTCACTTGAAAAAGAATTAGCAACATGGGATGAACATAAAGTCCAGTAGGGACCTCAAGATGATCATAAACAATAACAACATACAGATAGCTATGATCATGAATGCTTAGTCTCATACTATATAAATAATGTGACGGCTCATAACACCAAAGAATATTTACATAATTACTTTTCCCCAAATTATTCAAGTCCTTCAAAAATACAGACAGTTCACATTTCCTTTTCATTTCCCATTTCAAAAATGTCTCATAACAACCATTTTGTTTTAGAGTTTGAAACATGATCATAAATATCTAGTTTCCTTCACATTACTTACGAACTCAACACATGGTCTACAACATTTTCCAACACATTCAAATATACAAATGTATATCTAATACTAAAAACAAAAACAATAAGCACCCAATAACTATCTACTCAACATATGAGACAACTTGGCCTTCTTGAACCATAACCATCATAACGCATGATATACATAGGTACACTGAGATAATAATGAAAAATAAACTCTGCTCTACCTGCCTTAAGCACTGTAATCCAAGGATACACCTTTCAATAATGAAATGTCAATTTATCAGACACCGACTAGAAGGTAATGGTACATTTGCCAAGTTCTCCAGGCGCTAGCTGGAAGGTACTGTTACCTCTCATTCTAAGCACAGCTAATTCTCTAGGCGCTAGCTAGAAGGTAATGATACCTCTCATTCTTAGCATAATATACGCTCCCAATCATCACAACATAACAAAGTACAACTAACACAAGTCTAATGCATACACATAAACTATTCAACACAACAATGTCATCATCCACCGATGGCCAAGGACAAAACCTCTAAATGTATGTACATAATACACGTATTATAATAATCCAACTCTCATGAGATTTTAAATCCAACAACATGTTAAGGAACATTGATGTGATTCCCCACAAGTAAATCAATCAATGAGAATAAAAACTAATGCAGAAAAATTAAATCAAAGGCAACACAAGAATTTTTACGTGGTTCCCTCAATGTGAGGTACGTCCACGGGATCGAAATCCGATTCCACTATCAACCAATTCTGTTCCAAACGATTACAAATGAGACACTAATGGTCTCACAAAACCACCCTTAGGTGAATTCCAAATAATCACAAATAAACAAAGAGGAAAGACCTCACCAAATAGAAGAACCAAAATCTTCAGAATCAGAGTTGAAGAAGATCCAAAATAGCGAACCAAATCAACTTCACCAAAATACCAAAATCTTCACCAACTTGATTCCATACAAGATCAATGCACCAACTTGAATATACACCAAGAATCAATGCACCCAAGTATATCAAAGTTGCAGCCGTTACACTCAACTTTGGAAAAAAACCCAATATAATTAGGCCACTGCCGTTACACCCCTACGGCACACATAAACAATATATCTATATTGTTGATTCTAGGGTTTTGTAACCAAACCCTAATTGTATCCAAATTGAATTGGGCCACCACAAATATAATATATAAAAATATATTATACTAAACCAAGCCAAATTAAAACTCTTTTTCCAAAATCAATTGGGTCCCACACTCCAATAAGGAGGTATACCCAACAATTCTCCCCCTACCGACTTAGGTGGAGACATCAACCATACCCGCCAAAGTTCGACACTTTAAATGTTTGTCCCTCGACAAAGTCTTTGTCAACATATCCGAGATATTATCATCTGTGTGAACCTTTTCGAGTTATAACAATTTCGAGTCTAACACATCACAAATCCAATGGTATCTCACATCAATGTGTTTTGATCTCGAATGAAAAGTAGAATTTTTACTCAAGTGAATAGCACTTTGACTATCACAATAAAGTACATACTTTTCTTGCTTCAAACCCAACTCTTGCAAAAATTTCTTCAACCATAACTCTTCTTTGCAAGCTTCTGTAGTGGCAATAAATTCAGCTTCAGTAGTTAAGAGGGCAACACATTTTTGTAATTTAGATTGCCATGCCACAGCTCCCCCTGCAAAAGTCATCAAATACCCCGAAGTAGATTTCCTAGAATCAACATCACCAGCCATGTCAGAATTTGTGAACCCATCAAGCATCGGCTTACCATCCCCAAAACACAAACACACCTTCGAAGTCCCTCGAAGATATCTTAGAATCCATTTTACCGCCGCCCAATGTTCTTTACCCGGATTAGAGAGAAAATGACTCACCACACCAACTGCGTGAGCAATATCCGGCCTTGTACAAACCATGGCGTACATCAATGAACCAACTGCTGAAGCATAAGGAACTTTCAACATCTCTTCTTTGTCTTTCTCACTTGTAGGACATTGATTTGAACTAAGTTTGAAGTGACCCGCAAGTGGACAACCAACCGGCTTTGCTTTATGCATGTTGAACCTCTCAAGAACTTTCTCAAGAACTTTCTCAATGTAGCTCTCTTGAGACAACCAAATCAACCCCTTTTTGCGATCACGAACAATTTTCATACCAAGTATTTGCTTTGCCGGTCCCAAATCTTTCATAGCAAAAGACTTGCTCAACTCCAATTTCAACTTGTTAATCATGGTAGAATCTTGACCCACAATTAACATGTCATCAACATAAAGCAAAAGAATAATAAATTTGCCATCCGGAAAATTTTTCACAAACACACAATGGTCCGAAATGGTTTTAGAAAAACCATTATTCATCATGAAAGAGTCAAATTTTTTGTACCATTGCCGTGGAGCTTGCTTGAGGCCATACAAATTTTTCTTCAAGTTGCAAACAAATTTCTCTTTCCCTTTCTCTACAAAACCTTCCGGTTGCTCCATGTAAATTTCTTCTTCAAGATCACCATGAAGAAATGCGGTCTTCACATCAAGTTGCTCAACTTCAAGATTCATACTTGCAGCCATGCCAAGTACAACCCGAATAGAAGACATCTTTACAACTGGTGAGAAAATCTCGTCAAAGTCAATACCTTTCTTTTGCCCAAAGCCTTTCACAACAAGACGTGCTTTGTACCTCAGATTCTTCCTATCATTCTTCAATTTGAAAACCCACTTATTTTTCAGAATTTTCCTCCCCTTAGGCAACTTCACTAAGTCATAGGTGTGATTTTCAAGTAAGGAATTCATCTCCTCTTCCATGGCCTTTTTCCAATCACCTTTCTTTGCATGCTCAATTGCTTCTTGGTAGCTCTCTGGCTCCCCTTGATCAGAAATTAACACAAATTCATTGGGAGGATACTGTCTTGAAGGTTGTCGATCCCTTGTAGATTTTCTTAACTCAAGTTGTGGTGGCGGTTCTTGAGTAGGATGCTCTTCCTTAATTTCTGGCTCAACTTCATTAGGATTAGCATCATCCTCCACTTCTTCAATAGGTGGCTGCACATCTCCCCCATTTTCATCATCAACTGAAGATGAAGGAGATGGATCCATGTCAATGAGATCACTAGTTTTTGGCTCCGGTTGATCACCTTTACCAAAGTCTTCAATTGTTTGGTCTTCAAGAAACACAACATCACGGCTTCGAATGACTTTCTTGTCGATCGGATCCCATAATCTATACCCGAATTCATCACGCCTATAGCCAAGAAAAATACATTGTCTTGACTTACTATCAAGCTTGGACCTCTCATCCTTTGGAATGTCAACAAAAGCTCGGCAACCAAACACTCTCAAGTGCTCATAAGACACATCTTTGCCAGTCCAAACTTTTTCAGGAACATCACCATTCAAAGAATAGCAAGGAAACAAATTGATCACGTCAACCGCTGTACTCATTGCCTCACCCCAAAAGGATCTTGGCAATTTAGCTTGTGAAAGCAAACACCTTGTTCTTTCCACAATGGTGCGGTTCATCTTCTCAGCAACGCCATTTTGTTGAGGAGTCTTCTTAACTGTCTTTTGGTGCCGAATACCTTGGCTGCGACAATACTTATCAAATGGCCCAATGTATTCACCACCATTGTCTGTTCGGATGCACTTCAATTTCTGCCCTGTTTCTCTTTCAACCATGGCTTGAAAATGCTTAAATACTTCTAGAACTTGATCTTTAGTTTTTAGTAGAAAAGCCCAAACTTTCCTTGAATAATCATCAATGAAAGTAACAAAATAAAGTGCACCACTATGTGTTCTAACTTTTAAAGGACCACAAACATCCGAATGAATCAACTCCAAAACCTTTTCTTTTCTAGAAGCAAAATTTTTATGAAAAGAAACTCTATGTTGTTTACCCGCCAAACAATGAACACAAGTTTTAAGATGTGTACCTTTCAAACCGGGTAGAAGCTCTTTCTTGAACAAAACTTGCAGCCCCTTTTCACTCATATTGCCAAGCCGCTTGTGCCACAATTCGGTAGAAGTATCATCTTCAAGTGCATTGACAACACCTTTACAAATTTTTCCTTGCATCGAATAAAGTGTATGAGTCTTCTTGCACTTAGCCACCACCAAAGAACCCTTTGTGAGCTTCCATATTCCATCACCAAATTTGTTGTTGAAGCCTTCATCATCTAGCTTCCCAGTAGAGATCAAATTAAGGCGAATGTCGGGAACATGCCTCACATCTTTAAGCAACAATTTGCAGCCCAAATTTGTTTCCAAACAAACATCACCCATGCCGATAATCTTGGACAAACCTTCATTACCCATTCGAACAAAACCATAATCTCCTGCAGTGTAGGTAGTGAAGAAATCAACTCGAGAAGTCACATGAAAAGAAGCACCAGAATCAATCACCCAATGACTCTCTTGGCCCACAAAATTGATACAATCATCTTCACAAATGACCATGAGATCATCGGTAGTAACTGCCGTTGTGTCTTCTTGTTTCTTATCCACACTTTTGTCACGTCTTTTCTCTTTGTTCTTGAGCTTTCGGCATTCTCGCTTCATGTGCCCTTTCTCATGGCAATAATAACACTCAATGTCTTTCTTTGAAAAAGAACCATCTTTTGATTTGTCACTATCACCCTCAATGGGTTCATACAAATCTTTACAAAATAATATGTCCTCCATTTTAGTTTTCCAAGTTACCCAATTGCTTCCATTGAAACTAGACATACGACCCACATTCCCCTCCATTGATTTACACAAATAAATAGATCCAAATAAACCGTAAGCTCTGATACCAGTTGTTAAGAAACATTGATGTGATTCCCCACAAGTAAATCAATCAATGGGAATAAAAACTAATGCAGAAAAATTAAATCAAAGGCAACACAAGAATTTTTACGTGGTTCCCTCAATGTGAGGTACGTCCACGGGATCGAAATCCGATTCCACTATCAACCAATTCAGTTCCAAACGATTACAAACGAGACACTAATGGTCTCACAAAACCACCCTTAGGTGAATTCTAAATAATCACAAATAAACAAAGAGGAAAGACCTCACCAAATAAAAGAACCAAAATCTTCAGAATCAGAGTTGAAGAAGATCCAAAATAGCGAACCAAATCAACTTCACCAAAATACCAAAATCTTCACCAACTTGATTCCATACAAGATCAATGCACCAACTTGAATATACACCAAGAATCAATGCACCCAAGTATATCAAAGTTGCTGCCGCTACACTCAACTTCGGAAAAAAACCCAATATAATTAGGCCACTGCCGTTACACCCCTACGGCACACATAAACAATATATCTATATTGTTGATTCTAGGGTTTTGTAATCAAACCCTAATTGTATCCAAATTGAATTAGGCCTCCACAAATATAATATATAAAAATATATTATACTAAACCAAGCCAAATTAAAACTCTTTTTTCAAAACCAATTGGGTCCCACACTCCAATAAGGAGGTATACCCAACACAACAACAATAGAAAAATAAAATATTCATAATCCAACCTCAAGTTCATTTCTAAAATTCACTTAGTATTGTGATTTCCTTCTTTCTTTTGAAAAATCAATACTCTTATTTTCTAAGTTAACATACTCCACTCTTTATCCCCCAATCCACTCTTTTCATTGCACAAAACTAAATCCATAGATATTAAAGCCACAGCCCAACTCAACTTAATATGATCAATCCAAAATAATTCCAATGCCATAGTTGATTCTCCATTTTAGCTGTTAACACGTTTACACAAACCATAATAACAATTTACAAACATTATTCAACTTTACCAATTTTTAATTAACCAAGTCAAAAAATTAAATTAGGGCTTTTTCTCCCTTTTAACATAAACATGTTACACTACTCTCCAATTAACCCAAACAACAATCAATTTAACAATCTCATTCACAAATAACAAATCATAGATCCCCTTTCATGACTTTTAAAGAAATCCATAATGGATATGATTTTCATGCAATAAAATCTACCAAATATCTATCTATAAATGAGGTATTGAAAAGGAGCAAAGAAATCCCTACCTCAAGATTCGAAGCTAAAGATAAAGACCCAACTTGAAACTCTAATGAAATCGCAAAACAATTGGTGGAAGTCTTGATCTATGCTTGCTCTTCAACCTTCTTGAAATATTTGGGGTGAATCTTGGGTAAAAAGAGAAGAAATCCAGAGTTTGGAAGGTTAGGGTTTTGGGGTTTGGAGGTTGGAAGGAGAAGAGAGGGAGAAAAAATAAAGTTTTTTAGGCCACAAGTCACTTTATAATCTTTGTTAGCGACCTAGTGGCTCGAGCAAAGGAAGCTTGGCTCAAGCGTAGAAAAAAAGATCCCAGAATCTTTGAAAATCACGTAGTTCGCTTGAGCGAAGAAAAGCTCGCTCGAGCGAGCATGCTTCCAGCATAGAAACTCAAATTTCAAATAGGTATAACTCTCTCGTCCGAACTCTGTTTTAGGTCGTTTTTGTACCCAAATTGAAGCCCCGGAAGTAAGCTTTGCAATAGTTCTAGCCTCACATCAAGATTCAAAGTATGGAGAGAGAAAATGATGAAAGAGTGAAAACTACTCAATAACAATTATTTGAATTTGGAGTTTTTGATTCAATCTCACCCAATCACTATGGTAACACCTCAACCAAGGCTCAAATATCAACTAAGAAGGTTCTCAATCAAGATAATCAAATTGTCAAATATAGTTCTATTATAACAAGAGGCACAGAGTGCTACAACCTCCCCACCTTAGAAAATTTTGTCCTCGAAATTAAGAATACACCAAAACACAAGGCAAATTGACCACAGAACACTCAATACCCGAGCACTTAGGAAACAAAAACTACCCTCACAACAAAAACCTCTGTTAAGTCTAACAAAAGAAGAGGACTTACTATGAAAACACATCCCAAAAGACAACGCTCTGGCACAATAAGCTCCAACAATACCAAACCCTCCTCAAAACAAAACACCTACACACATGACTAGCGATTCAAGTTACGTCACTACTTAACATTCATCATCCCAAGTAAAACAAATGATAGCAAAACTTTGTTTTGGAAATCATTCTCTTGTATATAAAACATTTCTCAAAAGATACTCAAATTTTCACCATTCATAATCAAAATATATTTATACATTTTCCATGTGAAACTCAAAAGTTTTGTAAACATTTTTAAAAAACAAGTTGTTACCCATTACACATAACCATCCATAATTTAATTGCCAAGGACTACTCATTGAAATTCCTCATACCATTTAAATTAAATTAAATCCTTAACATTTCTGTTTTAACAAAGCCATTAGAAGGCCATAACACTAGGAAAAATTCATTTTCCAATTCCTTTCCAATAAAATAATCGGTGAACCTCTACCATCACCCGACAACACCAATCACTCATGTAGTGATGCCACAACCAACATAAAACTTAACATTTCTGTAATAACAGTTACTAGAAATAACAATTGTGCTATCAACACAATAAGGCACAAGAAAATCCACGATTTTCCAGTTTCATTATGTTATAATCATTATCACAAATTATCAGCTACACGAGGCAAATGCATACATAACGAAGAATCTACAATATGTTACCACATGTAGACACCACATTTTTTACCACCCTTAAGACTTGGGCTCCTTAGGTTGATCACTCGATGATGAAAAGTTATGTTGTACAATCGTTCGAATATTCAGCAAAATGCTTCAATTTTTGAACTTCTAATCCAACCTTACACCCAATTTTCACCAAAACTATTTGACCTTAAAACCCCCTTTTTTAAAATATTTTTCTAAATGTTTCCATGATGTTCCGAGGCTCGCATTTCGTTTAAAATATTGCACTTTTCAATAAACCGAGTAAGGACAAAGTGGAAATAAATGGAAGGGAGGTGAAATATTTGAAAACTATTTAAAAGCATCTTATTTATAGGCCTGGGGTTGAATGATATTAGAGGGGATGGAAGAAAACTAGTTGGGGAGCAGGTTAGGCATCAAATCGTTAAGAAAGAAATGAGCAACCTTCATTAAATTAGGTATATCTCTTTGTATACTTATAATTTAGATGTGGAGCGACCACCATTGGAAATTAGACTTCTGGGGCTTTAATTTAGACTCAAGAATCACCTAAAACCAAGTCCGGATGAGGGAGATATGCCCGTTTGAATTTGGGCTCGAAAATAGATTTTTGTCTGCAAGTGGCAGGCCCGGCACTTAGTAGCCAGCCGGCCAGTTGATAAGAAATCCAGCCATTTCAAGTGGCCAGGTGGCCATATGTCCTGGTAGGTCAATTTTGGTGGCTGACCATCCCCTACATGGCCAGCCGGCCTAGTTTCTCGGCTGGCAGATATTTGTTGCCAACTGTCCCCCCTTTACCCATACCTTGCACCAGCTATCCCTATACAACCGTGTTCGATAGAGGCACTGGTTTTTCTATATATACATGACCACCCTTCTTGAAATTAGGTTAAAAAAATTATCAAAGGACCAAAACTTGTAAAACACTCTCTCTCTATCTTGTAACCTACACACTCTCTTTACACTTCCTAAATAAAAAATTTAGGTCTTCTTATTGAGGTTCTTGAGCTCAAATCTCAGCCCTTGAGAGTGAGAACTTGTTGGTTTGTCAACAAAGGAGTTATATCTCTTCAAGAGGTACAATTTTGACCATCTCTACACTACTTCTTTCCTCTCTTTTCTTGCTATTTTTGAACTATTTTTATACTATTTTTATGGGCTGAAACTTGTAACTTAAAGCTACCAAAGGTGGAGGGGTTAACCACCCTTCTTTGAACCTTGTTCTTCAAGCTTTTGTCCTTGTGTTTCCGATATATTTTCCAACTTTTTACCACTATTTTTTAGAGCTTTTCAGAGGCAAAAATGTGGTTTTGAGGTTCAAAAAGTTGGAGGGATTAGCCACCCTTCCTTAGGCTTGCTTACTAGCTTCATTTCTCCATAATTGTAGCTTACTTTTTCTAGCTTTTCCATGTCAATTCCAGCACTATTTTGGTGAGTTTTAGGTCTGTTTTAATGTGTTTACTTCATTCATGCTTTGTATAGTATGCTTGTAGTGCAGTAGTCCTCATAGGTTTGGTAGCTTAGGCCTTAGACACCAACCTATTTGAGTTGATAGCTTTCATTTTATGTTTTTCATACATTTTCTCACACTTGTTCTAACCATCTCTGCAACCTCCCTCCTTTCTTGATTTTCTCTTTGTTTGTAAGAGTTGTTTCAATTGAGTGTTGTTTAAGCATGAGAAAGAGACCTTCAATGCTTAATGGTTTAATCTCTTTGGAAGTTCATTACTAGGGTATTACATCTCTCTCACGTTAAAAACAACTTATTGATTGACGTTTCTCTTCATTAGTGGACATAACTCTCACCTTTGAACAAAATAATTAAAGAATGGAAAGGTAATTAAAAAGGGCTAATAAAATTGATTAAAATGGTAACAAGAGTAATAAAATTGGTTTGGGTTCAATCGAATGTTAATTGAACCTATTGCATCTCGGATCATTACATACTTATTAGTGATGTTAATGATTCGGGAAGCAATGTCTACCACTTCCCTAGAGAGGTAACTCCATGATAGGGAGGAGGTTTTTGTTGGTCTTTATTTTCATTTATTGAGACTTTGTCCCGTTGATTCATAGATCATCACACAATGAGTTTGCGTCAATTCATGGTTTGTGAATCGAGTCTACCCCTCCCTTGATTTGTTTCATGATAAGGAAAGGTAGAGAGGGTGAACATCCTTTGGAAACACTCTATTTTTGCTCTGTTTCCATTTTGTTGCTGCAGGGTAGTATCAAAAATTAGTGGCGGCTAGCCACCATACCATCCAGCCGACCACTTTCCTTGGCCGGCCGGTCGCCTTTAGTTGAGCAAACAGTGCCATTTTTATGGCAAAACAGAGTAGAAGCTAAGGTAAAAACATATTTATTTTCTAACTGTAAACAGAACAGTTCAGACAACAAAACAGAGGCATTTCCAGATAGATATTCTTGGTTGCACGTGTGATTCCTCAGTTCCCGCGCAAATTAGATTTCATACATAATGTGTTGTAATTAATTATCTTTCAATCTCCAAGTTGCTTAGTTAATTAATTTTGTGTCGTAGCTAATTAGTTAGCCTAATTCTAATTTGTAATAATTAGTTAGCATAGTTAGTTCATTTATTTGGTTTGTAATAGCTAGTTTAAATTCGGACATTCATCTGGATCCTCTTGCATGAGGGCAAACATGTAATATTGTATATGTCTTCTCACCCCCATTTCTTTCTCCCTTTTATTTATATGCTTATGATGGTTGCGTGTAGCATCATATTTTCCTTAGCATTTTCGATGACTTGCATTTATTTGTCTTGCATGCATAAGGGTTCGGCTCATCACACTAAGCAATGTCAATTTCAAATTCCTTGAATATGTGCTTTGTCGCATGCTTTGAATTGACTCACATGCCATGCTAGTAGCTGAGCCTAATACTTGCATATTATATGCGTTGCATTAGTCACATTGCATTGTTTAGGAGCATGCATTTTTTTTTTCTAATTATTTTATCTTCTTTGGCTCGCCTTAGAGTACTAGATGAGCATTTCCTGCTTTAGCATATTGCATGAATGTTAGCGTAGCCATATCAAACATGTTTACTATGAAGCTAAGTGCTTAGTTGATATATCTCTTGAATGCCTGTAGATGAAGGCTTTTTTGCTTAAGTTGGATGGTTTTGATAAATGTACATATGAGATCACTATTCTAAGTGGTACATATTCAAAACAAACATGAAATCAAAGTGTTCCAAATTTTGTTAATTAGTCTATACTTGTGTGCATCATATAGTAAAGATTGTATAATGATCAAAACAAGAGCATATAATGTACATAAAAATCACATCATGATTAGTAAAGGCCAATCTTTAATCGAGTGAGTGGTGTAATGCCCTGAAAATAACACAATAATACAACAGTAACGACTAATACAAAATGATACAAACAGAGTATTAGGCTTTCATTAATTACAGTAAATTTAAAAAATGGGCACATGCATTACACGTTTATAAGCTCTACCCTGAATTTATAGCATGTGACATCAAACTGGATAAACAACAAAATAAATGCCCTACAGGCTTACAACTTTCCAAGACAATGCTTGGTCACAACAAAATGAGTCAAAAGCTCAATACAAAGAAAGCCCTAGGCTCTTGCAAAAATAAATACAAATAAACAAAAGTGAGCTCTCAGCTCCACCATCCTCCCAAGTTAAGTCCTTGGCGGAGACATGTCACTAGCACCTGAAAATGGTTTCCTAAGTAGGGTGAGCCAAAGCCTAGTAGAAACAATCTAACACAAGGTATGAGTATTAACAAAGATATAAGTGTGATGCACAGGTTCAATGCCCATATGACAAATCTTTTACAATTCTTTCACAAACCATGCCTTGCCAAGTTTTATATCATAATTCATGTTATCTCAATCCCCATTTTAATTCAATTCATTTTATCTCAATTCATGAATTATCTCCATCTATTACAAACAACCAAAATCAACCATTTTATCACAACACAAGCTCATATCTATTCCCATGACCATTTCCAATACGTTCATTCGAAAACCCCTCTTTTGATTTTAACCCAAAACCCTAGATTTGTTCAAAATCACAACAAGTTCCAATATTTCATACCCATCAACAAATAACTAAGTTAAAACCCATAGAAGCATGTAGAAAGTACCCACCTCAAAGTTAGGAGACGAGCAAATCAAGATGGAAACTCCAAAGACGTCGAAACTAAAGTTTATTCGGATCAAAATGTAGCCCTCGAGTTGCTCTACCCTTTTCCCAAAGACACTATGGTGGAAAAATCAACGGATCTAGTAGAAAAAGTAGAGAGAAGGTGAATTTTAGAAAGAGAAACTCAAGATCTAGGGTTTTGGAGAGTTTTAGAGAGAGAGCGAGAGAGAGAGATGAAAAAGTGATGAAAAAGTAGGCTACTGCGAACTGATATACACAGTCCGCTCGAGAGCAAGAGTTGACGCTCGAGCGTCAGACACAATAAGTTGTTCCGCTCAAGCGCAAGAAGTGACGCTCGAGTGCGAAATACACACATCCAGTAGTTTTGCAGACAACAAACCAACACTAGAGCACAAGAATGGCCGCTCAAGCGCCGACCCACTCGAGTGTAGGAAACACCACTCGAGCGTAGAAAACACTCTCTCACTAGTTTTGCAGACCTGCAAAAGTACTAAGAGTTTGTAAAGCCCGCTTGAGCATAGGAAGTGCCACTCAAGCGGAGGACCAAAAATCTGGGCAGCATAAGGTTTGAAAAACAACCAACCAACCTGTCCAAACACAACTATAACAACCCAAAAGCCAAATTCAAGGAGATACAAGGGAAAAAGCTATAAACAACAATGTGAAACCATCAAACCCAAGTCCGGGGTACAACAAAAGTCGGGTCAAAACTGGGATCACTATAAGTAGGCTGCTCAATCCATGACCTTCCCCTTTCATACCTAAGTTCTCGAGCCGAGACACTTTGGTGATGATGGACTAATGGCCTTTGGCACGAGTCATGGGTTTCCTAAATTTCCCAAAAATATTAAGATGGCGACTTTGAAATCTAGCAATGCAGTTCATTTTGGGCATTTTTGATTCAAAATCATTTTTTTAATATGATTTGTCGAATTTGGACTCTTTTGTGTTTGTCTGTTTCACATTGCACCTGTGAAACCAGATTCAAAACCACGAGAGTCCAAACTATAGGGCTATCGTATCTGAGGAGACTAAACCCCTCCAAGGAGCACGAAAAGCAAGCTACACCCCAGCCCAGGGCTTTCCATTAATCCAAAACAAGTCTCACACAAGCTTTCCAACTACATACATAAGACTCAACTCTCGCAAAATCATTCCAAGGCACCCATAACCTATCAACCTTTATACATAAGCCCAAGCTTTCCTCAAGGTGACTACTTATCAACCAAACCCCGATATCAACAAACTAACTAATCAACTCAATAAACCTCTACACTCAGCACCAAACACTGATGTGCTACTTAACACCATTTACTCCAAAAATGGGGTTCCACACACAATCCCCCATAGTTTTGAATCTCACCAGATTCCTCAAGATCAAACCATACCATCATTGTTCCTAAGGAAATCATCACCCATATGCCTACATTGTAAGTGTGTCTTTACATCTCAAACACACGACTGACATGGTCAACGACAATCACACAATCCCTAATACATAAAACAATTTCGACCAACGCTACCCTCGTTACTCGAGAACACAAACTATTCTTCCTTCCAAGGAATACTTCTAGCATCTACTCACAAAATTCTCCTCCCACTCATAAACTCCACCCAATAGCTAATAACACCACCAACCCATTTCACCAACACATAATTACCAACTTATAACAAATCACAACACGAACACTACCCCTATTCATGATTGATAGAATCACAACGAACTCACTAACCAACAAAACTTAAAACACTAAACAACACGCCAGTACTATTCTCACTAACCCAAGATACAAATCTCACACTCCCTCAAACATTCTTACATAACTTCGCCAATACCACAAAACTCTAAAGCCTCATATTCCCTTAAACTCAACACATCCAAAGCCTTATAACCTGACCCTTACGATACTACCACACCAATCACAATAAACCACGGATTCCCGTTCTCAACAAACAACTTTCAAACTGAACAAGGTTCATAGGCCATCACATAACTATCTCATAATTTAATACCAGACATATAACAACACTAGAATCATCGATCCCATTAACAACTTCTCACTACATATATATAAAAGAGAGTTCAAAATTCACTGCATGCCCCCCCCAATGCATGAGGATAAACAAACAACAATATATATATACAACACATAATCATGTTGTCTCAGTATCTAACAGTACACTGGTAAACAACAAAAAGATTCACATATTAAATCACTGACCTCTAATACAAAAGTCCCTCTCTAGGGTAATATTACTGTGTTAGTTGATAAGTCTACCCTCACGAGGCTCTCGAAGCTTGGCCTGCCCATTTCTGGTATCGATACCACCCATGACTAGACTGATGAGACTGAGTCTGACTAGGTTCTGAAACACCTAAAGAATTCACACGCAAAGGGCACAAACATCTAACATGGCCGCGCTGATCACAATCAAAACAAACAGCAAACTCCTTACACTAAGACTGGCCTGAAGCCTGAACCTTCATGGACCTCTCAACGAAAGAGTCTGAAACCCTTGACGAAGATAAGGATTGAGCTTGGGACTAAGCATGTGCTCGCCTCCACCTCTTACTAAGCCTAGAGTGCTTATGAAACGTAGGAGTTGTCGAGTTGGCCTCATCCCTAACTCGACCAACACTCATAACCATGGTCTCCACATGGGCCACTGCCTCAACTAAAGTATAGTAATTCTTCCATATGGATCCAGCTACTTTCTCCTGGATATCATTACACAATTGCCTCTCAACCTCATAACAACGACGCTCTTCTATTGCCACCAACTCTGGAGCAAACCTCGACAAACTAGTAAACCGCATCTCAAACTGTGCCAAAGGAGTAACATCTTGATACAACTCAACAAACTATTCCCTCAACTTTTCTTGAGCAGAATGAGGGAAGTACTTGGCCAAAAAGGCCTCCGTAAAAGCAACCCACGTATTACCTATAGTGTCCTTAGCATACTTCCATCAATAACCCGCATCTCCCTTCAATTGGAAAGTCGTCGAAGAAATTCTCAACCCCTTGTCCTCGACTCTGAGCATATCAAAAGTCTTGGTAATCTATTCCAACCAACCATCCGCCTCCAATGGTTTAGTCTCCCCCAAAAACTCTAGTGGATTGGAGCCAAGAAACTCTTTAGTAAGCTTGAGGGTATGCCCGTTGTCACCCTTATTGTGGGCTAGAGCATCTTGCACTGCTCTCACAATCTTGTGTGCAACTTCCTCGCCGACAGCCGATGTTGCAACGACATGTGCTAAAGGAACCGCTATGCCCATATCGGCACTCCTACTACCCATTTGTCCTCTATTCCCTCGTGTAGACATCCTATAAAACCCAAAAACAAAACCAAACTTAGTGCACAATGTAGACGTCCCCGAACGCCCCGGGAGGGTTAAGTCCCGTTCCGTTCATATTGGGTTTACTACAGTTCAAGGACTCAATTGTCACGGTTCTACATCTGAACCAAAGAGTCCAAATCCGGCAAATCGTTTGAGAAAATAGATTTTTTGAAAAGTAGTGCCAAACATGGACTGCTTTGCCAGATTACAGAGTCGCCACCTAAATATTTAAAATGGGAAATTTAGGAAACCCTGACTCGGTGCCGAAGGCCACATGTCCGTCATCACCAAAGTGGTCTTGGCTCGGGAGCTTGGGTACGATCGGGGAAGGTCAGCTATGAGCACCCCTTTTCGCCCGGTCCGAAGACCGGCCTCTACTAACCGTGATATCCGTTTTTGAAAACATTACATGTTCTTATTCCAATTATTAGCCTAGAATTACTATGTTATGCGCGCAACAAACAAGTATAGACTAGATTGCCTAATTTGGAAATAAACATTGCATATCCGTTTGTTTTGAAAACAGTTTGAAATTGCTACTCGCAAGTATGCTAAAATACGGATTTCAACGAGTTATTCCAACTCAAGCAATCCAACCTTCACCCACAGGCATTCAAATAGTTTATCTCACATAAGCACTTAGCCGCATGGTAAGCATACTGTTATGGCAACATTCACACGTATGTGGTATGCTAAAGCATAAATACTTACATCGTACTCCGTGCCAAAACAATAAACTAGTCAGCAATCATGCATGACCTAGTTCATGTTGAGTGGCTAATGCAACACATGCAAAGATGTAATCTAGAGTAGGCTCGGCTAACCCTAAAGATGGCATGTGAAATGCACTTTATTCGATGCACGTATTCAATTTGGAATTGGAAATACAATGCAGTTTGTATGATGTACCGAGCCCGATGCATGTCAACAAATGCATGGATGCACGCATGCATTGCATAAGGTATGCTAATTTTAAATATGCCCTAATCTACCATCATAAGCAGGTAAATAAAAGGGAGAAAGAAATGGGGGTTGGAAGACATACACACCACTCACCCACACTTATTATGTATGCCCTCGCCGGAGGACCAGAAAGAATAATACAAATAATTAACTACGCAATAAGCTAATTAAATATTACAAATAGCCTAATTAGTTGACAAACTAACTAAACTAAGAAAACAAGAACCGCCTCGAGGAGAGCCAAATCAAACGCGTTTCTGCCTTGCTCTAATTGCCTTTGCCATGCCTAGATTGCCTCTGTTTTCCCTGCTTTTCACCTCAGAAGACTGCCAAAGTCTTAGAACTACTTCCTTGGATGCTGGGGATCACCACCGGCTAAACAGAATATCCACCGGCTGCTATATGTGGCCACCGGCACAAAACTCATCCATTGGCCATAAATAGACTAATGGCTTCGGCACTAAATCACGTTTTTGGCCAAGCCTTTGAATGTCTGCAGAACACGCAACTCACAATAGAGGGCAAAAATTTGCATGGCAATGTAATTCCAACAATGTGTGCACCAATCATGCCCCTTATCATATTTGTGACTCAAAGGGGCATGTGCCTCGATTCTCGAGCCACCAATCACGCATTCCCATGCATGATGGCCCAAAGAACCAAGTGTGCACTTTCAATCTCAAATGCATGCAAACCAAACAAACCAAAATCCCAATCCCTATCACCAAATCAAGGGACAAGGAATGCATGTTGATGCAATGCAACCTAGTCATGTTAACTATCATGCAATATGAACAATGCCATGTACTTATGCAAAGCATACAAGCCAACATGAGGTAAGTATGCAAGCAAGCAAATGATGGTCTTAAACATGATCTAGGCAACCCCAAATAGGCCTAAAATCAGTGGCCAAAATGCCCCAAAGATGGAAGCCACCATACACACACACATGCATATGTTAAGGTACCAACTTAAGCATAAACAAGCAATTCTCGAGCGCACTCAAAAGAGGCTAAGTGTGGACAACTAACATGTATTGTAAAGCTCTGAAATCATGCTAAACATGGTGCCCAAACCAAGCAATAGAACAAGCTAAACATACAATTAAGGTCCAAGCACTTAAGGCAAGCCAATGGGCTTAAACCAAGGTCAAACCCACCAAGCCTCACAAGGCCAAGGGGACCCAAAATAGGTCAAAAATAGACCTAAACAAACACCCAAGGAACACCTAGATGGCATCTAAATGGTCCAAGCATAAAGGCACATACCAAGGCCAAAACATGAGGCATACAACATATGCTTTCAAAGCAATAAAGAGGCGACATAGGCAAGCATATGAGCATGCCAAAGGGACTGAAATTACAAGTTAGGTGGTTCCAAACCACCGAAATGATGCAAGAAACACAAGCTACACATTCACATACTTGAGGCGTACAAGCCCGGCAAGCCACAAATGCAAAGGAGCTATACTAAACATGCCAAAATCAATCCAAATGACCATGGACAGACCTAAAGCATGGCAAAATAAGCACAAAACATTCATAAGTCTAAGCCTAAATCATGCTCAAATAAAGGCTAACAACCTAAGACATGTTAAAGGCATTACAAGGCATTACATGGCAACTATGCTAAGCATGCATAAGGGACCAAAACCAACTTAAAATCATGTTATATCATGGTAATATGAGCATGAAAAACAGTCATGGCATGCTCAACACACACTTGAACATAGGCTTCCTCAAGAGGCCAAAACTTGTCCTTTTCAAGGACAACAAGGGGAGGGGGTGGCCCTCTCCTTCTTGGGACTTCAAGGTATCATCTTCACCACTGAAATCCCTCAAGATTTCAGTGGTGAAGAGACCCCGACACCAAAATCCCGGAGCTCTCACAAAATAGCACAAAAATGAGGCCTTTTCAAGGCCTAAGGGTGGTCAAACCTCCCCAAAGCACAAAACACTCTTAACCACAATAAAGAGGACTAAAAATAGAACTTTTTTGTATTAGATGCTAAGCACAAAAACAGTTCTAAACTTTGCAAAAATGGAGTGCACAATGGGGTAAAAAGGGGTAGTTTCTTACCCTTGAAGACCACCTTCACAAAGGTTGATGTTGTTGCTTCCTTGAGCTCAAATCCAACCAAAAACTTCAAGAATCAGCCCTTAGAACCTCAGTAACCGAAGGAAGGTGAAACACTAGGCGCTTGTGTGCAATAATATGGACTAAAGCACCTAGTGTACAAACAAGAGAGAAAAAGAGAGATAGGATAGATATAGAACTCAAACCCTAAAACCAGAGCTTCTTCTCTGTCTTTTCTCTCCAAAAATGTCTAACTCTCCAACCTTTGAGCCAAGAGAAGAGAGGGTTCTCTTATAGGCAACAAAGCTTACAAGCTAAGCAAAACAAAGGCTCATCCCCCCATACACGTGTATGGAGGGGAAACAAATGCTATACAGCTGCTTCAAAATATCTGAAAAAGCAACTGCACAGTAGTCGGCAGGGCAAAATTGTCATTTTGACAAAATTGACTGCCGACCGGCACAAAAGAGTGCCGACCGGCACAATATAGTGCCGATGGCAACACCAACCAGCCGGTGGCCTCTAGCCACTGCTGGTGGTGTATGGGGATGCCTCACAAGGCATTCCCTGCCCCTCCAAGGCAAAGCACAAGTGTTTGGTGCAAAACCAGACACAAAACGGTCAAGTTCGGAGGTCCTGAGGCAAGGCGCGTAGCCGAGAACTCCGGGAACTCCAAACGAACACGAACATGGATAATCACCGAGTGTTCAAATGGTGACGTCCAAGTCTTGAGGACGGTCAAAAATGGGGTGTCTACACACAACACAACAACCTTCACCGAGGCACACACTCACTACCCTTAAGTTACAAGACACACTTAGCCCCGAAACACACATTTCTGTTACATATAAACAACTAAACACGTAAGCACATAATCGAATCATGTCCACAAAGATAGCCACTCATCCCGGAACTCTCAAGGAATTCCTGTCAGAAACCACGTCGATCAGGCGTGTTTCTAATAAGACCTCAAAACAAGTTCACCGACTACAAATGCTATCCAAGAAACTTAATCCCATGCTCACATAAATGCAACATACAAGTCGTAACACATATGCTAACTATAGGCAACGTCCTCACCACACGTAGCAAACCCATTGTGGTAAAAACCACTTTCCATGAGCCCAAAGTATTCAAACCCAACTCACTTTGATACCAAGTTGTCACGCCCCGCTTTTTATTACTCAGATTCCATTACCAAACTATTATTATAGCTTCAATTTCAAAGGTAGCATGCAGAAGGTCTTTACATTTACAAGAACACATGAATAAAGATTCTCTCATCAGAATACAATATGAATGCAACATGAGTTATAATTAAATAAATTGCGCGTAGGCTTACATCTTTTAAATTAAGAGAAAGGGTTCAACTCTTTTACATCAATGGCATTCCGCCCACAAATAAAAGGCCCTGTGGCCAATAGATAAAGAAGATCCATGACCTTAAAACACTTCTCAACGTTCACCTGAAAAAAGATTAGCAACATGGGATGAACATAAAGTCTAGTAGGGATCTCAACATGATTCTAAACAATAACAACAAACAGATAGCTATGATCATGAATGCTTAGTCTCATACTACATAAATAATGTGAAGATTTATAACCAAAGAATATTTACTAAGTACTTTTCTCCAAATTATTCAATTCCTTCAACAATACAGAGAGTTCACATTTCCTTTTCATTTCCTATTTTAAAAATATCTCATAACAACCATTTTGTTTTGGAGTTTGAAACATGTTCATAAATCTCTGATTTCCTTCACATTATTTACAAACTCAACACATGGTCTACATCCTTTTCCAACATGTTCAAATATACAAATGTACATCTAACACAAAAAACCAAAACAATAAGCACCCAATAACAATCTACTCAACATATGAGGCAAC